>ML779832.1:134350-159094 GCA_009831015.1 Picea engelmannii | reverse complement strand
ATTGGGTGGAATTTCTAAGTTTCTCTAGATTTGCATCTTTATATTGGGCTTGAATACTTTCCAAGTGTAGGTCTAGAAGGTAATAAATTGACATCATTTTTGTGGAGGTCAAGTCTCTTACCTAGAATTTGAAGATTAAGCTTTAGGATGATTGATGAGATATCTCATTTGGTGACTCCATTGGAAGAAGGTTTGAAAAGAAAATACCCTACAAGGAGTTCCTCAATAAGATTGGTTCTACCCCTCACATAACCATAAAGAGTTTATAGGAGAAGGCAAGGGAAGAAATCAACACAAGTATCATAAGAATTGGGTATGAAAGTTTTGAAGTTCTTAACGACATTGTTGGGTATGTGTTATATTCTTTGCACGAATAAGCTTNTTGCAAGGGGGCAGAGCCCCCAAAAAATATTTATTTGGTGGTTTTTTGTGTAAGTTTTTAGCGGTTTTTTGGCACATGGTTTTCACCGATGGTTTTTTGATTATGGTTAAGGAATTAGGGTTGTTGACTAATCAGGGTGAACGAATTAAGGGTTTTCTATGCCACGGGATCCTATATATATTGTATTGTAAACAATGAAGAAAAATGATGAATAAGAAGTAGAGGTGCGACTCTAAACAAGGTGTTGGTTTTCCCGGTTTGGGTTTCTAGGGTAAAATATTTGTGTAATGTGTGTGTGTGCCATTGTATCTTTTCTGTTTTTATTAAGAATCCATTTGCAATAAATGATTGTACAAGGTTAATATCTACATTTGACATCAGAGCAATTATTGGCTTCAAGGGGATGTCTTTATGGTCATGGGTTTGACTTGGGTCTGTGATAAACTTTGTTACAATGGGAACTCCGTGGTATCTATTCTTGTGGTGAAAAGAAATGGTGAGTAGTTCAAAAATGGAGATCGAGAAATTTAATGGGAAAAGTTTTGAGCGGTGGAAGCTCAAGATGGAAGATTTGTTGGTGGACAAAGATTAATGGATCGTTGTGGATACAGGTACACCTATAAGAACATCAACAAAATATTGGGAAAAGTTGGATCAGAAGGTGAAGAGCACAATCCGGTTGTGTCTCTCAGATTCAGTATTACTGAATGTGTCAAGGGAAGCTGCAACCAACTATGGAATAAGTTAAGGGCTTTATATTAGTCTAAGTCCCTGGTAAACAAACTCTTCCTACGAAATATGTACAACCTATGGATGAAAGATGGAGACTCGATGACAAAACATCTGAATGCCTTCAATACGATGGTAAGTCAACTATTATATGTTGATATTAAGATTTTTGATGAAGATAAGTGTATCAATTTATTGTGCTCTTCACCAGATTCGTGAGATAGTCTAGTTGTGGCTATAGGTAGTAATGCAACTACTTTAAGTTTCGATGATGTGTTCTCATCCTTGTTGTCAGAGGATATGAGGTGGAAAAACATGGAAAGCTAGAGCACACATGCCTTATTTGCAAGAGGATGCTCCCATGAAAGAAATAGAAATAAGTCCTCAAGTGGGAGATCTAAATCTAAGGGTAGCTCTAAATATCTTGGAAAATTTATAAAGGTATGCTGGAGATGTGGAAAAGAAGGGCATTACAAGAAACAATGTCAATCCAAAAGTGTTGAGAGAGGGGAAGGGATTTGACGATGCTCATTCTACAGAAGCAAAAACCTCCGCAGATGAAGGAAGGGATGTATACTTGGCTTCTTCAAGAACACATGTAGATCATGAGGCATGATTGGTCGACTCGGGTGCATCATTTCATATGACTCCTCACACAGAGTGGTTATGAAAATATGAAAGGTATGATGGAGGTGACGTTTCTCTAGGAGATGACTTGACAACCAAAATCATAGGATGAGGAAAAGTCAAGATGAAAGTCATGGATGGATTAGAACACTCCCTGGTGTTCTGCACATCCCAGGATTGACCAAGAATTTGATTTTTGTAAGCAAGATGGACGATGTAGGTGTAAAAATAGTGTTTGAAAGGGAACCTGCAGGATGGTTCGTGGAACAATGGTGTTGTTGAAGGGAGTTCAAATTGGAACTCTGTATAAGCTGTTGGGAAGCACTATTAGTGACTGGCGCAACAATTTTGTTGTTCTTGAGGTTGGAGTTGAAGAAAAAAAATTCTACAGTCTCTAGAGAAAATACTATGTTGTGGCATCAAAGACTGGGGCATATAAGAGAAAAGGGCCTTCGAGTATTACACGATAAAGGTATGGTTGAAGGCATGTTCAATTGCTCTCTGGATTTTTATTTATGTAAAAATTCCTTATATGAGAAACAAAATCATGTAAGAATATCCTTTGGTGCTACGAGGCATAGAGAATTTTACAATTGGTGCAGAAGGATGTGTTTGGACCTGTGTTAGTTCCATCTTTGAGAAAATATATGTACTATGTCTCATTTATAGATGACTTCTTGAGGAATACATGGATTTATTTCCTCAGGAAGAAATCTAAAGTCCGACAAATTCAAAGAGTTTAAGGCTCTTGTGGAGAATCAAACAGATAAGATAATTAAGGTGTTGAGGACGGATAATGGTGGATAATTATGTAAGAAGTGCGATATAGCAAGGAAGAATACTGCTACATACACATATCAATAGAATGAAGTTATAGAAAGGATGAATATGATGCTGATGGAAAAAACGAGGAACATGCTCAGTGGTTCTAGGTTAGGACAAGAATTCTGGGCAAAAGAAGTGGGTACTGCATGTTACTTGGTCAATCGACCACCCTCATCAACACTGGATGACAAAACTCCACACAAGGTGTTAACACTCTGTAAATTTGTTTGGTGATAAAACAAACGATAGAGGTAACCTACAAACCAACTTTAGAGTTGGGTACTAGCCTGCTCAGCTCAGAGAGGGCTCTCTCTTGTCATTTGGTATTTCTTTGACAATCAATGGCTAAGTTTTGTTGTTTTGGGTTTTTTTTTATAACTTTGCTGGCAAGTAAGGGGAGGGACACTTAGGGCTATGGAGTCAAACTTCTGAAACAAATGGAAGCAATGACTGGTCTGTAGAAATATCCAAAGGAGAAAGGATAAATGAGGCGATAAATCTGAGTTATAAATTGTAAATTTGCAGAGTGTAGGAAGAAAATAAAACATAAAACTCCATCAGAGCATTAAATAAATGAATTCTGAATTAGTTAGGAAGAAATTAACACAGTTTAAATTGCTTCAGCCAAGAGCATCACAAGATGAATTCTGGGCCTTTGACTATCCAAATTAAACAGAAGACAATGAAAATGAAATAAAAAATACAGGAAATACATACAAAGAGAGGAGATAAAACTCAGATCACCACCATTAGAATCTTTTCATGGAAACTTCAAGACTTGCATGTGTATTCTATTCAACTTAAAATTACATTCAAGTTCCGAATAGCTAAAATCGTTCCCTTGCACTTCTTCCAACCCCTAATACATTTGGAACTCCTAATATTTATACAAGATGAGTTCCTTCGGTTTGAAACCGATTACAGTGATTACAAAGAAAAGTTTCAGTTTCTGAAACCGATTACAATAATTAAAATGAAACGTTTCAGTTCTGAAACCGATTACAATGATTAGAAAGAAAGGTTTCTTAATCCAGATTCTAGATTCTCTGGCGTTTTAGTCCATCTCTTCGTCCTCTGACTCTGTCTCGACCCTTTGTGTGATTTGTTGTCTTTCCTTGTCCTTTGGACCTCATTTGCGAGGCCCTGGAAAACTGCATTTGGCCTTACCTAGCCGGATTGTCTCCTTCAATTGTAGTTAGGAAATGCTCTATCTCAGATATAATTTTCTTCCTGAAAATGAGTGGAACTGGCAAGTCGAGTTAGTGTACTATTGAGTTGTAGTTGAAAAATGGTGGTCATGCCAAGGTTTTAACGGTCCAATGTTTGAAATATTAATAAAATAAATGAACAACCTCCCTTTTTTACTTCCCCACTTTTCGGGGGCATGAGAAAGTGGTTTGGGGCAACCCACTTTTCACCCCGAAATGCACCTGGTGGCGCCACATAGCCCCGAATGAAAACCATGGTTTAAATTTTGGTATGCCTCCAAAATTAACCTCCACGCAGTTTCTCCCCCCGAAATCACCCTCGACCATCGATCTTCAGAGTTCACGATCCATGCCGTATCGGGCCCCATCCGCTTAGTGCTCCTGCTAGCTTTATCCTTTCTCCACCAGATTTAGCCCCTTTCCTAATTTGTTAGGCTTCCAAACATGTTTAGCTTTCCGCTAGAGTATGAAATCTTGATTTCACACAAGAAAAATTAGCATGTGATAACATTGGATCCAACGGGGATGATATCCTCCCAGTGAGGTAACAAAGAGCTCATAGATCCAGAGTGTGATCCATTGGGCTGCTCCCAAAACATGTGTGTACCCTACTCTGACCCGTCACTAGTGTCCACTGAAAACCCAATTCTGTACACTGCTCTCAACTGAAAACTGAATGCTAAACACACCACTACAATATGAATATACACACTACTGAAAACTCAAACTGAAATCTGCTTGACCAACAAGCTTATTTGCACACTCCTATCTACTCTAAAACTATTGAAATGAACTGCCAATCAAATGAAGTCATATTGCAAATGCAACCATGCAAGCATTTTATCCATTGTTGACGCAAAACCCCCTTCCTTCCTGGGCATCTGCGACCTCCTGGTCTTGGATATTCAAACTCCTGAGCCGAATTGACTCTTCGGGCCCTCAATAGTCCCTTAATGCTCAACGCACAGGTCCCTTTACTATTACCTGCAAGGTCAAACTACCCGTGACTCCGCTTTTCAACGCTCTTGGTAACACCAAATTCATGAGTACTAGCCTCGCGCTAGTCTCTTCCTCCTAAGTGACCACGAGCTATGACCATGGACTAGCCCCTTCACGATTTTGGGCTTTAGAGATATCATGATCTCTGACTTCAGTTCTTTCTGAAGTGATCTCCTCCAAATTTCCAGATCTCTATTGCATGTCTCCTTGGATTTGACGACCCAACTATGTTTTGGGTTTCGCAACTTCGCGAAACTCCTGTTCACCTCACACACAAACCTCCAGACCTCCAACTTCCGGATTTCCTAATCCACTGCCACATGTCCTCTTCATAGCCAATGGTTGAGATTACTTCATGAGTTCACGAGTTCATGACTCTGCTCTTACAACACCTCCAAACTTCCTGAACCATGAAGTGCCAAAACGCTTTACGACCAACCTCCACATAATTCTCCCAGATATAACGGTTTGGAACAATCCCGCCTTCCTTCGGAACAGATTTGGTTCATGGATTTTGGGAAACCTTAAAGGATTCTTCCCTTTGAAGATTTCTCACCGCTCTCCCTCATGAGCTTGTCTTTCCTCGACTTTCCTTGTTCCTCCGAATGCTTTCTTCAACACTTAGTCAAATTTTCAGCCTGTGCACACCTTGCGACAGGTTCTCCTCCATAACCCAATTTCTTTGTGGATGATTGCGCACACTTTGCGACTGTTCTCCAATCACTTCTCTGCGACTAAATTAACGCTACTCCTCCTGAGATTACGAGTCTAAGACTCTGTCACGCACTCCTTGTGGAATTAATTCCTTCAATCTTGACCACTGAAAGATGACCTTGCACTCCTTGCAACAGTTCTTTTACGCTCAATTGTTCCTCCTGAACAATATGACTCTGAGTGTAATTCCTCCTACACGCCAACTTCAACTATCCCAGCTGAATCTATGAGTCAAAACAAACTCGGTCACACACTCCTTGCGGACGTCTATGCACTCTTTGCATATATAAGTTTCACGCTACCTCTTCTGAGCTTCGAGTCAGAACAGATTCGGTCACGCACACCTTGCGGACACTATGCACACCTTGCACTCGCTCACAGAAGAGAAACAATTGAAACTTATTCAATCTTCACATGACTTGTACATTCAACCATGTAAATGCATTCATAAACCAAAAGAACAATAAATAATAGAGAATTTCGAATAAGCAGAAAGCCTACCATTCATTCATCTAGATAGACACAACAACACCATACATTTGGGTCAATGCTCCTCTGTTATATTCTTTTAGCAGTCATATACATGGGTTCAGACACTGTTCTTCAACGCTCTAGAACATATACAATAGATTCAATAGCTCATCAACAACTAGAGATCCAACCACCTCTACTCGGAAACAATACAAAGCTTTATACAAGAGGGCTCTTCGAGTCTTTCCCTCCAACTACTCTAGGCTATCCTACCAAAATAAAAGATTTCAACTACTTAATATTTATTACAATAAATATTCGAGTGAGACTGATAAGAGCGAGAGCTCCAGATCTGTACTGTAATCTTTAACATTAAAGAAAAATACATTCCCTCATCGATCTTATGCGATGGCTCAGCCTCCAAACAATAAATATGTTCATAAATCAAAATCTTTTCCAGATGTTACATTAATATGCCAACTTTGGAATTCAAAATTTCTTCAAAATACGCGCTAGTGTGTCCAGCTGTCCTCCACACATGCTTTGCTGGCGATGCTCATGCATCATACTCCTCTGGCTAAAAAATTCATGGACTCCTATCCATGAGTTCCTACACCGACGTTCCATGCTTCTAGATGTCTGCTTCACCGACCCAAATGGCGTCTTCTATTGGGTGTCCTTTCCACTTTACTAAATACTCAAAATATGTTTTCCTTTGGGTCTTCTTGCCAATCCGTTGATCCACGATCTTCTCCATCTGCGGCTTCTATGCTACATGCATCTGTTTTTTCCACTGGATCTTCTTCTGATCTTCTGATCCTCTGGTTCCATCTTCTCTATAAGGATAGAGGTCTGCAATGTTGAATATGGGTGATATACCCACATCCTATGGCAGTTCTATTTCATAAGCATTCTCACCAAATCTTTTTAGGATTTTGCACGGTCCTATCTTCTTCAGCTTCAACTTGTTGTATGTTCCCCTCAGAAACCTCTCCTTCCTCAAATGTGCTAGAACTTGATCTCCAACTTCAAATTGAAGTTTCCTCCTATGTTGATCAACTCTGCGCTTATACTCATTGATGTTTCCCTGCAACTGTTTCTTAATCTGATCATGGAGCTTCTGCATTTCTTCAATGAAGTCTTCGATTCTAGCGCTCCTAAATTCGTTCTGCTCCAGGTCTCTGACACTCCCCTTGTATTCATTCCATACACTATTTGAAATGGACTCTTTCCTGTACTTCTGTTTACTGAGTCATTGTATGCAAACTCCGCTTGTGCTAGAATCCGATCCCATTGGCAATGATGTTCAGTGACCAAACTCCTCAGCAAATCTCCTAAACTTCGATTCACCACTTCAGCCTGTCCATCTGTTTGAGGGTGATATGCATAACTAAAGGATAATTATGTCCCCATCTTCTTCCACAACGTTCTCCAGAAATGACCAACAAATTTGGTGTCCCTATCTGAAACAATACTCCTGGGAAATCCATGGAGTCTCACAATCTCTTTGAAAAACAAATTTGCAACATGCATTGCATCACTGGCCTTCTAGCATGGGATAAAGTGTGCCATCTTCGAAAATCTGTCAACTACCACAAATATGGAATCACTTCCTCTTTTTGTTCTTGGCAATCCCAACATGAAATCCATGCTTATTGCATCCCAAGGCCTCTCTGGAATAGGCAATGGTTGATACAACTTAATTTTCTGTCTCTTCCCCTTTGCATACTGACAAATCTTACATATGTTCATGAACCTCTTTACTTCTTCCCTCATACCTGGCCAATAATACAAACCGTTCAGCTGTGCAAACGTTTTGTCATGGTCGAAATGTTCGACTAGACCTCCGCTATGTTTCTCCTTCAACATGTTTTCCCTCATTGAGCATTTTGGTATGCACAGCTGGAAACCTTTGAACAACAATCCATATTGAATCAAATATTCAACCCATTGGATTCTGTCTCTAAGCACAGGATTTGCGCATGCTTCATATGCCCCTCTGAAATCTATATCATCACGATACATTTCCTTAAGGTGTTAAAACCCCAAGGTTTTCACTTGAAATTCCTGCAGAGTCAAACTTCTCCTGCTCAATGCATCAACAACCTTGTTAGAATTGCCAAAAATATGTTTAATAACAAAAGTGAAATTTTGCATAAATTCTATCCACTTAGCGTGTCTCTGGTTTAATTTCTCCTGTCTAGTTATGAATTGCAAAGCTTGATTATCACTATACAAAACAAACTCGTTTGGTACAAGATAGTGCCTCAATTTCTTCAAAGCTTGAATTATGGCATAAAACTCTTTATCATATGTGGAGTACTTTTTCTTAGTATTGTTCAACTTCTTGCTGAAATATGCAACAGGTCTATTATCTTGTCTCAAGACCACTCCAATTGCAACTCCACTCATGTCACATCTCACTTGAAATGTCTTCGCTAAATCCGGTAAAACCATAATCGGTTGTTCTGTTATCTTCTGCTTCAATATATTGAAACTTTTCTCAGCCTCTTCTGTCCATTTGAAAGACTTGTGTCTTTTCTTCACTGTATCCATCATTTGAGCACTAATCCTGCTAAAATTTCTGATGAACTTCTGATAGAAACTTGCTAATCTATGGAAGCTTCTCACCTCGAAGATATTCCTTGGTGACGACCATTCTCTGATTGCTTTCACCTTTTCGGGATCCATCTTCAATTCATTTGAAGAAATCACAAAACCCAAATATATGAGTTCTTTCTTTATGAAAGATGACTTTTTCAAATTAATCAACAACTTCTCTTGCTACAACCTTCTCATCACCAATGTTAAATGTCTCAAATTCTCTTCTTTAGTCTTTATAAAGACCAACATATCATCCAGATATACAACCACAAACTTTCCAATGAAATCTTTTAACACTTCATTCATTAGTCTCATAAAAGTACTCGGGGCATTTGTTAAGCCAAACGACATAACAAGCCATTCATACAATCCCTCATTTGTCTTGAATGTTATTTTTCCACTCATCACCTTCTCTCATCTTGATTTGGTGATATCCACTTTTCAAATCTATCTTTGAAAAGTAGTTCGCTCCACTTAAACAATCCATCAAGTCATCCATCCTTGGCAATGGAAATCTGTACCTGATGGTGATTTTGTTTATGGCCTTTGAGTCTGTACACATTCTCCACCCTCCATCCTTCTTCGGACTCAATACAGTTGGAACTGCACACGAAATCAAGCTTTCTCTAACCAATCCTTTGTTTAACAGATCCTGAACCTGTCTTTTCACCTCCTCATTCTCTTGAGGTGTCAACCTGTACACGACTTTGCTCAACAGGCTTGCTCCTGGTATCAAATCAATGTGATGGCTGATACTTCTGATAGGTGGCAATGAACTTGGAAAATCATTCACTACTATGTCAACAAAATTCTCTAACAGTTCCTGAATTTCCTCAGGAAAATCTTCCACATAAGTAATTGTAAGGATAACTCTCGACTTCCTCACTACAACAAACTGCATCTCCTATTCCTTCTTAACTTCACTCAGGAGTTCCTTCCCACTCATGAGAAGTATGCTCGTGCTGGATTTATCCTTCATTTTCTTCTCTTCAATTGGAAGCAACATGTGTATCCTACCATTCTTCTCTAAGGTGTAAGTATTTCTTCTCCCATCATGGATGACATTCCTGTCATATTGCCATGGTATTCCCCACAAAAAATGACATACATCAATGGAAATCACATCACATAGAATATCATCTCTATATCCACCTATTTTAAATTCAACAAGGCATTGTTTAGTTATCGTTACCTGGTGACCTTTTTGCAACCATGAGACTTTCTATGACGTTGGATGTGCAGTTGTCTCCAACTCCAATTTCTCCACCATATCTATCGATACTAAGTTGTCAGTGCTCCCACTATCAGCTATTACCTTGCAAACCCTATCCTTAGTCTTGCAAGTTGTTCTGAACAAACTTCTCCTTTGCATTAGCTTTTCAATCTCTGGCTCTTGCTTCAAAAGAACCTTCTTCATCATCAAGGATTTCCTATCTTCTAGACCTTCTGCCTCAACATTTCTCTTATGTGCTTCCAAAATGTGAGATTCACCTCCTTTCTTTCTCTCGAGGCATTCCCAAGACATGTGCCCTGTTTTTCCATAGGCATAACATCTTACTTCTCCTCCTCTACTTCTTTCTCTTCCTCAAGGAAAAAAATTCCTACCACCGAACTGTCTCCGTCGGGAACTTCCTCCTCTTTCAGAGTGACTATGTGGTTTTTCTGTCTCACCTTTGGAATTTTGCACCTTGTCGTGGGTGATTTGTTTGCCTTTGTTTGGACTTCGTCCTCTTCCTCGCTGACTCTGTCTTCTAGCCAACTTCTCCTATGATTTCAGTGTGATTTGATAAGCGTCTTCCATGGTTCTAACTGTCATAATGATGATTTTGTCTTGGATTTCATATCTGAGGCCGTTGATGTACTTGAAAACTTTTTCCTCGTCTCTCTCTTTCTGTCCATCCCTAATGTTCAGTCTGTAGAACTCCTCCGTGTATTCCTTCACAGTCATTCCCTTCTGTCTCTAGTTCTGCAATCTCCTGAACATGTTTATCTGGTAATATTTGGGTATGAATTTAGCCTTTAGTTTGGCTACCATCCTATCCCAACTCTTAATCTTTTGTTTGCTCTTGCTTCTCCTGTCAGCTTGTAGTTCATCCCACCATAGTGCTACATGTTCTTTTAACCTGGTGACAACATGTTTCACCTTCTTCTCCTCATTAACATCTTCATAGTCGAAATACTTGTCCATTTCTCGTATCCAATCAAGCAATTCTTCAGTGTCTAAATTACTTTCAAACATTGGGATGTCGATCTTCTCTCTAGCTCCCAACTTGACAAACTCTTTTAGTAAGCGTTCTTCTGCAACATCCTTAGCTACAACTTCTTCAAATTCCACTTCTTCATTCTCTCCATCGCTGACGTCTCCAACACTAGGTGCTCTTATTTATGCTTTTTCCATGGCATCCAACCTTGATCTGAGTTCTCTCATCTCCCTTTGCATAGCTCTATTTTCTACGGGCGGCTCTGCACTTCTTCTAGGCGGCATTGTGCTGATGTATTTGATACCACTCGATGATATCAGTCTACTTCTCCATCTCCTATTTTTACACAAATCAATTTTTTGCTCACTCTGATACCACCTGACGTAGACCCCCCTTCCCTCCTAGGGATCTGTGACCTCCCAGTCTTGGATCTTCAAACTCCTGAGACGAATTGACTCTTTAGGCCCTCAATATTCTCCGAATGCTCAACGCATAGGTCCCTTTACTGTTACCCACAGGGTCAAACTATTCGTGACTCCGCTCTCCGACGCTCTTGGTAACACCAAATTCGTGAGTACTAGCCTCACTCTAGTCTCTTCCTCATAAGTTACCACGAGCTATGACTGTGGACCATCCCCTTTGCGATTTTGGGCTTCAAAGATATCACGATCTCTGACTTCAGTTCTTTCCGAAGCGCTCTCCTCGAAAATTTTGGATATCTACCGCGTGTCTCCTTGGATTTGACGGCCCAACTATGTTTCGGGTTTCACGACTTTGCGAAACTCCTGTTCACCTCACACACAAACCTCCGGACCTTCGACTTCCAGATTTCATAATCCGATGCCACGTGTCCTCTTCATATCCAACGATTGATATTACTTCATGACTTAGTGAGTTCATGACTCTACTCTTACAACACCTCCAAACTTCCCGAACCACGAAGAGCCGAAACGCTTTACGACCAACCTCTGCATAATGCTCCCAGATCGTCTGGAACAATCTCACCTTCCTCCGGAACGGATCTGGTTTGTGGATTTTGGGAAACCTTAAAGGATTCTTCCCTTTGAATATTTCTCACCGCTCTCCCTCTTGATATTGTCTTTCCTCAACTTTCCTTGTTCCTCCGAACGCTTTCTTCAACACTTAGTCGAATTTTCAGCCTGTGCACACCTTGCGACAGGTTCTCCTCCACAACCCAATTTCTTTGTGGATGATTGTGCACACTTTGCGACTGTTCTCCAACCACTTCTTTGTGACTAAATTCATTCTACTCCTCCTGAGATTACGAGTCTGAGACTCTGTAACACACTCCTTTCAGACAAACTTCCTTCAATCTTGACCACTGAAGGATGACCTTGCACTCCTTGCAACAGTTCTTTTACACTCGATTTTTCCTTCCGAACAATATGAATCTGAGGGTAATTCCTCCTACACACCAAATTAAACTATCCTAGTTGAACCTCTGATTCAAAACAGACTTGGTCATGCACTCCTTGCGGACACCTATGCACTCTTTGCATACATAATTTTCACGCTACCTCTTCTGAGCTTTGAGTCAAAACAAACTTGGTCACACACACCTTGCAGACACTATGCACACCTTGCACTCACTCATAGAAGAGAGACAATTGAAGCTTATTCAATCTTCACAACGACTCATACATTCAACCATGTAAATGCATTCATAAACCACAAGAACAATAAATAACATAGAATTTCGAATAAGCATAAAGTCTACCATTCATTCATCTATATAGACACAACAACACCATACATTTGGGTCAATGCTCCTATGTTATATTCATTTAGAAGTCATATACATGGGTTCATACATTTTTCTTCAGCACTCTACAACATATACAATAGATTCAACAACTCATCAACAACCAAAGAGCCAACCACCTCTACTTGGAAACAATACAAAGATTTATACAAGAGGGATCTTCGATTCTTTCCCTCCAACCACTCTAGTCTATCCTATCAGAATAAAAGCTTTCAACTACTTAATATTTATTACAATAAATATTCAAGTGAGACAGATAAGAGCGAGAGCTCCAGATCTGTACTACAATCTTTAACACTATAGAAAAATACGTTCCCTCATTGATCTTATGTGATGGCTCAACCTCCAAACATTAAAGATGTTCATAAATCAAAATCTTTTCTAGATATTACATTAATATGCCAACTTTGGAATTCAAAATTTCTTCACAATACGTGCTAGTGCGTCCAACTGTCCTCCACAAACGCTTTTCTGGCGATGCTCCTGCATCAAATGTTTGCTTTCTTTGCACATGCTTGCTCCAAATCTTGTTTACTGATAATTCAAAAAAATTATCTATAAATTCAAATCTCAAAAAATTAAAAAACATTGGAACTGTTTACTCTCTCCAAAAAAAATGCAAATGGATCCTCTAAAGCATGCATAAAACAACAATCATGTTTCACCCCTTCCACTGCATCCTTGTTTTCATGTAATTCAATATGTTGTTTGCCACAAAGAGGCTGAAAAATATGCTGAGACTGCTGAAAATAACAATCTTCTAAATCAGAAGACAATGCTGGTTGAAATGAAACCCATGGTGGGAAGTGATCCATCTCTAACACTGACTTTGAGTGACCATCATCTTTATTTCCAAGATGGTAGTTGAGCACAGACTGCAAATATGAACTTAGATAACCTTCCATGTAATCATCAACACGATCATTAAATGCATGAGAAGGTTGTTGGTCTTTTTCACTGATAACAATTTGCTCATGTAAAACAATGTCACTTTGAATGCAGTCAGACTTCCCTGCTTCCTCTGTTATCTCATGATTTACTTTCAACAATTCAATGGAAGAAAAACATAATGGAAGATAATTTTCATTGGCAAGTCCACTTCTTTCTTCATATTCAACATCATGCCTGGATGATTTCTAATTTGAAACATTATAAACATTTTGCTTCAACAATTTGAAAGAAACAAAACAGAATGGAAAATTTCTTTTACCTGATTCAAAATTTTTCTTCAATTTCTTCACTGCTGTCATATGCACATTTTTTGATTTCTTTGGATTGATGAACACAATCATTTTCAGATTTATCTTCGACCAATGGATGCAATTTTGAATTGGAAACATTCTAATTCTACTAAGGAACTCTGTAGGATGTAGATCCAAAGATTTCCTCTTGCCCCAAAGTTTCAAAAAGACATTCTTCAATTCCTCCCATGAGCTAATTGTCTCTAGATGAAAGTGTTTAAACCATTCTTTGGTATCCCCTTTCAAGGATTGAGAGAAGGCCTTCATACAAACATTGTCGTGATCAATCTCAAACAAATCTATAAAATGTTCAAAATCTTGGATGTGTTTTTCAGCTGTGATGGCATTAGGTTCTCCATCAAACATAGGTAGGTACTTATAGTGATTTAGAGGAAAATTATTAAGGATGTGAGGTAATTTTAAAGGTTTGTATCTATGCTGAATCTTGGAGGGTTTTGGGTCAAGTACATGAGGTGAGATATTAGCCTTGATTTCATGAGGCTCATCAATTTGGCTATGGTCAACACATGGCTCAGATGGAATATTTTGATCAAAATCAGTGATACAATGAGGAAATATATGTACAACTTTAAGAGGAGGATATACAAGTGCAAGATTCTCATGATCATCATTTGAATGCAACAGGTAAAGAAAAATTTGTTTTTCATGTTCAGGAAATGACAAAAGGTAGTTAATAACAAAAAATATTATGTCTTGGAAAAAACTCAACTTTAGGTACTTGTTTTCTCCCATGATGTCCTTTCATACCTCTGTCAATGGATCTCGTCGTTCAGTGGAGTCTCTAAATCACATTTGAAGCTTGATTGGAGTCTCGAGGTGGAAACGTACAACCTTTTTGTGTTTGACTTTTGTCCACCATAAAAAAATAGGTCTAAACCTTGTCGTTTCTCCCAGGGAAAATGCAACTTTCGTTCCTTGACAACGAAGCCAAAATGTTAGCACTTTATAAATTTGTTTGGCCGATAAAACAAGCGACATAAG
This sequence comes from Picea engelmannii, assembly GCA_009831015.1. Taxonomy (NCBI): domain Eukaryota; kingdom Viridiplantae; phylum Streptophyta; class Pinopsida; order Pinales; family Pinaceae; genus Picea; species Picea engelmannii. The sequence goes on along the minus strand of ML779832.1, from coordinate 144,308 downwards.
TAATCTACAAACCAACTTTAGAGATGGGTACTAGCCCGCTCATCTCAGAGAGGGCTCTCTTCTGTCACTTGGTATTTCTTTGACAATCAATGGCTAGGTTTTGTTGTTTTTGGGGTATTTTTATAACTTTGCTGGAAAGTAAGGGGATGGGCACTTAGGGATATGGAGTCAAACTTCTGAAACGAATGGAATCACTGTCTGGTTTGTAGAAATCTCTAGAGGAGAAAGGCTAAATGAGGTGATAAATCTAAGTTATAAATTGTAAATTTGCAGAGTGTAGGAAGATAATAAAACATAAAACTCCATCAGAGCATTAAATAAATGAATTCTGTATTAGTTAGGAAGAAATTAATAGAGTTTAAATTGCTTCAACCGAGAGCATCACAAGATGAATTCTGGGCCTTTGACTATCCAATTTAAACACAAGACAGTGAAAATGAAATCAGAAATACAGGAAATACATACAAAGAGAGGAGACAAAACTCAGATCACCACCATTAGAATCTTTTCATGGAAACTTCAAGACTTCTGCATGTGTATTCTATTCAGCTTCAAAAAATTACATTCAAGTTCTGAATAGCTAAAATTGTGCCCTTGCACTTCTGCCAACCCCTAATACATTTGGAACTCCTAATATTTATACAAGATGAGTTCCTTCGGTTTGAAACCAATTACAGTGATTACAAAGAAACGTTTCAGTTTCTGAAACTGATTACAAAAATGAATTGTTTCGGTTCTGAAACCGATTACACTGATTAGCAAGAAAGGTTTCTTAATCCAGATTCTGGCTTCTCTGGCGTTTTAGTCACTCTGTTCATCCTCTGAATCTGTCTTGACCCTTCGTGTGATTTGTTGTCTTTCCTTGTCCTCTGGACCTCATTTGCCAGGCCCTGGAAAACTGCAATTGGACTTACCCAGCCGGATTGTCTCCTTCAATTGTATTTAGGAAATGATCTATCTCAGATATAATTTTCTATCTGAAAACGAGTGGAAATGACAAGCCGATTTAGTGTACTATTGAGTTGCAATTGAAAAATGGTGGTCGCGCCAAGGTTTTAACGGTCCAGTGTTTGAAAAAATAATAAAATAAACGAACAACCACCCTTTTATACTTCCCCACTTTTTGGGGGGCATGAGAAAGCGGTTTGGGGCAACCTGATTTTCACCCTGAAATGCACCTGGTGGCGCCACGTAACCTCGAACGAAAACCACGGTTTAAATTTTGGCCCGCCTTCCAAAATTAACCTTGACGCAGTTTCTCCCCCCAGAGTCACCCACAACCGTTTCTCTTCAGAGTTCACGATCCGCACTGTATTAGGCCCCATTCGCTTTGTGCTCCTGCTAGTTTTAACCTTTCTTCGCCTGATTTAGCCCCTTTCCTAATTTTTCAGGCTTCCAAACAGGTTTAGATTTTCGCTAGATTCTGAAATCTTGATTTCACACAATAAAAAATAACATTTGATAACATTGGCTCGAATGGGGATGCTATCCTCCCAGTGAGGTAGAAAAGAACTCGTAGACCCGGTGCCTGATCCATTGGGTTGCTCCCAAAACATGTGTGTACCCTTCTCTGACCTGTCACCAATGTCCACTGAAAACCCAAGTCTGTACACTGCTCTCAATTGAAAATTGAATGCTAAGCACATCACTAAAATCTGAATATACACACTACTAAAAACTCAAACTGAAAGCTGCTTGACCAGCAAGCTCATTTGCACACTCCTATTTACTCTAAAACTACTGAAATGAACTGCCAATCAAATGAAGTCATAATTCCAATGCAACCATGCAAGCATTTTATCCACTGTTTTCTTTCTTTGCACATGCTTACTCCAAAGATTGTTTACTGATAATTCAAAAAAATTATCTATAAATTCAGAGCTCAAAAAATTAAAAAACATTGCAACTGTTTACTGCCTCCAACAAAACTGCAAATGGATCCTCTAAAACATGCATAAAACAAGAATCACGTTTCACCCCTTCCACTGCATTCTTGTGCTCATGTAATTCAATCTGTTGATTGCCACAAAGAGTCTGAAAAATCAGTTGAGACTGCTGGAAATAACAATCTTCTGAATCAGAAGACAGTGCTGGTTGAAATGAAACCCTTGGTGGCAAGAAATCCATATCTAACACTGACGTTGAGTGACCATCATCTTTATTTCCAAGCTGGTAGTTGAGAACAAGCTGCAAATCTGAAGTGAGATAACCTTCCATGTAATCAACAACACGGTCGTTAAATGCATGAGAAAGTTGTTGGTCTTCCTCACTGATAACAATTTGCTCATGTAAAACAATTTCACTGTGAATGCAGTCAGACTTCTCTACTTCCTCTGTTATCTCATGATTTACTTTCAATAATTCAAAGGAAGAAAAACATAATGGAAGATAATTTTCATTGTCAAGTCCACTTATTTCTTAATATTCAACATCATGCCTGGATGATTTCTGATTTGAAACATTATAAATATTTTTCTTCAGCAATTTGAAAGAAGCAAAACACAATGGCAAAGTTCTTTTACCCGATTCAAAACTTTCTTCAATTTCTTCACTGCTTTCATATGCACATTTTTCGATTTCTTTGGATTGCTGAACATTATCATTTTCAGATTTATATTCGACCAATGGCTGCAATTTTGAACCGATAAAACCTTTTGTATAACAAATAACAGGGTCATCAAACACATAAGAAGATTGCTGCAATTTCTTGTCAATTTGTTATAGTGAATCAATGTGATTTGACATCAACACACATGCCTTTGCTTCAATGATGATCTTAAATTTTTCTTTCAACAATTTAAACGAAGAAAAACATATAGGTAAAGAATTTCCTTCAACGAATTCAGTATTTTCTTCATATTCTTCTTTGTAACTGTGATATGTAGATTGATTGTTCTCATTACACTGCTGAAAATGAACATGAACATGCAACTCATTGTTATAGGAAGTTAACATCATAATCATAATCATATTCATCATATATAGGAAAATCAACAACATCTGCAATGTCATCTAACAAGGAAAAGCTTGGGACACCAACCCGCTCTTCAACAAACTGATTTGCAAATTCATTTTCTTGACTGTCTACAAATGAATAAATAAAACAATCATCCCCATGCTTATCATGGGATGGATCAGAAGCTAAATTAGCACCTTCTTTTTCAATAAGTGGAATATAATCCTTTGCAAAATCATTAGCATTTAGAACTTCAAGAGGATATATGATATTATTAACCCTCTGATCAAGATTCAAATCAACTGTTTTTTGTTCATATTCACTGTCATGTTATTTAGCATCCAACTTCTCATTTCGAATATGTTTACATGCTTGAATATTGTGTTGAATCTCCCGAGCATCATTAAACATTTGTTGTAAGGACTTAGATCTTTTTTTCATCAGAAGGAAAGACAAATCTGGATGAGAGGTTGTTGCATAATGGAGCATGGCAACAACTTCAGTGGGTTGAATTTCATTGGGTAGCTTGTAATAAATACTGGAAAATCTTCTACTGAACATAGAAATAGTTTCATTGCTCTGCGTTTTCAAGGCATAGAACTATGTAAGATGTAGATCCAAAGATTTCCTCTTGCCCCAAAATTTCAAAAAGACATTCTTCAATTCCTCCCATGAGCTAATTGTATCTGGTTGCAAGCGTTTAAACCAGTCTTTGGTATCCCCTTTCAAGGATTGAAAGAAGTCCCTCATACAAACGTCGTCATGATCAATCTCAAACAAATCTATAAAATGTTCAAAATATTGGATGTGTTTTTCAGTTGTGATGGAATTAGGTTCTCCATCAAACATAGGTAGGTACTTATAGTGCTTTGGAGGAACATTATGAAGGATGTGAGGTAATTTTAAAGGTCTATATCTATGCTGAATCTTGGAGGGTGTTGGGTCAAGTACAAGAGGTGAGATATCAAACTTGATTTCATGAGGCTCATCAATTTGGCTATGGTCAACACATGGCCCAGATGGAAGATTTTGATCAAAATCAGTGATAGAATGAGGAAATATATGTAAAACTTTAAGAGGAGGATATACAAGTGCAAGATTCTCATGATCATCATTTGTATGCAGCAGGTAAATAAAAGTTTGTTTTTCATGTTCATGAAAGGACAAAAGGTAATTGATAAAAAAAAATATTATGTCTTGGAAAAAACTCAACTTTAGTTACTTGTTTTCTCCCATGATGTCCTTTCATACCTCTGTCAATGGATATCGTCCTCCAGTGGATTCTATGAATCTCATTTGAAGCTTGATTGGATTTTCCAGGTGGAAATGTATAACCTTTTTGTGTTTGACTTTTGTCCACCATAAAAAATCAGGTCTAAACCTTGTCGTTTCTCCCAAGGAAAATGCAACTTTCGTTCCCCGGAAACGACACCAGAATGTTAGCACTCTATAAATTTGTTCGACTGATAAAACAAATGACAGAGGTAACCTACAAACCAAATTTAGAGCCGGGTACTAGCCTACTCAGCTCAGAGAGGGATCTCTCCTGTCACTTGGTATTTCTTTGACAATCAAAGGCTAGGTTTTGTTGTTTTGGGTTTTTTTTTATAACTTTGATGGAAAGTAAGGGGAGGAAAAATTAGGGCTATGGAGTCAAACTTCGAAAACGAATGGAAGCACTAATTGGTCTGTATAAATCTACATAGGAGAAAGTCTAAATGAGGTGATAAATCTAAGTTATAAATTGTAAATTTGCAGAGTGTAGGAAGAAAAGAAAACATAAAACTGCACCAGAGAATTAAATAAATGAATTCTAAATTAGTTAGGAAGAACTTAACAAAGTTTAAATTGCTTCAGACGAGAGCATCACAAGATGAATTATGGGCCTTTGAATATCCAAATTAAACAGAAGACAGTGAAAATGAAATTAGAAATACATGAAATACATACAAAGAGAGGAGACAAAACTCATATCACCACCATTAGAATCTTTTCATGGAAACTTCAAGACTTCTGCATGTGTATTCTATTCAACTTCAGAAAATTACATTCAAGTTTTGAATAGATAAAATCATTCCCTTGCACTTCTGCCAACCCCTAATAAATTTGGAACTCCTAATATTTATACAAGCCAGTTTCCTTCGGTTTGAAACCGATTACAGTGATTACAAAGAAACTTTTTGGTTTCTGAAACTGATTACAATAATTAAAATGAAATGTTTTGATTCTGAAACCGATTACAATGATTATCAATAAAGGTTTCTTAATCCAAATTCTAGCTTCTCTGGAATTTTAGTCCCTCTCTTCGTCCTCTGACTCTGTCTCGACCCTTTGTGTGATTTGTTGTCTTTCCTTGTCCTTTGGACCTCAGTTTCCAGGCCCTGGAAAACTGCGTTTGGCCTTACCCTGCCATATTGTCTCCTTCAATTGTAGCTAGGAAATGCTCTATCTCAGATATAATTTTCTGCCTGAAAACGAGTGGAACTGACAATCCGAGTTAATGTACTGTTGAGCTCCAGTTGAAAAATGGTGGTCGCGCCAAGGTTTTAACTGTCGATTATTTGAAATAATAATAAAATAAACGAACAAACACCCTTTTATTCTTCCCTGATTTTCTGGGGCATGAGAAAGCGGTTTGTGGCAACCCGCTTTTCACCCCGAAATGCACCTAGTGGCGCCATGTATCCCCAAACTAGAACCATAGTTTAAATTTTGTCCCGCCTTCCAAAATTAACCTCCACGTAGTTTCTCCCCCCGAAATCACCCTTGACCGTCGATCTTCAGAGTTCACGATCCACGTCGTATCGAGCCCCATCCGCTTAGCGCTCCTTCTAGTTTTAGCCTTTCTCTGCCAGATTTAGACCCTTTCATAATTTGTCATGCTTCCAAATAGGTTTAGCTTTCGTCTAGATTCTGAAATCTTGATTTCACATAATAAAAATTAGCATGTGATAACACAAGGTATGGACTGGTAAGAAACCCTCTCTTATGCATCTCAGGGTATTTGGCTGTGATGTATATGTTCACGTTCCAATGGAAAACATGAATAAGCTAGATAAAATGATGAAAAGTGTATCCTTATTGGTTATAAAGATGGTCTGAATGGTTATAAGCTTTGGAATCCATAAACTAAGAAGGTAGTGTATAGTCAAGATGTTCTATTTAGATAAATCAAATATGTTTTCAAACGAGAAGTCATACCAAGGGAGGTAGAACTAGATAAAATAAAGTTTGAATTGAAGGATAATGAATGAGACTCTAAAAAAGAACAAGAATAATAAGAAGAAGAGCCTCATATTCCAGTTTTGAGGAGATCGGTTCGAGAAAGAAGACAATTAGAAAGGTATACTCCGTTTGATTTCCATTCAAATTTTGGTTTGTTTATTACTGATGATGATCCTAGATCTATTAGGGAGGCTGTGGATTCAAAGGATGACAAACTTTGGAAAAAGTCCATGGTTGAAGAAATGGCAGCCTTGGAGAAGAATGAGGCTTGGGATCTAGTGGCGTTGTCAAATGGAAGAAATCCCGTTGGCAGTAAATGGTTGTTTAAGAAGAAGTTGAATGCAGAGGAAGATGACATGTCCCATGTTCCATATGTTAGTGCGGTTGGAATTTTGATGTATGCAATGGTTTGTACTAGATCGAACATTACACATGCAGTGGGAGTTTTGAGTAGGTATATTTCAAAACCATGGAAGGAACATTGGGTAGTATTAAAGAGGGTTTTCAAGTATTTGCATGGAAATACTACTTATGGATTGTGCTACCAAGGAAGACCAGAATTGGGTAGAGTGTTTGACATACATGGGTTTGTTGATGCAGATTGGGATGGAGATTGGGATTGTAGAAGATCTACAAGTGGGTATGTGTTTAACCTGTTTGGAGGAGTAATCAGTTGGATGAGAAAAATAAGTTTGTAGTGGCACTCAACTACATAATTTGAATACATGCCAACCACTCATGCAAGAAATGAATCAATATGGTTACATAGATTGTGTTTGTACAACAAGACATAAGGATATATTGTGACAGTCAGAGTGCAATCTTCTTGGCGAAGGACCCAAATTATCATTCAAATACAAAGCATATTGATGTTTAGTATCACTTTGTGAGAGACATGGTTGAAGACAAGAAGGTGTTTTTGATGAAGGTGGACACTTTGAAGAATGTTGTAGATTCATTGAAAAATTTCATGAGCACTGAGAATTTCTCTTGGTGTAGAGAAACAATGGACATTGCTTCCCTGGATTATTGACTATAGAATCATGTGACCCCTTGTATGCAAAGAAAACAACAAGCGAGATATTGTTGGGTATGTGTTATATTCTTTGCACGACTAAACTTAATTTCTACATTGCGCCAAGCATGTAGGGGGTCACAGGGGGGTAAAGCCCCCAAAATGTTTTTTGGCGGTTTTTTTGAGTCTTTTTTTAGCGATTTTTGGACACATGGTTTTCGCCGATGGATTTCTGATTCTAGTTAAATAATTAGGGTTGTTGACTAATCGGGGTCAATGGATTAGGGGTTTTGGATGCCGCAAGATCATATATATATATACACATAAACAATGAAGAAAAATGATGAATAAGAATTAGAGGTGCGACATTGCTGATTTTCTCGGTTTGGGTTTCTAAGGTAAAATCTTTGTGCAATGTGTGTGTGTGTGTGTGTGTGCCATTACATCTTTTCTATTTTTATTAAGAATACATTTGCAGTAATTAATTGTACAAGGTTAATATCTACAGACATAAGGTGTTTGTTTCTTGATAATACAGGGTAGCAAACTACAATAAGGATCATGGAACCATGGAGGGGAATTTTTGTATAAGGCCTTAAACCTCAACTATTCCAAGATAAGTAATACAAGTGACTTCCTAAATTTCAAGGTAACACTGTCATTTCAACTAAAACGCATGTGAAAACTTTTGAAGATAAACTTATTGAGATAAATGTTGAGCATCATGATGTAGTTACAAAATTATTTGTCTTATCTTTGAAGGAAAATGCTAGGATTTGGTTTAAGAATCTTGATGATGCTAGTATTAAAGAGAGATGGTATAATGTTGTTAACATAACTCAATGAGGTTAAGAAGGAAACTGAAATAGTGAGAGAGTTTAATATGAAGTTTCAAAAACTTGTTTAGAAAATTCCAAAGGACATTAGACCTTAAGGTAATGCCATTCTTCTTTACTATGTCAATGCATTTGAAGGAAAGCTTGGTTTTTTGTTAAGAAATCAGGCTTCAAAATATTTTAAAGAAGCTCAAGAAGTGGTAGGAAAAATTGAGGAGAATATGGCATTGTTTTGCAAGGTATATTTGTTTGGTTCTTTTAGGACATCCACTTCTAGAGTTGAAGTAAAATTGAGAGATATAAACTCTAATGAATTGACATGTCTTTTCAACATTTTGGAAATCGACTAATGAGATTATAAAAAGGGAAAACATGTTTAGATGCAACCCATGCCTAATTTTTGGCCAAGGGGAAATTTGGTTTGACATGAATAAAAGAGCTGAAGGTTCAAAGCTCCTTGAACCCACAAATTGGGTAGAAGATGAAGAGCCCTAATGATGTAGGCCTTGTAATGCACCTCATATATAATGAGAATTGTGACATTTTCAAGTCCAACATAGTTATCAACTTGAAGGGAACCATGACCTTAAAATGATAACTCTATCCCTAAAAACCCATATTTTTGTGTAAAAAACACCAAAATCAACCCTCAAATAAAAAACTAGTGCTACCAAAATCACCATTTTTTTCGATGTTAAAATTACAACCTTTTTCTACCATGGTATTAAATCCCTATAAAGACACAATTAAAAACCTTAAAATCAACTCTCAAATAAAAAAAATGGTGCTCCCAAAATCATCCCCATTTTATTCTAGATTCAAAATCACTTGTTTGAAATCATGAGATTGACAATTGATATCGTTTTGCAAACAAAAACCTTAAAATCAACCCCCAAAACAAAAAAGGGTGCCCTAGTAACACCCTCTTTTATTCAGGGTTAAAATTACAACTCTTTTGAAATCATGGCCTTAATCCCTAGTACATTGTGAATACAAATCTTAAAATCGATCCTTGAATAAAAAAGTGTTGTTTCTATCAACACCTCATTTTTATTTTGAGGTTAAAATTACAACTTGTTTGATACTATGGGATTGACGATCGATGCCAATATGAACCAAAACATCAAAATCAACACTCGAATCAAAACATGGTGCTAACTGCAACTTCATTTTTTTTTTTTTTTGGGGCCTAAAATTTAAAAACTAAGAAAAAATTATTTAAAAAAAAAAATGGAAATAAAAATAAAAAGGAATCGTGGGTCACAGAAAAAACCTTAAAACATGCAAATTGACCTTTTCATGGAGAAAGTCCACAAAAAAGAGTCTGCAAGGATTGCATGCTATGAGAAAACCTTATAACATGTTATTTTGACTTTCCGATGGGAAGAGCCTGGAAAGGAGAGCTCGATAGGCTTGCGAGAGGTTTGACCAATGGCCATTAGAGGAGATTGATGGATGATGACATGGTTGAATGAAAGGATGAGACTTGGAATCAACATAATCATGCCATGCTATGTCATACATATTTCCTAGGTTCAGACATGGGTTGATTTCTTAGACTGTTATAACCTTAAATTAATCATTTTCTACAAAAAACTACAGTTTTTGAAGGTCATCAATTTGTGGGATAATTTTGAGGGCCTAAATAGTGTTTTCAAGTCTTTACTATTTAAAATGAAATATCTTAGTGAGATATTTCTAATGAGATATTTTGAGCTAATGGTTTGATTGATTGATGTCAAGTGATTGATTGATGTCAAAGGATTGATTGATTGATGATTACTGTAATATAATATGTATTGTCCTTGATGAGAATGCATAGATGAAGATGGACCAATGAGTTGTCATTGATACATGATGAAGATGGATCGATGTGGTTTCATTGGTATATGATGCATTGTTGGAAAAATGTATAGATGACTCATT
>ML779832.1:112807-133395 GCA_009831015.1 Picea engelmannii | reverse complement strand
AAAGTTTGATGAAAATGCTAGTCTCTTGTTTTTAAAGTTAAGGAAGGTTTGCAGGAATGCGATCATATACACCAGGTCTATTACAGAGCTACAAATCAGATTTGGATGATGAAATTGATGAGGGATTTTGGTTGAGGTACATGGTCGAGACAAGCAGTTGATGAGTTGGCACATACATGAGGTGTATAGTTGATCATGTTGGTACATATTGCTGAGTCATTGTTGATGAGTAGTTGACATATGATTGGTATATACTTGGTACATGGTTGAATGCACTTTTTTATGGTACAGGTTGATTACAGGTTGTTTGGCACAGGTTGGTGCATGGTTGATGCTCTTGTTTATGGTACAGATTGATATCTGTTGAAGATTGTTGCCTCATCTCAGTTGGTGCTGAGAATGTAAGCTGAGTCTTGCATATAGAGTTGGTTCTCTTGTAGAGTTGTACTCTATTTAGTTGTTGCTGAAAAACCCTCGGATTGAAGTCCATAATAAAAAGAAAAATTGTACATACATCTTGTGTTCCTTGTGGAGATGATTTGTTGATGATATATTGCTGATATGTATTCACATCTAACTGATTATTAATGACATCAATGAGTAATGAGTAAATGTCTAATGCTAACTAATGAGTTTTGTGTAAGAGGGAAGTTTTGGGAAAAAGATCCCCACACTCATTCACCCCCCCCTCTAAGTGTGGTAGGTGTGTCCAACAACTATGTCATACATATTTCCTAGGTTCAGACATGGGTCGATTTATTAGATTGTTATAACCTTAAATTAATCATTTTCTACAAAAAATTATAGTTTTTGAAGGTCATCAAATTGTGGGATAATTTTGAGGGCCTAAATAGTGTTTTCAAGTCTTTACTATTTAAAATGAAATATCTTAGTGAGATATTTCTAATGATATATTCTGAGCACAAACAAAGCTAGTATGAAGAAGTTACAACTGAAATAGTTTAAGGTATATTTTTGGCACTGGTTTACTTCCAGAGGCCATAACCCCTTTCTACGAAGTCAATTTGGGGCATGGGAGTAGTCTATGGAAATACCATATACCTAGAAGGCATCCATGGATCTATATTTGGAATATAGGTACCTAAAACTATATAGGATGAAAGAGAAGACACGTGTAGTAGTAAGGGATAAAAATGGGAAAATAGTTAAAACTTCCATAGACCATAACTTTTAGCTTAGCGCTTAGATTTGGGAAAAAGAATAATCGTTGGAAAGGTATTGAGGAGGAGAAGCCATATATAAATCCAAAAAATTGATCTGAGTAGCACATGTTATATTAAACTCAAAATAAGATGGCTGATAACATTAAAGAACATAAAATTTATGCATTCTTTTTACAAAAATGTGTATATATATTTTTTTCTAATAGAAATTTTATTTCATGCACATTCTCTTGTAGAATTTAGAGGTACAGGATGGAAGTTTGGTTCCTATATGAGAACTACATTCATGGATGATTCCCAAGGGTCCTACAACCTTGAAGAGGAAATAAGAGGGATACATTTCAACATGGGAAATGTTGAGACATAGTCTAATGGAAGAAGAGGTAGGCATTAGCCTGTAACTATGAGAATCCTGCAAAGAGAAGTGAAGCACTATAGGGAAAATAATGAGAATATTATGAACTCTTAGGAGGAGATACTGCATATTTTGAATATTCTACAGAGGCAAGTTAATAAATACTTTGACACAAAGAAAACATCTAGTGTTAGACAAGTGACACCATCTAGATACCATAGTAGAAGGGATGATCATGGGAATGAAAATAAATCAAGAAGTATGAGTAGGCATCATCATTCCCCATAGAAATCCAGTAGAAGGGATTGATCAAAATCAGGTTTAGGGAGCAACCCAAGTGTGTCTCCTATTAGGAGGTAGAGGAGAAGGCCTGAGGCATACATCGTGCAAGGTAAACTCAGGAAATTAAAGCCACCAAATTTCAATGGTGAACATAGAAAGGGATAAGAGGTCGAGGCATGGTTGTTGGAAATGAAGAAATATTTCCAGCTACATGATTACTCAAGGGTAGAAACAAGAATTGCAAATTACCAATTGCAAGGAAAGACATTTATGTGGTGGGATCAGCTTAAGAAAGCCAAGAACCGTGATGAGAAGAAGGTATCATGGAGGAAATTCAAAGGATATTTGCAAGAGAAATATTTTTTAGAGAATTACTATGAAATAAAGATGAAAGAGTTCTTTGAACTCAAATTTGGAAGCATGATAATGGATGGATATGAGAAGAGGTTATTTGAGATACTAAAGTATGTTGGCTTCATAAAGGATGAGAAGGTAAAAATAAAAATATTTTTGAGTGGGTTACCCTCCTTCTATAGTGACAACATACAATATGATAACCCCAAGACTTTGGAGGAGACCATAATAAGAGAAAATCATCTTTATGCAAAGAGAAAAGGGAGACTAGTTTTCTAAAAAGCTTGGAATGACAAGATGAAGGGTAAGAAATAAAACAAGAAAAATGGTTTTAAGCCACCCTTTTTCTGAAATAACTCCCAAACAAGTCAACAAGGATAGTCAACCCATAATGAGCCTAGGATGGTAGATTATTTTTGGAAAAGGCCAAGGTATCATCCCATGAACTGTTGAGGATGTGAGGGAGACCACCTGTATAAGGAATTCCCTCACAAGGGAGAAAGAATGAGGATTGTTCATAACATTTAGGATGATGAAACAATTGAAGACATATGAGGAAAAATGCCAAGGAATTGTGCAGCCTTGGAAAATAAGTAAGAAAAATATCAACCCCCCATGATTGAAGTGGAAGGTAATATTGATAATCACCTTGTAGCAATTTTAATTAATTTTTTAGCTAGCCATAGTTACATAAAATTTAACATTGTTGAAATATTTCACTTACAAAGGAGTAAGTATAATAAATCTTGGTTATTTTAGTTGGCCACACGAGGCTAAAAGAAAAATCAATGAGCTGGTTAAAGATTTCCCAATATACATGAATGGACTCAACACAAAGGTAGATGCAAAAATCATACCATTTGGTTCATATGGATGTCTAATTGGTATGAATTGGTTGGAAAAATACTATACTATCCTAGAATGTTAGAACAATACAATCGCTTGGATTGATGAGGTAGGAAAGCAATACCAAGTTCGAGGCATTCCAAGAGTTGTAGATATTAGAGAAATTTCAGCCATGCAGCTGAAAAATAATTTCAGGAAGGGATGCCATATTTTTGTAGCCCATAGGAAGAGGAAGCCAGAGATAAATTGGCAAGCATTGAAGATCATCCAGTCTTGAGGGATTTTGAATTTTTTTTGGGGAAATCCTAGGACTTCCACCAAAGAGAGACATTGATTTCTCTATTGATTTGGTGCTAGGAGATGCCTCGATGTCCAAGACACCTTACAGAATGGGCACATCAGAATTGAAAGAGTTGTAGATGCAACTCGAAGAGATATTAAAGAAGGGGTATATATGCCCAAGTGTGTCACCTTGGGGATTCCTAGTTCTTTTTGTGAAGAATAAAGATGGAACCTTAAGGAGGTATATTGATTTTAGACAACTGAATAAGGTCACCATAAAGAACAATATCCTTTTCCAAGGATTGATGATCTACTTTATCAATTTAAAGGTGAAATAATATTTTCCAAGATTGAATTGAGATCAGGTTATCACCAAGTGAGAATAAAGGAAGAAAATATCAACAAGACAGTGTTTAGAACAAGATACAAACATTATGAATTTACAGTAGTGCCATTTGGGATATCAAATGCCCTAGTTCTTTTCATGTGCCTGATGAATGGAGTGTTCAAAGAATATCTAGACAAGTTTGTGATTGTGTTCCTGGATGATATACTCATCTAATCAAATATGGAATAGGAACATGAGTAACATTTAAGAATGGTGCTATTGTTTTTGAGAGATCATAAATTGTATGCCAAACTAAGTGCATATTTTATCAAAAGAAGATTCACTACTTGGGGCATATTGTTTCAGCAGAGGGGATAACAATTGATCCCGAGAAGATAGAGGCCATTAGAGGGTGTCCATCACCAATAAATGTGATAGAGGTAAGATCATTCATGGGTCTTGTAGATTATTATTGAATATTTATAAAAGGATTTTCAAAGATTGTAATCCTAATCAGTTATTTGAAAAAGAAGGGAGTGAAATTTGAATGGACTTATAAGTGTGAAAATAACTTTTAGAAGATGAAATAAATTTTGACAAGTGCACCAATATTAAATATTGTAGATCCATATGAATATTTTTTGGTGTGCATGGATGTGTGCAAGGAAGGGATCAGTGGATTCCTCACTCGAAAGGATCATGTGGTGTGTTATGAGTTCCAAAAATTAAAAGAGCATGAGAGGAATTATGCTACACATGCCTTGGAATTAGAAACTATTGTTCATGCTTTAAAAATGTAGAGACATTACCTCATGGGGAGAACATTTGATCTAAGAACGAACCACTGTGGTCTGAAACATTTGTTTGGACAACCCACATTAAATGCTAGACAAACTAGATGGCTCGAATTTCTTAGCGAATATGACTTTGAAATTAAACAAATCAAAGGAAAACAAAAATAGGTGGTTGATGCACTCAACATGAGATCACACAATATGCATATGAAATCCATCAACATGTACAAATATGTTTTGAAAGACATGATTTTAGAAGCAACAAATTCAGATCAACACTATTTGAAAATAAAAGAAACATTACATCAAGACAATTTACAACATAAATTTAATTATTACGAGTTGAAAGAGGATGAAATACTCATGTACAGAGGCAAGGTATATGTGCCAAATTCAAGAGAGATGAAAAATATAGTTTTGATAGAAATGCACAATGTGCCATATGCTGGGCACCTAGGATATCATGAATCAATTGTAGTTGTTAGAAGGCAATACTTTTGGCCAAGAATGAAGAAAGAGGTGGTTGAATACATAACTAGATTCCTAGAATGCTAGAAGGTGAAGACTGAACATAGACATCCAACATGAATGCTACATCCATTTCCCTTTCTTGAGTGGAAATGGGAAGTGGTTACAATTGATTTTATTACAAAGATGCCCAAAATGATGAAGCAACATGATTTCATCATGGTAGTGGTGAAAATATTGACTAAGGCTGCACATTTATCCCAATAAAGACTACACAAGGAAAAAAGTATTGCAAAGATCTACATGAAATAAGTTGTTAGACTACATGGGGTGCAAAAGACAATAGTTTTAGATTGAGACCCAAAGTTTACATCCAATTTTTGGAAATATTTGTTCAAAGGATTTGGGACAAATCTAAATCTCAATACAAGGTATCACCCATAATCAGATAGGAAAGCAGAGAGGACGAACAAAATAATTGAAGACATGCTCAAAATGTATGTGATGGACCAGCCATCAAAATGGGAGGATTGTATCCACTTAGTGGAATTCGCTTACAATAATGGGTATCAAGCCTCATTAAAAATGATCCCATTTGAAGCATTTTATGGAAGGAGGTGTAACACACCAGTGAAATAGGATAACCCAACATACACAACTGTCAATGAGATAGATTTGTTGAAGGAAATGGAAGCGTAGATGACAAGGATCAAGAATAATTTAAAATATTCCTAGAATGGACATAAAAATTATGCAGAAAAGAATAGGGTTTTCAATTATTCTAAAGTGGACGAAAATGTATTTCTAAAAGTGAAAGTGAAAAGAATCTCACTATGATTAGGTTTCTTCCCAAAGTTGGCTGCAAGATACTGTTGGCCTTTTGAGATCTTAGAAAAGATACATGCTAACATTGCCTGCATCCATGAGAGTGCATAATGTATTTCATGTGTCATTATTAAATAAATATGTTCCTGACCCTAACTACATAATTGATTGGACTGTGATCCAGGTGGGGCATGAAGGGGAATTTTAGATGGATCTAGTATGCATCCTAGACCAGGAAGTAAAAGTGCTCAGTAATGAAGCTATAGGATTGGTAAAGGTTCAATGGATCTGCTATGGTCCTAAATATGCAACATTGGAGCACGAAAAAACTATGCGGGAGGAGTACCCAAATTTTTTTGACAATTTTGAAGAAAACATAAGCTAAAAATGCAAGACTCCATTTTGGGAAACTAGAGTTTCGGAACCACATCTCATAGTTCATGGTCACTTGCATTGACAATATTGATAAAATAATGGTGCATCTTGATGGATTAAGAGCATTAAAGGGGGCACATTCCTTGGGTTAGCAGGTTGAGAGGAACAAGCGATTATGGTTGGAACTGTTATTGGAGGTTAAAGAGATTGAAATTTTTTGTTTTCTGAATATTATAATGTAAAATGTGTACATGTATATCGAATTGGTGCTATGCATCGAGGATAGTGCACAATTTTAGGAGAGGGAGCATGAAACATACCTTCTATAATCCCCAATTTATTTAATGCATAATGTATATATGAATGCGGCTATGACCAAGCAATGTAATATGCGAATTATATTTTCTGAATTTTAATAAATAAAATGTGATGTCAATTGCTAGGGGACATGGGAAAAGATGGGGGATGAGTTTTCCACAAGATAAGGGAGTGTCAAGAGGCGTACACTGGGGAAATTATTTATGGGTATTAATCCAAACCCACATTCCTGAATTTTATTATCATTGTGTATAAAACTTCTATTTCCTGTTTGAGTGTATGAGAGCCCCATCATCGAATACCTTTAAGAGGGGTGGTTGTAAAAGGTCACATCCCATAGTTATTCAGAGCATGGGTTTGAATACAATAAATTTGGGGATGAGTGTGAGTAAAAAAAATAGGAAAACAAAGGAAATTCATATGGTCAGAGAGGGGCAATTTGGACAGTCATGTTTTTGCATGAACAACAAGTAGACAAAGAGAAAACGAAGAGTTATGGAGATGTAGAAACAATAGAGGGAGAATTTTGGAGTGTTTTTGGAGCTGAATACTAAATAAGTAAGTTGTCAATCTTGCAGAAGAACTGGGTTGTCATGCCTAAAGAGTGAACTCCTGTGTGAGTTGCACTGGAGCGAAAAGCTTGTTGTTGTTGTTTTATTGGTAATTTCCTAGCAGTGAGTTCCCTTGAGTTTCTAGTAGTGAGATTAATGGTTAATTGTGCCATAGAGACCTTGATAAACGAATGGGAAACCTGATGGAACAAGAGTAGTGAAGGGGTACATTCCTTGGGTTGGGCAGGTTGAGAGGAAGAGAGATGGTGGAAATTGAGATAGCTATAGGATAATACCAGTGGATTGTGGGAATATCTGAGCTATGAGTGGACAGTAAGAGACACCATCTTTTATGAATTCCTAGCCCTAACTTGGGGGTGACTTGATGTTGATATATGGAAAAACAAGTCTATGGTTGGGTGGAACATCTGTCCCATGAAGTTGTGTGTTATATTTATGGTTTATTGCGTTGTGTATTAATTTTGTATATTAGAATGATTTTACATGCTATTGTATAAAGTTAACTAGTTGCATTATTGTTTATTTAAGTAGGTTTTGATGGGTCCATATGGCCTGTCAAGTAGGTAATGGATAATTATTGATGCCAGGTCCCAATTAGACCTACACTCATTTGGTATAGCGTTTCCGACCAATATGTGGGCCTAGTTGCCACTAAAAATTAAAAGACGAAAAAGGGGAAAGAAAACGATCTGTCCCCCAAAGAGTTCTAATAAATTATAGATTTAATATAAACTAAAAGAAAACTAATCTAACTTAACTACTTCTAACCTATCCCACAAGAGAAAAACTAATAGATGAGTACAATTTAAAATGATATATTGACAACATAAATAGTTCATGGAAACCAAAAATATGTTAACACAATGATATTTTAGATATCATTTCAATTGTAGAGGAGACCCATAACATCATCCATATACTCATTATAAATAACAACAACATAAGAATTCTAAATACTTAGCATAGAAAAAGTCCATATGATTAGTGCCCAGAAAAGTTAAACAACAAATACATGTATAAAGTAACCCCACAAGCATTTGAAAACAATCATGACTTCAAAATGCCTTCTACTTTTCATATATTCAGAAATAAGAGTATTAACAGTATATACAATGGGTAAAAGTACCTTGTTACATCCAACGAGTTATCTTTTATAAGACAAGATAGAATCCTCAACTTGTAATGGCCCCACTTTTGGACATCATTATATTACAGAGTGTTACGCTGACCAGAGTAGCCAGATGGGGGTGATAGCAAGTGCATGAGCTATTGAGGGGTTTTATTGGGCCCGAATTGCATCACTCATCTTATTTCATTATCATGATCCATTCTACACAACTTGGATTTGGTTCCGTTGCATTCCGACGATTTCCATAATTTTGAGTTATTATGGGCTATATGTTTATTAAATTCACTAAAAAGGTCATATTGGGCATAATACTTGGAGGAACCTCTTAGTGTAATAGCTCATCGGAATTGGGAGGAATAGCACTACATGACAGAATGAGGATAAGTGACTTTCAGTGGCCAACGAAGCCATAAGGAGGGATAAATCACTTTTTAGAGGTAAAATGGTTAATTAATTAATTAAAGTGATTTAATTAAGTAAAAGTCACTTGGAGAGACAAGGTGAACAGGGAGGATAAAAGAGAGATAGGGGCCTCTATTCTCTCATTATGTTGATTATCATTTTGATGTCACGGATGTGAAATATTTCTCCCTCACCATTCTACAACCATTATTATTTAGTTACAAGAGCTCTTGAGGAAACATGGCGTATTGTTGGAGCATTTCTACAGAGCTAGGGCACACCCAACTTGAGAGAGTGGTTCGATTTGTCTTTTGTTGGTCAGATCTTCAGGGGAAGGCTTCTTGGGAGTGATTTCCATCACCATAGAGTCCTTTTACATTAGTTTCTGAAGGGTTTGGTCTTGCATAATCATTTATTTCTCTAGGAGGGCGTATTGGCTGAAGGAGGGTGCATTATTCATTGAGGGGGTCGTGAGATAGAGGGTTTGGTCTTGGGGTTTGGCCCCAAACTTGTTCCAAAATTTATCTATTGGTCCCGATCTATTATTTTCCATCATTTCCAGGAGATTTGGAGGCCATCTTTAAGAAGGCCGAAATCTTAGTCTATTACAGCCAGTGAGGGGCGCAACTTGCTAAGGAAGATACCATATTTCTGCTAGAGACAAGTTGGGTATTCTATATTTTGGGTGTACATCTAGAGGAGGATTTTGGAAGCCTAGATATCCATCTGTATCTTGTTATTTTGAGGAATTATCAACCATATACTCCATTCTCTTATTTGCATTCTATATCTGCTCCATTTTGTATGTGGACAACCATATATTATTAATAAATCAGATCCGAGGCATTTTTGGTTATATTTGGTGTTGTTAATTTTGCATATTGTTGAGTATATTTCATTGCTACATATTCATTATTTGTTGGCTGAAAACACACAATTAAACCATCATTATAAACTCTTGAGCAATTCAAGAGACTAAATCAACAAAGTGTTTGACAAAATACCACAACCAAAAAACTCATAAAACTCAATAAAAATGCAATGTTCCTAGCATATTGGGTTGGGAACATTATAGTGGTATCAGAGAGAAGATTCCTCCTAGCCTAAAGGGTCTTCCATAAGGAGAAATGGATTTGATGGAATTTTCTACAGAGACTTTATATTGTGAAAGGGAATATTATGCCCTTAGTGAGAGATTTAGGGCTCTAGTAACATTCCAACAGTTTGTATCCATACAAAATCATAGGTGGAGAAAATATGAGGTTACACATTGGGTCAACATAGCAGAGGAAAATAGAGCCAAATAAACTAGATGGAAGGAAGCATAGATTAACCCCACACCCATTAGGAGCAAAGAACTTTGCTATAGTTGAAAAAAGACTTGGGAGCCAGACCACAGATGTAGGGGTAAAGGGAAGATACACATTGTTGAGGTGCATTATGATAGTGAGGATGAGGATTTGCAGGAGGATGAAACCATAGATGCCTACTTAGAGCAGTCCGATAATGATAGTGACTCTTGCGCATTTGACGGACAGTTGGATGGACAAGATGATATCACATGTTCTTTATCTTTCCCATCAGACAATGTTGAGGATTCAACACTTCAACATAGTGGGGACATGTGTAAGGATTCACATGTGTTAACACTAAGATATGATGAGACTAGGAGGTCGGATGACTCACCCTTGGGTGTAGACATGGATTTCAGGGAGTCATGCGTGGAGGAGGATGAGCTTTCTATGATGATCGTGACACATTTTTCATCTTATTAGACACCTGTGATAGCCACGACACATGATGATATCAATGACATCTATGATATGGTGGAGGAGCCTTGTGGGAGGATTGTACACCAGGGGCATATGGATTTATAGACCCAGGAAGAGAGACATGACTTGGAGATAGTGGATCTTACACATACCTATTAGTATGAGGAGTGTGAGTCACCCATTTTGGAGACTCCATTGTTTGATCAGGTTGTGGAGACTGACAATTTGATGGGACACTTACTTCCAGGACCGATCTGCAGTGATGAGGATGCACTCCTTATTGGTCGGGGTGACCATAACACATGTATGGACACATATGTATGGGATCCAGGCGCAGATAATAGTAGCAGAGTGAGTGCACAAGAGGATACAACTGCCCATACATGATACAATGTGATTTAGATAGAGGTAACAATTGGTGATGGTGGACAGTGGCATACAGGAGGACCCAGTGGCATAGTGGAGAGTGGGCAGTTCAATGCCTTATGTTTTATGGAGAGTGTTGTTGGGGATTCCATGGTTGACACTAGCAGTGAGGGGCATGAAGTAGCACCTCAGCAGGACCATGATCATGAGTCATGACACTTGGCAAGACAATTGAGAGTCAGCGAGGACATGATCATGGCAACTACTAGACGCATTAAGGACACACATGCATTGGTGGAATATTATTTCTGGAGGGAATTGATGGCACATAATAGATCAGATGGGAAACTTTCCATGGATGAATTTCATACTCTCAGGGAGAGAGTGACCGTGATGAGGGCTACCGACAATTGTTGATGGACATAGATTACCTACTGTGGGTTGACGAGATGTATCACAGGGCCCTGAGGGATCGAGAGTTTGAGGTGGTCCGACTCACTCATGAGTTGGTGAGAAAACGAGGAATCTTGGAAGGTGCACATACAACCCTTCAAGAATCAGATTCCAGATTGGAGGAGCTCCTTGAGGAGACTGGTCAGAGATACACCAAATCTATCTCAGCAAAGAGTCATATATGTTTCTTAGTTACATTGCTGAAGGATTTCTGGGTGTCATAGGGTCCACCATTCATGGGTAGTTCTGAGACAGTCGGTCATACACATACACATGAGGATTCTAGAGCCAAGGGCAGTTATGAGGACACTTTCCTTTGTGTTCCAGGATTGGTTGATATCCACACAGAGGATGATCCAACAGTACACCTTGGACATATGATGATGAGAGAGATGCATATTGGGATTCAGGGGGACGCATTGGATTGCAGGGAGGAGACACACTTAGTGGAGTATGGAGATTACTCTCCTTTGCAACAACACATAGTACTGGGAGATCACCTTCACAGTAGTAGAATCTATCTGAGAGATGATGGGGGGAGAGTGATTTACCAACAGTTTGTGGAGTTATCTACTGTTGTACCTGATAGTTGGATTTTCGATGATGATTCACAATGGGTGCTAGTGGATGAGCTCTTGGTCCAGTCCTGAGGATTGAACAAATCATATGATACTTTCCAGTACTATAGTTGGTTACATATGTTTCTATTATCTTTTCCTGATGCTTTCATCATTGAAAACAACGTAGGGGGAGATAGACAATGGCAGGGGACATTGAGAGTTGGTGGGATGAGACCACTTGACAAGAGTTTCTTTATTGCATACAACAAGATAGGGGTGGATCATTAGAGACAGAAAGTCAAGACCTTGGGCGTGATGGTGAGCATCTTAGGCCATGGGATAACAAACATATTAGAGGGTGAAACATATCCATATTATCAAAGGGATGAGCATGGAGGGCTTCCGACAGTTATTAATATGACACATGAGCAGTTAGTGGGGATTGGAAGTGATGAACTTCCAATTTTTCCATGGGATCTAGGATTCCATTTGGTTAGTAGTTGTCTCATCTTATGATGGCCCAGGTTGCGCCAAAGAGCAAGATACTTCACTCTTGGATGGTTTTGAGAGGATTTGTAGGGGCTTGTTCTATGAGGCGAGACAAGTTCTCCCTATTGATACTCATGATCGAGTATGGAGATGGTTGGGAAGATGTTGTTCCCACAGAGATACCTTTACGGGTTTGTTGAGGGAAAGGTATGAATTACCTTACTCAATAATTTTCAAATATTTCCTGGATAGGACAAGATAGTTGGGAATGTCACCCGGGGTTTTATAGCCTCAAAATATTCTCCCAATCCGCAAGTATTAATTACTAGTATTGAGGCTGATTTATTAATGAAAAGAATGTTGCAATATAAAATAAAATTTATACAAGTTTCTGTAATGTACACAGATTTTACGATAAAGTAAACATGGAGATCAAAAAGTGAAAAGTAACCAAGTCACAAATACACATATATGAGACATAATAGCAATCTGATTTTATTTCATTCTGAGATATCAAAAGTGTTTTTCTCTTTACAAAACCCCTGCGAGGGCATGGACAAAAGTATGATTTAGAGATCCTCGATGAACACCATACAAAAAGACTCTGACAATAAAGTAAAAGTGAAATTTATAATCTGGATCAACTTGCCACAAACTGCTTCCATTTTGACTCTGCAAGATATCCTTCATCAACCATGAAACTTAATTCACAAACATACAAGAATACATAGACTATCAAGGATGGATCACCACCTCTAAAACAAGCATCTGAAAAGTTTGGTTCAGTCTTGAACCTTGTTGTCTACAATAAGACCTTGCTGTCAAAAAGAGAATTAGGCTTTGAATAAACTCAGAAATGAATGAAAACTGAAACTATCTCATGCAACCAAAGAGCAAACCTTAGTCTTTCTTTCTCCTTCTATTCTCCTTTTGTCTCTTCTTCTCATTCAACTTTTATTCTTTCCAAATAAGTTGAAGTAGTTCAACTACTTTATTTAGTTAAGTTGATTTAACTTAACTAATTAGTTTAGGAGAAATAAATAATAAGAATATAGTTAAGGTTTTGTTGAGCACTCAACACACCCTAAAAGTCTATGTTCATTTTTTACTTTTGGGTACCACTTGATCCTTTACAATGTCTGTTTTTCCTTCAGTATGAAACTGATACTTGCACTTATTTTTTATGTCCATTCTAAAGCCTGCCTGAACATACAACAAGGAATCAACTTAATCGTTGAAGGGCCCTTAATAATCTACTTAAAGAATCGACACACTAAAGCTTTCCCTGACGTGCTCAAGAGTTCGGCATTGATAGATGTTAAAGGTGATGAAATTCGTTTGAGGAGTTTTAATTAACACCTAACACCGATCTTCATCGACATCGACAGTTGAAAGTCTTTTCTCTTACGATTAAACTTTGGCAGAGGTATCGCCAAAGACTGACCAGTTTGGCTTCGACAGGAAAATGAAGATATAAGCATCATGCAAAGAGGAAAGCGATATCTCCGATCGCCGACACCCTAAGCAATTTCGACGTCAGAGAGTTACAAGATAAAGTACACATTAAAATTTTACATTTTAAAGTGCCGATCCCCGACCTCCACACCGGAGATATAGGACGTGATGAGGTGTTTTACCCACGGATCAGTTAGGTATGACATATTTAAAGTGTGAATAATATTGTGGATCATGCATTAGTTTCTAATCCGTGCACGAGTCAAAGGAACCCATTTAACTTACCAATACAATGCATCTGCCTCCGCGCCTCCACCGTCAACCAGGTATGATTTAATTACAAAGAATCGGTGGTAGTTTCATTTTGAATTGTATTTATTAGTCATATTAACTGATTGATACGACAGATAAAGTCTCTCCATTTATATGCTGTTGAAGTCATTATGCATGATCTTATTTTGCACGACAAATATTTCAGAACGAACAGAGAAGCAGGGTCGGCAACCTGGATAAACCGTCCGAAGATCAGTAAGCATTAGACAACTTTCTTAGCAAGAATTACAGGTATGTATCCACTTATGGAATTTTATGTTTCAGTTTATTAGTTCACAACCCGAAAATACTCTGTACACATGTTTAAAGGCTGTTTTAATTGCAGGAACAATGCCTCCAAATAAACCCTCCACCAGAAAATCCCTAAGAGCACAAAAGCCGCAAGAATCAGAAGCAGGAGAGGGATCCTCCCCAACAGTTGCAAGACAATTAGAATTCACCCCAAAACTGGTGCCTGTAATCAAGACAACTTCCAAGGAGGCCTTCATCCAACCTCCAGCCTTCAGAGACACAGAGCCAAACATTGGAGCCAAAACAACATTTCCTCAATGGGAAGAATTGTTTAAGAAAATCAAGAAAGAAGAAGCCGTCGAGTATACCCCACACAGAGATCCTGATACAAGGAGGCTCGATGATGATGTCCTCCCAAACATCCGTAGAGATTATCTACATATGGTGGCAAGCTGAAATCCTATGTTTCCTTTCATCGAGCTCCTAAAGTGGCTCATTGATCACACCGACGCGCATAAATGTTTAATCAACGATGATAATGGTGGATGCGTCAGGGTTTTCATACCATTAGAGGTTGAGAGTTACTACAAGCTTAGGGAGTCGAGAGAAAAGATGAGTACTGATTTCGTTCTGAGTTTCTATGATTCACATGATACCAGCAAAATTATGGCGTTGTGGTGGAGGGAAGAAAAAAAATTCACGAACCAGACCACCGGTTGGTACCCAATGATCAATCTAAGAGAACCATACATATACTTGATGGATCTTCTTTGCAGGTTACATGGGGAGAAGGATTGCGACCGATTTTCAGAGGCTTGGATGCCCCTACCTTTTACGGTAGCCATTTTAGGCACGAGTTTCAATTGGGGTGCTATCATCTCTAAACAGCTGAGCACCTGCATAAGACAGGCCCAGACGCCAAAAGAGGGGGAAACCCCCTCCTTCTACATGGCCTCATGTCTATTAGATGTCATCTACGCTAGGAATGTTTTCTCTGGAATGAACTTGAACTGGAACTCTTCGGAGCTCCCGGTCCATGTATACTTCAACATTTTATGCGATAATAGGTGCAAAAAATCCTATGCCCTTATCTGTGACCATTTTATTGCACGAATCTATTTTTTTCTATTCAGGAAAGAATGTCCTAGGCTGTCAGAAGAAGCAAAAGGGGTTATATCCAAAAGGGTTGATCTTCGAATGACCAGATTCAAGGCCATGAGTTTGGAAGAACAAGCAACGTCTTTGGAGCAGACAGCTTAAGAAATTCTTAGGGCTCATGACAAAATTGTATCATCTGAACCGAGCGAGGGAAGAGGCGATCTCCAAGAGGAATTCGAGGCGGCCACAGTTCATCAGGAATCCCTGACAAATCAAGGATCTCCCTGAAGATCAAGCTGCACAAGATATGGGTGCACTTTTATACCAGCAAGGCCAACTGCTAATGAAGCGGATGCAGGATGATCCATACCTTATCATAAGACCTGCGATTTAAACTACTATCCGAAGCGCCCCGATAGAGTCAAGCAACCTCGGTCCCATGAATCCTAATAACACCAACGGGTTAGGTAATCCTTGATCCTCAACATCATCGGTCCATTCCTTGAAAGGCGGGACAACTCAAATAGAGACAGGCCGGGTCTCGATAGAAACCCAAGCACCTAACCCCCTGAGAAAACTTATACATATATATAGCGATGATGAGAGTCCAGAGTCATCTCATGGCACCTCGGTGCAGGTCCAAGAGGAAGGAGGTCCTGAGAATATCTCTTCCCTTGAGCCCGAGAAAACCTCTTCCCCCGAGCCTGAGTTTCAAGACCAGGAGGTCTCGCAAAAGGAAATAGAAACTGAAAGAGGTCTCGACACAAAAGAACCCAATAAATCAGAAGTCGAGGTAAATCCGAATGACGGGCCCAAACCGGAAGAGAGAAAGAGAGGATCTCTGCTCAAGGAAATCAACAGTTCTGCAGCTGACGAGCAAGTAAGTAATGAGCCTATACTCGACACTTCCATTCTGCCCAATGCTCAAATCCCCAACGAGCGAAAAATGGGAGTCGAACCTGCAAGATACACCAAGGAAGATTGAGAGTCCAACCTTGGACAAATATACACCACTGGTAGTTTGGGAAACAAACTAACATGGGGCGATCAACAGATACTAGAGCTAGTAGACGAGGTGGTAGATATCTATGTGATCTCCTACGATCAGAAGAGAAAGTCCATTGTCCAAAGGGCTGCGAAGAAAAAAAGGATCTCATTGGATCACTCCATCTTAGTTACTACAGAGGAGAACTTGGTCAACACAGAAGACGCTTGAACATGTGAATTGATAGGGATAGGAAAAGACCTCTCATATTCCACCTTGGACAAATCTAGGAGAGACGAAGAGGAATTAGCCACCGCCCTCAAGGAGCTTGAATACTTGCGCCATCTTGCTGAATACTATAAGGGTGCCACGTAGACCGTTGTGTATATGAAAGGTGAGTTCGTAGGAGTTTACGATGAGTTTAAAAAGGAGAGACACCTGTTAACTAAAAACATAGATGAGTTCTAGGAGGACACTCTCATGGCACTCACAACTTGCAAGGAGATGGAATGATGGTATGAAAGGGCACAACAAGTGGTAGAAATACTCGAGTACATTGAGGCAGACCAACAAGGCTGAGGTAAGGAAAAACATGACATTCATGTGATATGCAAAAGTAGTCTTAATCACATGAAGCGATCAGCCGAGTACTGGGCCAAGATGTCTCGGGACCCACATCGAGAGAACCAAGAGAAATGGACCAGGTGTAATAAGCACTGGGGTAAAATCAACAAAATAATGAAGGATTCCGGGCTACCCGAGTTCGACACCCCTGATAATTTCATTGACTTGAACAACGTAGTCAAGATGCATGCCGAAAAAGATGCACGATGGACCGAAGAGTTCATGAAAATAGTCGATGCGAAGCCAGGGAAAGTACGACAATTCGCCAAACATATGATCAGAGCCTGAATCATGCTACACCAAATGAACTTCAGTTTAGTAAAGTACCAGGCTCATGCAGTAGACATCAAGGGAATATACACAGCCCTGATGGAACAACATAGATTTCCATAGGCTCAAACTTGTGAAAAACTGTTTGTCAGCTGGATTGAATATGAGAGCAGTCATCCTTTCCAAGAAGTATCTTAAGACGACTGTTAAAGAAGCTGTTAGAAGATAATGCCATGTGACGATTTTTGTTTTGTTTAAACTGCAATTAGCCATTAGTTTCGGTTAAAACTCTATATTATAAATAAAGACATCGGCCAATTAGAAAAGGGTCGATGGTTGTTGTAAGAACTCTTTCTTTTGGGTTGTTAAGAATTATTTTGAGACTGCTACGAATTGAGAATTCCTTCTGGACCAAAGACAAACTATTTTCATCAGATGTATGTGATTGGACCTGGAGAAGAACTACTTCCTATCCCGTTTCATGAATGATGCAGTGATGAGTAAGAGCAATTAATTCCGTTGTCAAGTTATTTGCTGTAATGTCTTGATGTTCTTTTCTTTAATGATGAAGATAAATCATTGTGTTTTTATGTAACGAATGGTTATGGTAGATGAATTATTTTGCTTGCCATTATCTTGTTACATATGTTCTTTCTTTCTAATAGTTCTTTTCTTAGACATTAATTAGATGCTCACACGGTTAATGTATTAGTACTAGGCCTGTGTTATAGAGTCATTGTCTGCATGTTGAGCAGTGGGTTATCCCAAGCTTAACCTCTTCCCTAGTAGTTAAAACTTAATCCTGTTAATTGTCAAGTTGGTTTATGTTGTCTTTCATCTCTCACATCATCCCCACCCAAGATAAATTACAGAAGAAAATAGTCCTAACCGAAGGAAGAGCATTAAAAAAGAAACACAAAGCCCATCGATAAATTGGCCGGATCGCAAGATCTGGAGAACCATTCCATTTTAAATGCTGTAGAGTCTAATTGGGCCTCAACGACAGGTTTGGATCATACTGTTGAGGCAAGGGATTTAGGTCCCGCCAATAGGTTATTAATTAATAATAATTAGGTAGGTGGGACCCCTTGTGACTCCCGTCATTTTTTCCTTTCAACTCATGAAATATAATACAAAAAAAAATCATTTTAACCATATGCCACCCTTGTAACTCCCTTTAATATCTTCCAAACTGGATATTTAAATATCAGAAATAATTTATATCATATTCAAAAAAAATATATATGTCCACATTATCCACATTATCCACAAAATACCAAAACAAAGCTTGCTTTCCAAAAATACTGAAAACCACTAAGCACTGTCCTCATCAAACGAAGTCATAAAAAAAAATCTAAAAACCATATTTGCCACTTTGTGTGACAATTTTACTTTTTTCATTGTTGTTTCCCTTAGAATTCTCGGAAGTAGGGAATGGTTGATTAGACCCTTTGGGTTGTATCTCGTTGATCACATGGGAGCAACCATCCTTCAAATGCATGCAGGAAGACACATGTTTTGAGGAATCATTAGAGCGGGAAAAAGGAGAGGCAACTTCTTTTCCCTTGTCTTGCATAGGTTGGGGAATATCAGATTTTAGTCTCTTACTAGCTTGTGAGGACTGAACTGGAGAAACATCACAAACAATTTGGACATTGGGATTGATAGGTGGTGGAAAAGTAAATGACATAGTGGGATAATCATGATGGTGAGAGATGTTGGATTACTGAGAGGGGGGGTGAATCAGTAATAGTGTTATATCAATGAAGCATTATCATCCAATAAATGCAGAGTAAATAAGTAATGAACACATGAACAAACATACACATACACAATACACCAGTGCTTTACGTGGAAACCCAAATCAGGAGAAAACCACATAATGCTTTTTCTTATATGTGTTGAAGAATTACATTCATTGGAAGCACAAACTTCCTTTGTTTTCCAACTGCAACTGGAAGGAGGCTCCAACCCCTTAGTTTCTCAGGATACAACTTGAGGGAAGCTCCAACTCCCCAATTCTCTGGCTACAACTAGAAGGAGGCTACAACCCCCTATGTTCTCCGGCTACAATCGGAAGGTGGCTACAACCACCTGTCCTTGCCTCGTCCTGCCACCCTGAAGTAGAAGTAGAATGATGGAACCACTGTCAACCTATCACTATGAGATATACCACTGTAAACCTGTACCAATAAATATGAACCATGCATCAACCTATATCTCAACCTGCAATCAACATGTACCATAAACAAGTGCATCAACCATGCACCAACCTATACCAAATAACCTGTAATCAACCTGTACCATAAACAAGTGCATCCAACCATGTACCAAGTATGTACCAATCATGTGTCAACTACTCAACAACTAAGACTCATCAATATGTACCAACATCATCAACTATACACCTCATGTATGTGCCAAATCATCAACTACTTGTCTCAACCATGTATTCAACATGTACCCCAAGCAAAAGACCTCATCAATTTCATCATCCAAATCTGATTTGTAGCTCTATAATAGACCTGGTGTATATGATCACATTCCTACAAACCTTCCTTAACTTCAACAACAAGAGACTAGCATTTTCATCAAACATTTTTTTAGTCTCACATGCCTAGTTTTGGATTAGTCAACAACCCTAACTTGAAATAATCATAACTTTGTACTTGTAATGTATAAAGATCTGGAACTGATACACAATGTTCTTCAGTGTATTTTATGCAATTCCTCTAGGTTTCACTACTTGTAACCTCTCAGAAAATGAGTTATAGCAAAAATGGCATACCTTGCTGAATTATGGCTTATTCTAGAGAGCGACCTTGTAGAGCGTGCCCCACACGGAATATTTGTTGAATTGATATGAAACTATTAAAAAACATACTACAAACTATACCCTAACCAACACATTTTGTTTCACTGAATTTGGATCTGTTATGAAGACGTTATGACGTTTTTACCTGAAACACCTGTTTTTGACTAGTTTAAGGACTAGCCACAAACTCTATTGTCCACGGAGTGTAACTCCAAAAATACAATGACACACAAGATGAATTGTTTACCATAGATACTTGGATATGTTTTCACAATGGAATATCAATTTCATGGTCTGAATCATTATAGAAAAAAAGTTATAGTGAAAATGGTGAGATGACCTGTAAATAACATACCTTAGAAAACACCATCAAAATAATTTATCCTTCCTTGCATTTCGGCCTTCTTTTCTTCACCTTCCCTCATAACTTCAGCTTAGATATCCTTGGTTACCTTAGACACCTATAGATATTTATACTCTCCAAGTAGCTTCCTTAAAAACATCTTCTAGGTCACTTGGCCCCACTTTCCTTATTTTAGGGTTAGCCCACTTCTAATTTATCCATTAAATTTATTATTGAAATAATTTATTTTGTATTCACTTTGAATTATAATACACTCATT
>ML779832.1:71734-87927 GCA_009831015.1 Picea engelmannii | reverse complement strand
CTAATTTTATTTCATTCTGAGATATCAAAATTGTTTTTCTCTTTACAAAACGCCTGTGAGGGCATGGACCAAAGCCTGATTTAGAGGTCCCCAATGAACACCATACAAAAAGAATTCGACAATAAAGTAAAACTGAAATTTACAATCTAGATCAGTTTGCCAAAAACTGGTGCCATTTTGTCTCTGCAAGATATCCTTCATCATCCATGAAACTTAATTAACAAATAGACAAGAATACATAGACTATCAAGGATGGATAAACACCTCTAAAACAAACATCTGAAAATTTTGGTTCAGTCTTGAACCTTGTTGTCTACAATAAGACCCTGCTGTTAAAAAGAGAATTAAGCTTTGAATAAACTCAGAAAATAATGAAAATTGAAACTATCTCATGAAACCAAAGAACAAACCTTAGTCTTTCTTTCTCCTTCTATTCTCCTTTTGTCTCTTCTTCTCATTCAACTTTTATTCTTTCCAAATAAGTTGAAGTAGTTCAACTACTTTCTTTAGTTAAGTTGATTTAACTTACCTAATTAGTTTAGGAGAAATAAATAATACTAATATAGTTAAGGGTATTAATTAATAATAACTAGGTAGGTGGGATCCCTTGTGACTCCCGTCATTTTTTCCTTTCAACTCATGAAATATAATACAAAAAAAAAATCATTTTAGCCATATGCCACCCTTGTAACTCCCTTTAATATCTTCCAAACTGAATATTTAAATATCATAAATAATTTATATCATATCCAAAAATAATATATATGTCCACATTATCTACATTATCCAAAAAATATCAAAACATAGCTTACTGTCCAAAAATTATGAAAAACACTAACCACTATCCTCATCAACTTAAATCATAAAAACATAATCTAAAAGCCATATTTTCCACTTTGTGAGGCAATTTTCCTTTTTTCACTACAGTTTCCCTTAGACTTCTCGGAAGTAGCCCGTGGTTTATTAGACCCTTGGGGCTGTATTTCACTGATCACATGGGAGCAATAATCTTTCAAATGCATGCAAGAAGACACATATTTCGAGGAATCATTGGAGAGGGAAGAAGAAGAGGCAACTACTTTTCCCTTGTCTTGCACAGGTTGGGGAATATCAATTTTTAGTCCCTTACTGACATGTGAGGATTGAACTGGAGAAACAACATGGGAAATATAGACATTTGGATTGATAGGTCATGGCAAAGGCAATGACATAGTGGGCCAACCACGATGGTGAGAGACATGCGGGTTGACGATCTCTTGACATCTATCATTTGCGAGGGATTAAGGCTGCAAGGACACATGTGGAGGAACGATAATGCCAGGGATATTATGAGGAGGCTGAAAAGGAGGTCTTTTTGGCCGAGGATGCATTATTCCATGGCCAACCCAATTAAATAACCTAGCTTGGAACAACTGGTTTAATTCTTGGGGATCAACGTCAAAATGGATAGAAAATCTAGGCCTCCTATGACCTCTGTTCCAATTTCCCTTGCCTCTATTATTTAGGCCATTGCTACCCCTACTGAAAAATCTCATCCTGTAGCAGCAACTCGTCAGTAATGAAGCTCTTAATAAATCATACATGACACTCTACTTACATGAATAAAAAATTGGCTCAAAAATTGACACGAGATACATGCAAATCCATCCATAACAAACCATTCATTAATTGCCAAGTGAACATGGGGTGATAGGGTTCATGGAAAATATGGAGGGAGTGTAATTAGCGAAAAATGGTATAATGATAGGGGATCAATATATGAATACTAGTCAACAATTAATCAAACAATTCAACTGTGTAATAAAATATCAAAATATCGGTCAACAACCCTTGCTATGTTATCTCTTTGTCGCTTCTACACAGACTTTTCCTTTTAAATTTATTTCACAGAATAGGGATGCAATAAGTGAAATTGAGATTATGAGGGGAATGCAATTAACGAAAAACGATAGAATGATAGGGAATCAATATGGATACTATTCAAGTGAAACAAAATCATAACATGCTACCTTAAATGCAACTAAAAAAAATCTCTATCCAGAACTTCAAAGTTTAACAATGTTCCTTTTCCAAAACAATAATCCAAACTGGTATTTTCTTTGACAAATTTGATTGTTGGTTTCCAAATTATTTTACACAATAATCTATATGCCTATAATTATTTAATCACAGTAGCCATTGTATCTACATTATCATCATATGATAGTCATAATGAACAACATTGTAATCTCTATAAGAAACTATAATAGCCTTTGAGCCACGACCATAACATTAACTTCAATACATAATCCTTTAAAACCGACATGAGTATGCACAATGTTGACAATCAACTCATATCCATCATTTATTTAACCATTGTTCAATGCAACCAATCTCGACGTTATAACTCTTATTCGGGCCTCAAAAATTTCGAACACATGTGTCACTTTTATTCAATCAATACAATGATTGAAACCAAAATAACATTCAATACTTTGATCACAAGCTTCAAATAATTAAGTGGGTACATATCTCTTCTAGAATTACCAAACAAGGAACCCAACAAAACCTTGACCAAGTAACCAAGCACACACAGTGCTCCTCATCAACCTCAAACCGGAGTAAATACGATCTCAATGTAATATTTAGGGTTCAAGATAGTCAATGGTAGAGACAACAGGCAGTTTGAACAAATAGCTTGGTATTTGAATAGCACAAACAACTTATTTCGTAGGTTCCCTAACACAATTTACCATAGGAAAGAAAACATGCAACATTTCCCTTGGCTGTATGGGTTTTAAAACAACACATTGCACCTTCCAACATAAAAAAAATGAAGCCAACCCCTTTTAACAACATTGCGTAACAAGTGACCAAATATAAACCCATGCCCAACCAAAAAGCACAAATAGTGCTCTCGTCAACTTCTGGGTAAAAATTCCCTTATACTGTATAACATTGACCAAGCAATGGTGTCGGTGAGGGCATAGCAAGTAATCTAACAATTCAGGTTTTCACCAAGACAAGGCACATAATATTTAAGTCTTTCATTAGTTCACATTAAAACCACAGGGTCGAAATATGGCGTGTGTACACTAGCCACAGAGACTAGTAATGTTAATTCATAGGTGGGGTATTTGCAAATCCCAGAGTTTTGGAAAACTATGATAACCAATTTCAACATAGAGGCCAACCCGAATACAAATACATGACAAAGCAGGCTCCACTGCAATCTTTATTCAACAATTCCTGCATGTGAAGGTTTATACACAACAAGAACCCCACGACCATTTAAAAAAAAATGTAAATAGTCCAGAACAACCACCATAAGAAAGCAAGGATGAAACCACAAATACACAGTTCAAAACATCATAACAACTTGAGAGTCAAACAAACCACGAGAAACTAGACCCAAAATTTGATTCAAAGGGCAGAGTAACTCTCATGAATGGAAAAATAAGAAAAACCATACTTGGAAAAGTCTGCGCGAGGAGAAAACCAAGACTATATACTTCCTCCACGACTGAGCAAGGAGGAGAAACAACAAATACCAGAGCCAAACAATGCAAGAATGACTAGGGTGATGGGATCGAGGGGAGTTTGAGTGACGTGCAGTAAATGCATGCCACTTCTCCCTTTAGACTTCATTCAATCCTTAGTACGAGCCAAGCCTATTAGCCAACTCACCATAGCACTACACCATTAATCAAAAAAATATCCATTTTCCATATCACTTTTGCAAAGTGCGCCACCCCTTGCCAATATTAAACTTATTCAAATGAAAACTTGCTAGGAACACAACCCAATATGAAACTCAAACAATGTGCATCACCATAGTAGAAAGGGTCAAGAGCACCAAACTCTTTCCATGAATAATACAATATCAAAACCAAAATTAGATTATAATTATATCATCCACAAGGAAACATTATCATATTTTATGAGAGATCATCAAATCCATTTAGTGCCATGTTTTAATCATCCAACCAACACATATTACCATAACATTTTAAACCACGACCTGAAGCAGAATGAATTGTAGAGAATCGTGTCGCTACCATCACATAGACATAAAAAATATAAGGGCTGCTTATCCACCATATTCCAATGAGTATAACAAGGGGGTCCCACCTACTAGTATATTATTAATATAGATAAATAATAAAGATTGGAAATCATTTGCGAGCATAAAATTCATTGTTTCGTTTCTAAGCGTCAACACGGTTCAACTTCTTGACAATAGGTCCAATTTTCACATATATTTCATCATGAGGATCCAGGAGTGGGGGATCCAATATGTATACTGTGAGCATACAATCATGATCATAGTAGTGCAGTGTTAGCTTGGTGATCCTGGGCATAGATGATCCGGATTTTATGAGCAGAACGAAATGACTACATATTATTACTAGATGCTTAACATAGAATAATAGAGATACAATAAAACTGGTTTTCTATTCAATAAGGAAATAAGCTGAAACTGTAAAATGTAGCGGAAAACAAGCTTGCTGGAATGGTGGCGGATTATCTTTGAGAAGAGATGTGACGACTGCGCTCATTCACAAGAAGATGATTACAATGGAGACCATGTTGATCTTGGTATGGAATTGGAGGATAGACTCATTCTGGGTTGAGGCCACATGTCCTTTGCAGGAGACTCATAATGATGATATGTTACAAGACTATACTTCACAGGGTATTGCAGTTCCCATATTGATATGGGATCCAAGGATTAGAGTGCTAGGTAGTTTGGTGTTGGATGGAGCATACTTTGTGTCCCACAGGTGGACATGGGAGCTTGTTATTGTATGTGGATTGATTCAATTATTGCTTGAGGACACACAATATTCTAGTAGGGAGGACTGTAATGTCCCCACTTTTGGAGATCATTATATTACAGAGTGTTATGCTGACCAGAGTAGCCAGATGGGGGTAATAGTGAGTACATGATCTATTGAGGGGTTTTAATGGGCCTGACTTGCATCACTCATATTATTTCATCATCATGATCCATTCTTCACAACTTGGCTTTGGTTTCGTTGCATTCCGATGATTTCCGTAATTTTGAGTTATTATGGGCTATATGTTAATTAAATTCACTAACAAGGTCATATTGGGCATAATACTTGGAAGAACCTCTTAGTGTAATAGCTCATCAGAATTTAGAGGAATAGAACTACAAGATAGGATGATGAGAAGTGACTTTCAGTGGTCAGAGAAGCCATAAGGAGGGATAAATAACTTTTTAGAGGTAAAATGGTTAATTAATTAATTAAAGTGATTTAATTAATTAATAATAAAATAAAGTAAAATTCACTTGGAGAGACAAGGTGAACAAGGAGGATAAAAGAGAGATAGGGGCCCCTATTCTCTCATTATGCTGATTACCATTTTGATGTATGGATGCTTGCTAGAGAGCCCATGCACTTGGGGGTTTTGAGGGTTTTGACTGAACAAACCCTAGAGATTAGCTCGGTGGTGAAATATTTCACCTAACCTGGCCCAAGCTTGGTCACGAAGGTGAAATATTCCTCCCTCACCATTCTACAACCGTTACTATTCAGTTACAGGAGCTCTTGAGGCAGCAGGGCGTATTGTTGGAGCATTTCTGTAGAGCTAGGGCACACCCATCTTGAGAGAGTGGTTCAATTTGTCTTGTGGTAGTTAGATATTTAGGGGAAGGATTCTTGGGAGTGATTTCCATCACCCTAGTGTCCTTTTACATTAGTTTCTGAAGGTTTTGGTCTTGCATAATCATTTATTTCTCTAGGAGGGCGTATTGGCTGAAGGATGGCCCATTATTCATTGAGGGGGTCATGATATAGAGGGTTTTCTCTTGGGGTTTGGCCCCAAAATTTTGTTCGACAACATAGGTGTTCCAATAGAGGGCAAACACCTTCAGTAACCACTCACATAACTAGATCAAATACCAACACACCGATGTTTTCATGTGGTAAAACCCCTACGGGGAAACATCCACAACCCCATCCAACGCGGCCACTTGGAGCAGTTTATTAATGCAAAGAAAAATATTACAAAGAGATTTTAAAAGAGATTTTCTCACAATCGATCATCGACAAATGACCCTCCATTCTCTTTAAATAGAGATCATGGACCAATCGGGTGTTAAGCCACATATCAATGGTCGTTAAGATCGAGGAGAGTATGAACTGTCGGGTCACTCTATGTCAGGAACATATCGTGACCGTTGGATTTCCTAACTACAAATGCATACTAATTCATTCTAAAGAAACACACTAAGAAACACACTTTTACCTAACGACATATTAGACCAAGTAGAGCTTAACTAACTCCTATGTGTCTAAATATCCTAACATCCCCCCTTAAGAAAAACTTGGGATAGGATTGAAGGATTTACAATAGTGAAACAATAGGAGAAGGAAGTAGGAATTAGAGCCTATCCACCCTTAATGACAACTTCCTGAACTCCTAACATAGATCAAAGTTTGTAAAACTTCGCTTCTGTACGAGACTTTGTGAAAATGTCTGCAACTTGATCTTCTGTAGGGCAAAAGAGCACTTCAATAACTTGATCATGAATTAGCTTTCTGATGAAGTGCATGTGTAGCTCAATGTGTTTTCTACGCTGATGTTGAACTGGGTATTTGGCGAGCTTGATGGCACTATGATTGTCACACCAAAGGATGGTCGGATGCTGGTGCTAAAATCCAAACTCTAAAAGGATCTATTGAAGCCACAGGGCTTACTGGATTGCATTTACTGCTGCTCAGTACTCTGCTTCTGCTGAAGAAAGTGAAATATCCTATTGTTTCTTATAGGCCCAAGTGACAGGTCCCAAACCAAGGTTGAAAACATAACCTGCAGTAGACTTCCAATCATTAGGGTCGCCGACCAAATCTGAATCAGTGAAACCAACCAATAAAGGATTCCCCCCTGAACTGTAATGTATCTCGAGCTAAATTATACCATGAACATAGCGAAGTATCCTTTTAGCTTCTTTCCAATGGATTTCATGGGGTGTTTTCATATATCGGGAAACAACACCAACAACAAAGGAAAGATCAGGACGGTTATGAGTCAAGTATAAGAGGCTATCAACTAATTGACAGTACAGGGTGGCATCAACTTCAGGAGAAGTACAGGTGGTAGTAAGCTTGACCCCAGACTGGAAGGGAGAAGGGGTTGGTTTACAATCGTCCATGTGAAAGCGACGAAGAAGGTCACAAGCATACTTAGACTGGGAAAGAAAAAATCCTTCATTGGTTTGCAAAACTTGGAGGCCAAGGAAATAGTGCAAAAATCCTAAGTCTGTCATTTCAAATTTCTTCTTAAGGATGGTTTTCACATGGTTTAAAAGTTTTGAGTCACTATCAGTAAGGATAAGGTCATCAACATAAAAGACAAGGATTATGAGATGGCTTCCTACTTTCTTGGTATAGCCATTAGGATCAGAATGGCATCTAGAGAATCCAGTGGCAATAAGAAAGGTGTCCATTTTGGCATACCAAGGTCGGGGAGCTTTCTTGAGACCATAAAGAGATTTCTTAAGGCGACAAACAAGGCTAGAGTCATTCTGGACATAGCTAGGAGGTTGTTCCATGTATATTTCATCTTGCAAATCTCCATACAAGAAGGCGTATTTAACATCCATCTGATGGACCTCCCATTTATGTGAGGCAGCAAGGGAAAGAACAAGGTGGATGTAATTCATTTTGTCTACAGGGGAAAAGGTTTCATGATAGTCAATTCCTTCAACTTGGGAAAATCCTTTGGCAACTAAACGAGCCTTGTGTCTTTCAACACTTCCATCTGATGCATATTTAGTTCTATAGACCCATTTACATCTGACAAGTTTTCTTACTTTTGGAAGAGGTACACGATCCCAAGTATCGTTTTCCATTAAAGAACGATACTCTTCATTCATTGTTGTATCCCAATCTGGATGACCTGAAGCTTCTGCAAATGTATCTGGATCATGAGTTTCTGAAACTTGAGCCAAAAGAGAAGAGGCTCACTGGAACTGTGAACGTGTCTGGTGTTGATTTGAAGGATCACCGACAAGATCACAAGCTGCATCTTGTGTTGAACGGACCCATCTAGGAAGCGGTGGAGCTGGTGCTGGTTCAGGTTCAGAAGACTCATCTGGAGGAGGGTGAGCAAGCGGAGGTGGATTTTCATCCTCACTGTCATCATCTGAAGAAGAAACCAGATCAGAAGAAGGCACAAATCCTGAATATGGCTCGCAGGCCGAAGAAGGCACAACCGCTGAATTAGGCTCGTAGGCCAAAGAAGGAACAAATTCCAAATTAGGCTCACAGGCCAAGAGATTTTCATCAAATTTAACATCTCTTCTAATAATAATTTCATTACAATGTGATTGAAGAAGTCTGTAACCTTTGACATCTTCAGAATAACCAACAAATATACACTTCTCACTTTTAGGCTGCAATGCTTTCCTTTTCTCATCAGGAATGTGAGCCCATGCTATACTGTCAAATACACGAAAGAGACTTACATCTAGTTTAATTTTAGTCCAAGCTTCTTCTGGTGTTATATTTTTAAGATCCTTTGTGGGAGTGCAATTTATTATGTAATTTTCACAGTTGATGGCTTCCGCCCAATACTTTAGACTTAATCCCTTAGATTGGATCATACAATTAGCCATTTCTTTTAATGTGCGGTTCTTTCTCTCAACAACACCATTTTGTTGTGGTGTATATGGAACAGTGTGTTGCATTTGGATTCCCTGTGTAGTGCAATAATTTGTAAAATTATTGTTCACATATTCGCCTCCATTATCTGTTCTTAACCTTTGAATTTGATGGCCAAATTTCTTTTCTACAAGGGCCTTGTAGGCCAAAAACTTGTCAAAAACTTCACTTTTAAGTTTTAAGAAGTAAACCCAAGTACGTATGGAAAATCTATCAATGAAAGTTAAGAAATACTTGCACCCATAAAAGGAAGGAGAAGAAAGTGGACCACACAAATCACTGTGAACAAGCTACAAAAGACTCGAGGCATGCCAAGAGGCACATTTTTCAAAACTGTCCCGATGATGTTTGTAGAGAACACAACCAGCACAAACACCATCTCTGCATGAAACAAGAGGAAGACCAGTCACCATCTGTTGATTACATAGTTTCTGAAATGAGTGATAGTTTAGATGACCAAACCACTCATGCCAAAGTTTGCTCAAGTCATCGCTATGAGAAACAAAAACTGATGAAAAAGATGGTGACCCAAAGTTGTCAAACTTGTACAACTTGGTAATATAATCAACAATTCCAGTTGCAAGAACATGATTAGGATCTTTTAGATCCTTGATTACAACTTGGTGAGGTGAAAACTCTACGATTTTACCTTCACCTGAATGAGTGATTTGATATACTGATAGAAGGTTACAAGAAAGGCTTGGAACACATAAGACATCATTGAAATGACCATTTTCTACTTGTACTATTCCAGATCCTTCAACACTAAGAGATCTATCATCACAAAAAAATATTTTCTTGGTGTTACATTCATTTAGAGTAGAAAATATGTCTCTATCCTTAGCCATATGATAAGATTCTCTAGAATCAATAATCCACTTATCAGAAGTAGAAGTAGAATGTGTATTGAAGGAGAAACCAGAAGTAGAAAGTGCATGTCCATGAGAAGAAGAAGAAGAAGAAGTAGAATCAATAATGATTTTGTGCTTCTTCATCGCTGCTTCTAAAGCTGCCATCTTCTTGAAACATTTGGACTCATCATGGCCATCTTTATCACAAAAGTTGCAATGTCTGTTAGTATTCTTATTTTTATATTTTTCTCCTTTGTCACCATTAGGAGCTGAAGCTGTCTGAGCGGGTTTGGGACCCTTATATTGCGTATTGTTGTAGCGAGGATGTTGCTTCTTGGGATACTTGGGTTTATCTTTCTGCTGGGCAACTAAGGCTTTGTTAGAGGTACCTGCAGTGCTGATCACTCCAAGTTGTATAAGATTATCTTCCTCTCTAATCAAAGAAGCAGAAAAAGACTCAGGAGTGGGTTTTTCATAATCTTTCCCTAGAGCCTCTCTCATGGCATAAAATGTAGATACAAACACAGAATATGCACTACCTAGCTTAGAAAGAATAAGATAGATGCAACACTCTTCCTCCATTTTTATCTTACATTCTTCACATAAACTTCTGAGTGTTTTAAACTTAGATAAACAGTCTCCAAGGCAAGAAAAACCACTTGGACTCAAGGTCAATATTTGATTTTCTAACTGTTGTGCTCGAATAATATTGAGTTTACCAAACACAGATTCAATCTTGTCCCAAGCTTCTTCGGGGTCATCAATTTCTTGAAGGTGGTACCTTAAATCAGGAGAGATGGACATTCCGATTAGTCCTCGTGCTTCGTCATTCCTATTATCCCACTTGGATTTCTTATCATCATCAATGGGTTTTTTTTCCTTTCCTAAGGTAATCTGGTACAAACCTTTACTTCTTAATAAATCTTCCATATGAGATTTCCATTGGAAGTGGTTGTTGCTGGTAAGCAAGACATTACTTGTAGAATCCATATTAAATATGCAGATCATATGGACTTAAAAACTAAAACTAATGATCTAGATG
Organism: Picea engelmannii; assembly: GCA_009831015.1. Taxonomy (NCBI): domain Eukaryota; kingdom Viridiplantae; phylum Streptophyta; class Pinopsida; order Pinales; family Pinaceae; genus Picea; species Picea engelmannii. The sequence continues at coordinate 77,362 of ML779832.1, read as the reverse complement.
GAAAGAGCTCGAAAAATTATGCAGTTTTAAAAAAACCGGCACTGAAAACGAACTTCCGATGTGAGAGTTATGCCCTTTTAGAAAAGGCATAAACGATAACCAACTGACCACGTGATAGTGTAAGTTTCTTTATGAAGTGACCCACTTTTATAAAGAGAAGTGGGGATCACTTTTACAATGAAGTTACTTTATAACAGAAAAGATGCATGCAAAATAAATAACTCTAAAACAAAATATTAAAGCTACTTATAGTGATTCAATTTTATACTTGAAGTGAAATACACTTTACAATTTTAGCATGAATTTTTTCAAAAAGGTAACAAAAGAGAGACTTGAACTCAAGACCTCTTACTTAATAAGGAAAGTTTTAACCAAATGGTCTAACAAAACATATTGTAATGTTTAGAAGGAGGATTGGAGGTGTTTTTGTTGTTGTTGTGGAAGATGACCTTGGAGAGCGTGCTAAAAAAAAACTCTTTTCACACAAGAAAAAAATTTCTCTCCTCGGTGACAACAAGGGTTAGATCTTGGTTAGCTTACTTGGAAGATGCACCTTTTCCTATCTGTTTCTAATTTTCCGATATTGCACAGGGCGTGGGCAAATAACATACACAGATCTAAAAGAGTAGAAACCTAGAAATAAAAAAAAATACAAACCAAAATACAAATAACACTTTGCAGAAATTTTAAAAATGCGTATTCAGGCTTTATACCTCCGTTTCTGACTGTAATGGCCGTATCTTGGGCAAACGGAAACCTTTTCGAGTGAAACAAAAAGTGTTCCTGAATGAAATGAGTGCTCCAGACGCAATGGAATAGTCCTCTTAGCCCAAAAATGTACAAAAATGCCAGAAAATGGAGATGAGGCAACTCAGATTCACGATCTCGATCTACAACATGAGCGGGTCTTCAAACAGGCTTTGATACCATGTTTTCCAACACAGGTATTCCAACAGAGGATGAACACCTTTAGTAACCACTCACATAACCAGATCAAAGATCAACACACCGATGATTTCATGTGGTAAAACCCCTACGGGAAAACATCCACGACTCCAGCCAACGTGACCACTTGAAGTAGTTTATTAATGCAAAGAAAAAGATTACAGAGAGATTTTACAAGAGAGTTTCTCACAATCGATCATTGAAAAATGACCCTCCATTCTCTTTAAATAGAGATCATGGACCAGTCGGGTGTTAAGCCACGGATCAATGGTCGTTAAGATCGAGGAGAGTATGAACTGTCGGATCACTCTATGCCAGGAACATATCGTGACTGTCGGATTTCCTAACTACAAATTCATACTAATTCATACTAAAGAAACACACTAAGAAACACACTTTTACCTCACGACATATTAGACCAAGTAGATCTTAACTAACTCCTAAGTGTCTAAATATCCTAACAACTTGTTCCACAAGTTATCTATTGGTCCCGATCTATTGTTTTCCAACATTTTCAAGAGATTTGGAGCCCATATTCAAGAAGGTCGAAATCTTAGTCTATTACAACCAGTGAGGGGCACAACTTGCTAAGGAATATACCATATTTCTGCTAAAGACGAGTTGGGTATTCTATATTTTGGGTGTACATCTCGAGGAGGCTTTTGGAAGTTTGGATATCCATATCTATCTTGTTAGTTGGAGGCATTATCAACCATATACTCCATTCTCTTCTTTGTATTCCAGATCTACTCCATTTTGTATGAGGACAACAATATATTATTCATAAATCAGATCTGAGGTATTTTTGGTGTTGTTGATTTTGCATATTGTTGAGTATATTTCCTTACATATTCATTATTTTTTGGCTGCAAACACACAATTAAAACATCATTATAAACTCTTGAGAAATTCAAGAGACTAAATCAACAAAGTGTTTGACAAAATACCACAACCAGAAAACTCATAAAACTCAATAAAAACACAATTTTCCTAGTATATTGGGTTGGGAAAATTACACTACTCTTGTGAATGTTCATTTCATTTCCATTCATTTTGTCATTTTACATTTCAAATTTCTTTTACATTTTCAAAAATGAACATGTGAGCATTATGAACAAAAGCTGAAGAGACCCTTGAGTGCTTTTTCTTTCCCTCAGGCAGTTTATAAATGATATTCATTTACACATATTATTCAATTGGCTTGTTCTTGTCTTCTTTTATTCCTTGTGATGTTTCTAGGTGTTTCTGGCATTTGTCTGCTGATTAAGATCATCTTTTGTTCTTCTCCTCTGTCTCATCCTTCCATTGTGCTCTTGTAGGTCCAATTTTGACTCTTGTAGCTCAAGTTGAGACCGTTTGAACATTACACAACCCGTTCTTCAATTAAATTCAGGCCTATTCTGTTTTCTATGTTTTTCGAGAACTTCCACCCTCAATATGTCAATACTTGATGTGATATCATGTTCTACTCTCTTCTATATTTCTGACGAGCTATCTTGGGTAAGATTTCTTTTCCTATAGCCTCAATTTCCCCCCTAAAATTGTGGCCTGCTGTTTTATGCAATTTCTAAAGTTTTCCATTACTCTTTTGGCATGAATCCTTCTCTCAATGCAGTCTTTGTATCGATAAATTTCCAACGAGGTATTATGGGATCAATTATGACACATGCAACTCAAGACATGGCCATTTGAAAAATGAGGCTTAACAACCCTTGATTCGCCTATGGGTGAATCTGGGACGTTGATCTTTAAGCTGAAAACAAAAATTCCACTATTACATATGACCAAATTTGCCACGGTTTTTCATTGCTATTGCCACACTTATCTGTTGCAATTTCCATGAAAGCAAAGACTATTTTCCATCTCTATATCCATGAACTAGGTGTTCGTGGAAACAACAATGAAATTAGCCCTCAACATGTCATCACCATCAAGATAGGTTTACCTTATAAATTGTGGAAATAATGACGAAACTTCGTCGTAATAGGGAAAAAAAACCGTGCCAAGGTAAAAAAAAATGTGGAAAGTTGCGACGCAAAATCGTGGCAATAGCGACGAAAATTTATGGTAGAGACAAAACTTACGATGCAGATGCTATATGTGTGACGCAAAACTGTGGCAAAATGCGATGAACTTTTGTCGCTATTGCCACGCTTGTTCAAAAAAAAAAATTGCCTTGCGACGAACTATCGTTGCTATTGCCACGCTTCTTTTAAGTTTAAAAAAAAAGAAGCTACATGAGATATGGTATACCATATTTCATTGTAATATGGTATACCATATTGAGAAGCTAGATGTTGGGAGTCATTCCCTTACCAAAAAAATGAAGGTTACTCACACTCATATGAATGAAAGAAATCAAAGTTGTTCCCACAAAAAAATTTGTAATGCTTTGAAAGAATGGTAGATCAAAACAATGGAGCACTTGTTTAAACAAAGACACTTACACCTATTCAAGTAAAGGTAACTCACCCTATTCAAATGAAGGTACATGATACCATATAAATGAAGAGAAATGGAAATGTTTAACTTGAAGGGTAGTTCACACCAAATCAAGTTAGTGTGATCACAATGTTTTGAAACGAAGGGTGATCACACTACTCTAGGTGATAGACTTGGTGGAAAGATTAAAGGGTGGTATGGCATGAACTATTGATATGATCCTACAAGGATTAGTGTGCTTTGTTGCAATCTCTTGCAACTATTCTTTTTCAAGGACATGATAGACTTGGTGGAAAAATAGAATGCATGGGATTTGAATATAATAAGGATGTTCTAGTCTGAGCTTGTGGTGATCTAGGACTGATACTTATTTGTGTGCTGATGTGAAGAACTTGTTATAGGGCCAAGGTGATTAGTATCCATTGAAGATGTCATGTCCATGATCTGATGTGTTTCTCCTAGAGTGTAAACAAGAAAACTCCAACGATTAATGTGCACAATGAATATGGAATGTGTTCTATGGTACAAATAAGCACTGGTGGTGGTGTGCATCCATGCTAGTGAAGTATACATATGAAGAGAATGCATATAGCCATGTTTGAGTTACATTGAAGGATGGAGAACTAGAGAATCCACCTAAGGTGTAATGTCATTGTGGACAATATCTAGCTAAGTAGACATAGCAGTAGAATGCTAAGGCTTTGGTGTTGTTGTTTAAGAAAGATTGGTTGTACATCTACCTATATAGGTATGCAGTTCTAACTAGAGAAACCATGTGAGGTGTAGTGTCTATGTGGACAATATCTGGCTGAGTAGATGTAGCAATAGAATTCTAATGCTGTGGTGTTGTTGTTGTTTAAGAAAGAATGGTTGTACATCTACCTATATATTTATGTAGTTCTAACTAGAGAAGCCATCTGAGGTGTGTAGTGTCGATGTGGACAATATCTGTTTGAATAGACATAGCAATAGAATAATAAGGCTGTGGTGTTGTTTAAGAAAAAATGGTCGTAAATCTAACTCTATATATGTAGTTCTAAATTGCTGGAAAAGTTAGCTAATAATGACATAAATATTATAGCTAGTGAGGAACAATTTCTGAAGGAACTATTGTATGCAAAAGTGTAGTGGTTGGGTGCTAGTTCTTGTGAATCCTACATTGTGCAAACATTATCTGGTAAAAGTCTTGTAATTATCATTGTTGTAGCCAACGAGAGGACAAGGGAAAACAATTATGGAACTAGGTATAATAGATCATATATGTATTTTGTTAATTGGTGTGTGGTAGAAAAAAAAATATTGAGTTAAAAATCATTGGGGAGGTTTGGGATTTAGAATGAGAATAACAGAGTGAGAGTGCATTTAGGTATAAGGATGTGAATTTATTATTTAGAGAGTTTGGAAGAGGGATAGTGCAACCATATGATATGAGATGGATTGATGTGATGTAAAAGTGAGAGAGAAAGGTATTTATGTATTATGTTTTGTTGGGTCTTAACATTATAAGGAATATGTATTGCAAGAGGTGAGTTCATAGTTTTTGTCATCTTTATAGAGTTGATAAGTATTGCAATGAGCATCTTGTAAAGAATTTCATTTTTTTTGATTGGGTAGAAGGATGAGAAGGTATCATTTGGAATGTGTGGAAGAGAGAAAGTGAAACCATATGAAATGGTTGGATGTGAGGTACAACTAAGAGAGAAAGATATTTATGTAGGATGTCTTGGTCACATCATTACATGGAAAGGGTATTGCAATAAAGATGAGTTCATAGGTTTTGTTATGTTTAAAGAGTTGATAGGTATTTCAATGGACATATTATAAATCATTTCATTGTTGTTCATATGATATATTCAAGAGTAAATTAGAGTAATCAAAGGGAGATACATAACATTCAACATTCCATTGAAAAATCCCTATGACAAGGGTGACTTCACAATGTTTATTAATGAGAAGATGAGTTCCGTCCTATTGTACAAAGCCCCAATGCTAAGGAGAGGGGTGAGGAGTGATGGAAAATGAGATTATTTTGGTTACAATTGTCAAGGATTATAGTGGCAAGTTGGTCTTTGTTCTAACAATTATGAGTAAAAAGGATACTTAGAGAGGGGAATAAATTTCATTCGTCATTATGAGTAATGAGGGATCTTTTTCAATAGAGTTTGGAATAGGGAATATTTTTTGTTGGGGAGAAGTGTCCAAATATTGGTGTACCCTAGGATCATCAAGGGATTTCTCATC
>ML779832.1:51120-69368 GCA_009831015.1 Picea engelmannii | reverse complement strand
TAGTTGTATTGGTCAATGTAAGAATACAAAAAAAGGTTTTTCCCACAGTCTATGATTCATACTTTGTTAAAAAAATTGATGCTTGTCTACCAAAAATGCAATTGTATCCTTTCATGAGGATTGTGAACTTTTACTAGTATAAAACCTACTTTAAAAAACATGTCAAAACCCTTACCTTTTCATTGTCCTTTCGCCAGATCCATTAGTCCATACAACTTGATAAGAGTTGTCCACAAGATGCATTTCCATCACCAAGACCTACCTGAATCATAAAAGACAAATTCTTTATATGAGTAATTAATATATAAGCAAATAAACATGCATTTAGTTATGTAAAATACTCTAGAAAAAACTTAAGTGGTCGCATACCTTAATGAGCTTCTCTTTGTTTCAAGAATAGGTTATTCTCTACTGAACAGGGCCAACCATGTGAAGGTGGAAGCTCATATGGCCCCTCGCCCCCCTCACATCTCTCTCAATTCCCCATACCCAACAAATGATTTTCTTTATATTGAAAACATATAGACATTCATGTATAACTAGGATAGTCATTAAAACATATGAACATATAAACACTGAAGCATATGAACATATAAACATCGATAAACATCCAAATACAAGTCATGAATTTATACCTCTAATTTTTCTTTGATTTATATTTTTTTACATTCATAAAATTGACAATTGGGGTATCATAATCATCCAAGGACATTGTATTTTGTGTGCCCTGTCCTTCTATTGTTTGTGTGTGCTCATGTACCATACTTCTGGTACGTCTCTGAGAAGGGCGTCGAGGCATCTGTTCAGGGTCGTGAACTGCAACAACGAAAATGATCATATCGATATGTTGAAATATAATTGAAATAACTAATTCATTATTTTTATTAACATTACACTATTTCTCTTTACCTGTCTGTGTAGCTGTGACAGTTGGTGCGTTAATTTCTTGTCCACTTGGTTGATCCTCTCGCAGTTCACCCTCCTCAGCTACATGCTCTTCAATTTTGAGAAGATAATATATACGTATAAGTCAGGAGATAAATATCTACAATCACAGTAAATATTTCTAATTCTGAAGCATACATACCGAAATGGGTACTCTTCTCTACACTATCACTGGACATGTGCAACCTTGTATGACATGGTGTCTATTGAATACTGCTAGATTCACTACCGCAGTAGCACTGATGCTTGAAAATAAACATAAATACTTAGTTAAGGGTGATATAATAAAATATGAATAGACTTTACAATCATGCTACTGTGGTTTGCTTATTCATTTGATTTACCTGCGTGGCTGGGGAGATAGGAGTCTGGCCCAAGATTTTTCTATATTCAATCACACTTTTAAAACCATGCTTGTAACCAAGCTTTAGTTCCTCCTTGGTGGAAGCAGTGTCGAACATATTTCACTGCAATGCATAACACCATTAAAAATACCAATAACAAAAACATATATTTGTTCGCTACTGTTAAATAAATATTAACCACAGTTAATAATTTAAATCTTACTATTTGGGCTTTTAGTTTTCCATAGCCACCCTGGCCTAGTTTATACTGGTCATGTTTTTCCACTCTGGCTTTTGTTTCTTTGGAGGTGTCTGGTAGCCTACATATGGAATTTTTGAAAAAAATTAGATATCAGAATTGTTACTTAAAACAAGAAAGAAAAACATAAATGATCATATTTCACTGATAATATGACATGTGTTGTACCTTGCTTGACCAACTCGTGGATGTATTCCTTGTTTTTTAAACAAGTTATCCTTTCCATCATCTATTAGTGACTTCCACTCTTTCTCTGGAACCATGGGAGGGCACTCCTGCTTGAGGTTTAATTGCAATTTATCCCTATACTGGGCCCTGGTATATTTTAAATTCTCGCCGGCTAACATTGTAACCATCTTCTTGTTGAAAGTGTTTCCGAACAAGTTTACCATGTGGTCTATTAAATCATCTTTCTTTTTTCTATCTTGGCCATTCCACCGTGTGCGAATGGTGGGGCTAAACAACTCCAATGCTTTTTCATTTAAGTTTCTATGGAAAACATTATTTCCTGTAGAAACGTGTTATCCATTAATTTATAATAATCTCAACAAATGTCCATTTCAATTTCATGAAAAAAATGAATCAATTAATTAACAATTACCTGCAATCTTCTGAATCTTGATTAGAACAAATGTGTCATCCACCAGAAAGGTGACATCTTGTGATCCGATGCTTTTAATTCGTTCTGCTCCATGCAAAATAGTTTCCTCTCCATCTACAGTACGTTCCTCTCTGGAGTCATGTGGAGTCCCAGGCTCCGACTCATCATGCTCCGGTGTTTCATGCTGATCAAAATCATTGTGCTCATCAATGGATTTGAGGGGAACCTTAGGAGGCTCAAAAAGCCTCACTTGCACTTTTCTATGTCGACATTTTTTTTGCATTGGACCATCACTGCTACCTATAGCAGTTGCAAGATCGGCAGGTTTCCGACGCACGGGGTTTAAAAACTCCTACAAACAAAAAACTTTACTTTATTAGATCATATAGAAAATATAAAACAAAAAAAATGGATATGAAATTGTCATAGTTGATAAAAATATGTGAAGATGCCACGTACCCCTAAATTAGTTATTGTATTTTGTAGCTCTACAATTCTTTCCCTGTCCTCTTGTGTCAGGGGTATTTTGCTAAGCAAACCTATATATTCTATGTTAGCCTTCTTCAAGGCCTTTGTTACAATTTTCATTGGGTCAGTGGAAAAAAATATTTCATCCTCATCAATATCCTCAGTGGGAGCCTTCCCATGTTGACCATGCCACAATACATTGATGAATAAAATTAATGAGATGAACTTTAACATTTGAGAAATTTAGTTATTGTAGTCACAAGTTATTACTGTATTTAACATTTATCTGCTGAGGCACAGAGGGTGCCTTTCCACGGTCACCCTGGACAGATGTAGCGGATGATTTTTGGACACGGTCACCCTAGATAGATGTAGCACGTGATTTTCAGACACGGTCACCCTGGACATAATTTGACACAATAAATCAATCAACAAAAGTTATGAAATTCACCTATAACATTTAAAAAATGAAATATTGGAGTAATATCAGAAAAAAAATAATGAAATTTCAGAAATTTAGTTGTAGACATAAGTTGTTACTGTATTTAACATTTACCTACTGAGGCACAACGGGTGCCTTTCCATGGTCACCCTGGACAGATGTAGCGGGTGATTTTCTTCCATGGTCACCCTGGATAGAAGTTGACACAATAAATCAATCAATAAAAGTTATGAAATTCACCTGTAACATTAAAAAAATGAAATATTGCAGTAATATCAAAAAAAAAATAACGAAATTTCAGAAATTTAGTTGCTGTAGTCATAAGTTGTTACTGTATTTAACATTTACCTACCGAGGCACAACGAGTTACTTTCCATGGTCACCCTGGACATATATAGCGGGTGATTTTCTGCCATGGCCACCCTGGACAGAAGTTGACACAATAAATCAATCAATAAAAGTTATGAAATTCACCTGTAACATTAAAAGAATGAAATATTGCAGTAATATCAGAAAAATAATAATGACATTTCTAAAATTTAGTTGACGTTGTAGTCACAAGTTGTTACTATATTTAACATTTACCTGTTGAGGCACAATGGGTGTCTTTCCATGGTCACCTTGGAAAGATGTAGCCTGTGATATCTCACAGTCACCCTTGATAGATGTTGACACAATAAATTAATCAACAAGAGTTATGAAAGTAATTGTAAAAAAATTATGCAGTAAAAAAATGAAATATTGCAGTGATAAATTGTAACAATGATTGATCAAAGGTTGAGTTGAATGGTATGTAAGATATTTACCTCCATAGTCACACCCCCTCCATCTATTCGATTTAAGTTGTAATCGATCAACAACTCTTCACCTGAAACTATTGTTTTTGTTGCACATACAAATATATGATTTCCTTTGCGTCCCTCAAATATGCAATTCTGTTTCTTAATTGTTGCCACTGGTCATGTACTATTTATAAATCCCGCAATGTTTCCAGTAGCTTTTGGCCTTCCATCAATATACATAGTTTCCCCTTTATTTTGATTGTTATCTATTAGTTGTATATAATTTGCGGCAACTACGTATCTCCACATACTTTGCGTATATCGGACCAACATCAACCAATGATTGTATTTGTATAATGGTCCGACATACTCCATCAATTCAGTTACAGTGACATATCCGACCTTTATGCCATCCATGGAAAATAACCCCAATCCATGTAAGGACGAAGGAGCAATGCGATACATCCTCCCACCGATGAAGAAATCCGTGTCCACTTCAAGTAGCTCCTTAGGTGCCCATCGTTGCACTAGATGTTTACACCTCAAGGGAAACTCAATGTCACCTATTCTCTCAGCATCATAATTACACGACCCTCCGTTGGCAATAAAAAATTGCATGCATATACGAAATATTTTCCTTACCTTTTCCAACCTAGTTGATCTAGAACCGGTAGATCTAGTACAACACGTCTCACTTTCAACCTATCTTAGTATATCTTGATCATCACTCAAGGAATATAGATCCGACAGATACCTATTTGGTGGTACCTACACTCGTTAAAACAAGAAGATAAGTTATCATTGCATGTTGCATAAAGTTGCATAAGTTGCATAAGTTGCATGTTGCGTATAGTTTCATATTTGCATATAGTTGCATACAAAATTGTTGCAATATAGTTGCATAAGTTGCATTGTTGCATAAAGTTGCATATAGTTTCATATAAGTTGCATAAAGTTGCATATATTTGCATATCCCCCAATGCTCAGTGGAGAACTAGATTTGAGACCCATCAAAGAGTTCGAGTGGGGATCGATAGTTTGGAAATCCGTGATCCTGGAATTTCACATATTTGGAAAACACCTTTAGTGGCTGGTGGGGAATGGAGGAAAGGTTCGAGTTTGCAATAATGTTGGGGTTGGTTGTGACAGATATTACAAGATGATCGAGTTGTTGTTTAATCCATTATATGCATAGGGTGTAATGGTTTTGATGAAGTTGTACAAACTATAAAGGAAAGGGTTGTGGTCTTCTATATGGAAGACTGTGAAGGAGACAATGGGATGGAAGGAGGGGGTTTCCTCTCTCTATCTTGTCCAAGGACCCAAGACCCATACCCAGTGCTCAAAATATCCTATTGATTCCCATACTCCCACTTGAATGCCAAAGATACCCTCGAGAGGTCATTTATGGTGGTTTGAGGTGTAATTCATGAAATTTGAGCCCTAGAAGTTGCATAAAACCTTGAGAGATTGGGTGTGCTAGTTTGAGGTGTCATGTTTGGCCATGGATGCCTAGATGATTTGTACTTAGACTAAGCCTTGGGTTCCCCCCTCAACCATATCAATGCCTTAAGACCCATAGCTAATTCTCAAAACCTCATGAGAGCACTAACATCATTTTTTAGAGGCCAAGGATACCCCCCTGGAGTTTATGTGTGGTACTTTGAGGCATTGTTCATGGCTCTAGATGACTCAAAGCTTTCTTTAGAACCTAAGGCATGTTCTTCTTCCCTATATCATTTCCAATACCTTGAGACACATACCTACTACTCAAAAACACCTAGTTGATCAAGAACCAATAAATCTAGTACAACACGTTTCACTTTCAACCTCTCTTAGTATATCTTGATCATCACTCGAGGAAGATAGATCCAACAGATACCTATTTGGTGGTACCTACACTCGTTAAAACAAGAATATATGTTATCATGCCAATATACATTTTTGGTACCAACATAGTTGCATATAGTTGCATAGGTTGCATTGTTGCATAAGTTGCATATAGTTGCATAAGTTTCAACATTGCATAAAGTTGCATATAGTTGCATATTGTCACTAAAAACCATGATAAGTTGCATTGTTGCATATAGTTGCATAGTTGCAGTTAGTTGCATATAGTTGCATACGAAATTGTTGCATTGTTGCATAAAGTTGCAGATAGTTGCATATAGTTGCATAGTTGCATATAGTTGGATAGGTTGCATATTTACATATAGTTTCATATAATTTCATAGTTGCATATAATTGCATATAGTCACTAAAAAACATGATAAGTTGCATTGTTGCATATAGTTGCCTAGTTGCATACAAAATTGTTGCAATATAGTTTCATATAGTTGCAATATAGTTGCATATAGTTGCATAAGTTGCATTGTTGCATAAAGTTGCATATAGTTGCATAGTTGCACATAGTTGGATAAGTTGCATATTTGCATATAGTTGCATAAGCTGCATATAGTTGCATAGTTGCATAAAGTTGCATATAGTCACTAAATAACATGATAAGTTGCATTGTTGCATATAGTTGCCTAGTTGCATATAGTTGCATATTTGCATATAGTTGCATACACAATTGTTGCAATATAGTTGCATATAGTTGCATAATTTGCATTGTTGCATATAGTTGCATATAGTTGCATAAAGTTGCATATAGTTGCATAAGTTGCATAAGCTGAATTTTTTCATAAAGTTGCTTATAGTTCCATATAGTTCCATAGTTTCATATAGTTCCATATTTGCATATAGTTGCATACGAAATTGTCATATAGTTTCATATAGTTGCATAAGTCGCATATAGTTTCTAGGTTGCATATAGTTGCATATAAGTTGCATAAAGTTGAATATATTTGCATATCCCCCGACACTCAATGGAGAAATGGATTTGAGACCTATCAAAGAGTTCGAGTGGGGATCGATAGTTTGGAAATACATGATCCTGAAATTTCACATATTTGGAAAGCGCCTTTAGTGGCTGGTGGGGAATGGAGGAAAGGTTCGAGTTGGCAATAATGTTGGAGGGGAGGGCTCTATGGGGGATGTCTAAACAGATTGATCCAACATGATGTTTTAAGATGCAACAATCTGTCACAGAATGTGTGACTTTATTGGAAGTGACGTCTTTGATTTGGTTTGGAGGATGAACAACTAGTGAATTTATGAAAAGGATGTCAGGATATTGAATGGCATTGTCTTGAATGCAGAGAAGGAGAAATGGCTTAGTTGGGTAGGGTAATGATTTCTAGATGTGATGGAAGGGAGGGATCTATGGGGGGTTCTAAGAAGATTGATCCAACATGATGTTTTAATATATGACAATCTGTCACATAATGTGTGACTTTATTAGAAGTTACGTCCTTGGTTTGGTTTGGAGGATGAACAACTAGTGAATTTACAGTTTTGAGGCCGAGTGGGAGAAGGTCTTGGTCTAGTAAGAGGGTTCCAAGGATTAGTGTTGGCAATAGGGTTAGGGTTAGTAGAGTGATAGAAAATATGGCACCTTGGTAAAGAATGGTTAAATCCTTAGTCAATGCAAACGCTTTCAAACAAATCAATTTAAGAAAAAAAACAACAAATATTCCAAAACTAAATTTGAGAATAATTACCTAATATGGATATGGAATCTAGAGTTGGATGTGTAGTTGTGTGAACACTTCCATGTATTGTAGTACTAGGATTGCTGAAGTTATAACCACTCACACATGATATTTTCTAGATAGAATAGGGGATAAAAATGCTATGTGATAGTGTCACACAATGGATTCCATGTATTGATGGACTTTGTCATGCATTTGGAAGCAGAAGATTGAGTTAAATGTAGAATTATAAATTGACTTGTTCACCAAGTTTGAATGATTCCTTGTAGATATTTTATTGTAAGGATACATATTTGAGCCTGGGAAAATCTAGAAGTGCAATGTGAGGCTACTAATCTAGGAATCTAAGGCTTCTCCATTCGTTTGTTCTCTATATTTTTGTAAAAGTGAGTGCTTATGTTTTTTATTAGGGATCATATTAACAATTTCATGAGATCTGGATGTAATAGTGCTTGAGATGATTGGTCTCAGTGAAAGAGGATTCTCTGCGAGGACCCTTGGTGAAATTCAAAGTATCTTTGTAGTTTGAGTGGAGGAGGGGTGAAAACCATAGCTATTGTAGAACCCTACCACACTAGTTGTTTAGGGGTCCTAGACTAGGGCACACCAACAAGAGAATCCCCACTCTACGCTACAAAAATATGGTATGGGGAAATGATTTTCACTGAATAATTGGCCTAACACAACACCAAGGGAAATATGAGTGGGATGATCATGCTCAAATAACCAAATCCCTAGATGTATTCCATAAAAAATAATTCAACTTCAATTCTAGACTGAAGTAGGAAGATAGTTGAAAGTAAGTGCTAACATAGATCTCGGTGATAGGGCACATTCCAAAAGAACTAGATCTCACTGAAAAATGATAATTATTAATGGGGCATTGAGCCTAGGAATATGATGCTTAAGAAAGAAACAACAAATGATGATAATATATTTGCCTTTAAACTATAAGGGATTGATGCATATAAAGGATTTAATATAGGGCATTGGGGAATTCATCTAAGAGAGAGTATATAGGGTAACGTTATGGAGGGGGAGGCATGGAAAATGGAGAATAAGCATTGGGGTCTTGTAATGAGAGGACTATAGGATATTTGTAGTGAGGATGGTTTGGGATAAGGACTAAGATATAGGGATTGTGAGATAAGTGGTGTGGTTTTAGCCATTGGAGGAGGAACATGTAAATATATACATTTATGCATGTTTTAAGTTGTTGAAATGTGCTAGGGTGAGAAAGAGAAATAGTAGAAATGGTTAATTTATATTATTTTCCATATTTGAAGAGAGTATATGTATTATTTTTATCATCATAGAGATCCCTACATTGTTGTTGGCATGGAAGACCTAGGATCAAATTAGAACAATCAAGTGGAGAAATGTCACAATCATAGTGTCTTGGAAGAGTCTCATGGAAAACATAATATTACTGCATCAATTATTTTGTGTTGGGGTTTTTTAAGGTAATGATATGGAGGGGAGGGATCTCGAGGTATTTTGTGTTGGATTTTTGTAAGCTAATAATCTTTGGCTCTGATGGAGGGGAGCGCTCTATGGGGGGGACTGGGTCTTAAGATATATAAGAATATTGATCCAACCTATTGTTTTAATACATGAAAATTTGTCATAGAATGTGTGTGATTTTAATGGTAGTGACATCATTGGTTTGGGATGGAGGATGAAGAGCTAGTAAATTTATGGTATTGAGGTGAGTAGGAGAAGGCCTTGTTCTAGTAACATGGTCTGAAGGATTAGGGTTGGAAATTTGGTTAGTGTTTCTAGAGTGATAGAAAATAGGGTGCCTCGGTACTAATTTTCAATGTTGAAAGCATGGATAAAGGATTGTTCAATCCAGCCTGATAGCATCACAAAATGCTACCGGATAGCATAAAAATGCATTGTCTGTAGTGATCAAAATGCTACCTAGGGGATAAAAATGCTACCTGATAGCATCACAAAATGCATTGTATGTAGTGATGGGCTTTGTCGTAGATTTTGAAGTAGCAGATTGAGATTGACTCTGCCACAAAGTTTGAACAACTCCCTCTAGATGCTTGTGGTTAAGGAGAAATATTTGAGGCTGATCTAGATGTAGGATGTGAGGATATCAATCTATGAATCTAAGGCTTCTCCATTAATTTGTCCTCCATATTTTGGTAAAGTTAGTATCTTGTTGGAAAAATGACAAGTATTATTTTTTTGTCCAGGGCTTCTAGTAACAATTTCATGATATTTGGATGCAATAGTGTTTGAGATGATTGGTCTCTTCAAAGGAGGATTCTCTATGAGGATCCTAGATTGAAATTCAAAGTATCTTTGTGATGTGAGTGGACATGGGGTTGCAAACCCTAGCTCTTGAATAACCCTACCACACTTGTTTTTGAGGGGTGATAGACTAGGGAACACTAATAAAAGATAAACCTCACTCTGTGCTACAAAATTATGGTATGGGGAAAATATTTTCAAGAGAACAAGAATTAAAAATTTGAATAATTGGCCTCAAACAATGCCAAGATAAATGTGGGTTGGAGGGTCATGCTCAAAGAACCAAATTTGCACATTTATTTTTCCCTAAGCAATGCTTCCACTTAAATTATGGGCTAAAGTAGGAATAGAGTTGAAAGTAAGTGATATCATAACTCTGGAAGTTAGGGAACACTCCAAGAAACCTAGATATGAACTTCTACTACTGAAAAATGAGAAATATTGATGGGGCTTTGAGCCTAGGAACGTGATGTTGAATAATGAAATACCAAATGATGTAAATATGAAGTGTTCAGAGCTACTCACCATCCTCTCCCTCACCCTCTCCCTTCTCCTCTGTGTGTACCCTCCTTCTCCTCTTCGTGCGTGCCCTCCTCCTCTACGTGTGCCCTCCTCCTCCTCTACGTGCATGCCCTCCTCCTCTGCATGCACCCTCCTCCTCCTCTACGTGCGTGAGTGCCCTCCTCCTCTGCGTGTGCCCTCCTCCTCTCTACTCTGCGTGTGCCCTCCTCCTCTGTACTCTACGTGCGACCTCTGTACTCTACGTGCTCTACTCTGCATGTGCCCTCCTCCTCTCTACTCTACGCGAGAGTTAATTAGTTCAAATGTGTTTTTTTTTTTGTTTCAAAGCTTTGTTTTGTTATTTGTTTATTGTTTGGTTTTTTATTTTTATTTTATTTATATATAATATAATTTATAAATATATAATATATAATTTATAAATTATATAATATATATAATATATATATATTATATTTAATATTATGGTTCAACATGTCGTTGTAGGCCCTACATACCTATAAACTTCCTTTAGGACCTAAGGCTTGGGTTTCCTCTCTCGATCTTGTCCAAGGACCCAAGACCCATACCCAATGCTCAAAATATCTTATTGATGCCCATACTCCCACTTGAATGCCAAAGATACCTTCGAGACGTCATCTATGGTGGTTTGAGGTGTCATTCATGAAATTGAGCCCTAGAAGTTGTCTAAAACCTTGAGAGATTGGGTGTGCTAGTTTGATGATCCAGGTGGATCCAAAACCGCTCGAAAATACTCAAATGCAGAAAAGGAGGATCTAGGAATGACCCAGAAGTCTCAGAAGGGTCCCTAGGCTCAGAAAATGCTCAAAAATCAAAGTTCTTAGAATTAGATGAAACCAACGCCATCACGTCCGGCTCGTTCTCCCAATTCCGGCCATATATTTACTTTCTCAAACAGATCTCGTATGGAAAAGTTATGACACTCTGAAGTTTTTCAAAAACAATAATAAAAAGTCAAGCAATCAATAGACCATACTGATGATGTCAGCATTATGGATGCTAACGTCAGCATGACACGCATCACCTTCTAGAAGCTTAGCAGTTTGGTGGATTCATCCAAATCTGGCGGATTTCCCCAAATCTGGAGGAGGTTTGCTAAGTTTGGTGAATTGGTTAGCGACTTTGCTTATTTAGACGGGCATGCAAACCGAGGCAGGGAGATTTGGCAGAGGCTGCATTGGAATCTGTGCCAGGAGGTGTCCCAGGCGACCTACTCAGAAATAGATCAAATTTATACTCAAAAGTTGCAGAATTTCGAGAGGATTCCGAATATGCTCTCTGTTTCTTCATCAGTGTATTCGAACAAAAAAGTGCCTCCAGAAGAGGAGTTGTCATGCTTTTTGAGATTGTATAGATCTGACAGGCAGAGGCTGCATTGAAATTCATGCCAAGAGGCGTTTCAGGTGACCTGCTCAGAAATAGGTCGACTTTATACTCAAAAGTTGCAGAATTTCGAGGGGAATCTGAATATGCTCTCTATTTCTTCATCAGAGTAGCAGAATAGAAAAGTGCCTCCAGAAGAGGAGTTGGCACACTTTTCAAGACTGTATGGATTTGACAGGCAGAGGCTGCATTGGAATTCATGCCAGGAGGTGTCCCATGCGACCTGCTCAGAAATAGATGAACTTTATACTCAAAAGTTGCAAAATTTCGAGGGGATTCTGAATATGCTCTCTGTTTCTTCATCAGAGTAGCCGAACATAAAAGTGCCTCCAGAGCCCATTTGAGCGAGCCAAGCATACTTGAGTTTACAGTCAAAAGTTGAAGAATGACATTTTCCAACCACCAATGATGTCTGTTTCTACCCAGAATCACAGATCTGAAAGTTGGTTTTTGGGAGCTCTTATGTAAGCCTTTCTTTGTAATTTTTAAGCATTTGAGATTAATTAAAGAGCGGTCTCACTGTTGGAGTGGACCTGGAGATGTAGCCAAGAAGTTTGGTGAACTCCGTTAACAATTCTTGTTCATGGATGGTTTGCTTACATGTTGTTCTTGTTCATGTGCTTGATGAAAGTTCTTTAATTTTGCATTATAAAGGTGATAAACAGTTAAAAATTCACATGCAAATAATGGTTAAAAGATCTTGAATTTTAGAACAAGCAAATTTTCAGATCATTTGAGGTGTCATGTTTGGCCATGGATACCTATAAGCTTTGTACTTTGACTAAGCCTTGGGTTCCCCCCTCAACCATATCAAGGCCTTCAGACCCATAGCTAATGCTCAAAACCTTGTGAGAGCACTAATATCATTTCTTAGAGGCCAAGGATACCCCTCTGGAGTTTATGTGTGGTACTTTGAGGCATTGTTCATGGCTCTAGATGAATCAAATATTTCTTTAGAACCTAAGGCATGGCCTTCTTCCCTATATAATTTCCAATACCTTGAGACACATACCTACTACTCAAAAACACCTAGTGGCACCGACATCCCCAACCATATGTTGGAATACCCTCAGAAGGCCTTGTGTGGTTATACGAGGAATCCTTATTGGCCCTGACTCATTGAAAGCTTCCTTTAAGGCCTAAAGTTCATGTTTCCTCCCTTGACCATGTCAAGGCCCCGAGACCCATACCTAGTGCTCAAGAATGTTAGTGTTACCTATATCCCTAATTGGCAAAGGATGCCTTCGAGAGGTCATTTGTGGTGGTTCAAGGTGTCATTTATGGGAAGAATAAGAAGTGGGTTGTGAAGAATATTGTAGCAATGACGCAAGAAATAACACCTCCCACCATGTATTACAAGTCTTGTGAGAGAAAGTGACACACCAAGACTGCTGGAAATTACACCTCGATAAATGCCCCAAGCACTTCTAAAAGCTAAACGAAGAAGTAGTTGCACTACCATTCAAAAGGAGGTAGCATTAATTAGTTGCACTACCATTCAAAAGGAGGTAGCATTAATTAGTTTCACTACCATTCAAAAGGAGGTAGCATTAATCAATGACAGTCCCAAAAAGCAAAAAGATATGACCAAATTATTTCATGACTATATCCACATGAGACAAGCTAAAGTGGATTACTTGTTTGATCTCGATTCACAATTGAATTTGATCTCTACACAACTAGTTTAAAATATTGGCCTAGAGACTCATGGTCATTCACAACTATATCACTTGGGTTGGGTGAGATAAGACTTGGATTAAGGATCAAAGAAAAATATGTGGAAAATAACATTCAAGACAAGGCAACAAGGTTTGTATGAATGGTTAGTGATTCATTTGGGTTTATGTAATGCACCTACAACTTTCATGTGCTTGATGACCATTTACAATGACCATTTGAACTAGAAACGAATGCAAGTGAGTATGTTTTAGTGGTGATGCTTCTGTAAGGATGGTTGTTGTGTTACCATTCAAAATTGTTTCATGGAGCAATATTGGACTACCCCACATATGATAAATAACTCTTTGTTGTTGTGCAAGTAGTGAAGAAGTGGAATCATTATCTCCTAGGGAAAGATACCATCATACACATAATATTGTCCCAAGTCTCGGAGACAAAAACATCTCTAATTATGTTAATGTCTCTTAGGGTTGAGAACTAGGTTGTCTCTATGAAGTTTTTTCCTTCGTGCAAAGGATGGAGGGCCACCATAATGAATGTTCATTAAAAGAAAAACCAAATATGAGACTTTGTATTCTGTTGATAGTTCGAGACCTTGTTTTATTATAGTACTCTAATAATCCATTTGGTGCACAAAACCTCGAGGTTGGATGTGTATTATGAGGATTTCCATATAGACCCTCAATGATGAATTGATGATGGAAGAAAGTGGATGTGTGAGACAAATTTGAGTCTAGAAACCATCCCATATTGTTAAGGCATGTGAATAGTCTATCCATGTCAAATTTCAATGCATTCAGAAACAATTTGAAAAATTTTCAACATTGGCCCCATTCACAGGTCATTGTTGCCCGTGTCTAGTCCTAGTACAATTTCCTTGTAAAATTTGTATAAGATATTTGGAGAATGATAATTTTGAAGGTGCTAGGTCTATTCCTAAACACCACGACCATATCACCTCTCATTGACAGTCTGTGTATTGATCCATTTTAGTTTTGGGTTGTTAGTATTTTCAATTGCACACACCTTTCAATCTAGTCAAAGTTCAATTAATGTCTCTTGTTACTACAGGGTTATAAAGCCTCATGATCCCAATGCCCATATATATCCAACCTTGTGATCTAATGATTATTGGGTGACAATTGTCATGAAGGGTGATCACTAATACTAGGGGCAACTTTCAATTCAAGGCTAGGAATGACCAGGTCCACATCAAGTGAAGGAAGAAAATTAAGAAGGTACATGTGTTGTCCCATTCCATGTCAACAACAACACATCGATTCACTGGGAACAATAAAACCTGACAAATCGATGACTCCACTAACTTAGGGTTTATGGTTTACATGATGAATTTATGATGGAATAAAGTGGGTGTGTGAGTCAAATTTGAGTCCATAAACCCTCCCATATTGTTAAGGCATGCAAATAGTATATCCATGTCAAATTTCAATGCATTCAGAAATAGTTTGAAAAAATTTCAACGTTGGCCCCATTCACAGGTCACTGTTGCCCGTGTCTAGTCCTAGTACAATTTCCTTGTAAAATTTGTCTAAGATATTTGGAGAATGATAATTTTGAAGGTGCTAGGCCTATTCCTACACACCACGGCCATATCACCTCTCATTGACAATCTGTGTATTGATCCCTTTTAGTTTTGGGTTGTTAGTATTTTCAATTGCATGTACCTTTCAATCTATCAAAGTTCAATTAATGTCTCTTGTTACTGTAGGGTTATAAATCCTCATGATCCCAATGCCCATATACATCCAACCTTGTGATCTAATGATCATTGGGTGACAACTATCATGAAGGGTGATTACTAAGACTAGGGGAAACTTTCAATTCAAGGCTAGGAATGACCAGGCCCACATTAAGTGAAGGAAGAAAATTAAGAAGGTACATATGTTGTCCCATTCCATGTCAACAAAAACACATCCATTCATTGGGAACACTAAAACCTGACAAATCAATGACTCCACTAACTTAGGGTTTATGGTTTACATGATGAATTGATGATGGAAGAAAGTGGGTGTGTGAGTCAAATTTGAGTCCAGAAACCCTCCCATATCGTTAAGGCATGCAAATAGTCTATCCATGTCAAATTTCAATGCATTTAGAAACAGTTTGAAAAACTTTCAACGTTGGCCCCATTCATAGGTCACTGTTGCCCATGTCTAGTCCTAGTACAATTTTGTTGTAAAATTTGTATAAGATATTTGGAGAATGATAATTTTGAAGGTGCTAGGCCTATTCCTACACACCACGGCCAGATCACCTCTCATTGACAGTTTGTGTATTGATCCCTTTTAGTTTTGGGTTGTTAGTATTTTCAATTGCACACACCTTTCAATCTAGTCAAATCTCAATTAATGTCTCTTGTTATTGTAGGGTTATAAAGCCTCATGATCCCAATGCCCATATATATCCAACCTTGTGATCTAACAATCGTTGGGTGACAACTATCATGAAGGGTGATCACTAAGACTAGGGACAAATTTCAATTCAAGGCTAGGAATGACCAGACCCACATCAAGTGAAGGAATACAATTAAGAAGGTACATGTGTTATCCCATTCCATGTCAAAAACAACACATCCATTTACCGGGAACACTAAAACCCGACAAATCGATGACTCCACTAACTTAGGTTTTATGGTTTACATGATGAATTGATGATGGAAGAAAGTGGGTGTGTGAGTCAAATTTGAGTCCAGAAACCCTCCCATATTGTTAAGGCATGCGAATAGTCTATCCATGTCAAATTTCAATTCATTCAGAAACAATTTGAAAAAATTTCAATGTTGGCCCCATTCACAGGTCACTGTTGCCCGTGTCTAGTCCTTGTAAAATTTGTATAAGATATATGGAGAATGATAATTTTGAAGGTGCTAGGCCTATTCCTACACACCATGGCTAGATCACCTCTCATTGACAGTCTGTGTATTGATCCCTTTTAGTTTTGGGTTGTTAGTATTTTCAATTGCACGTACCATTCAATCTAGTCAAAGTTCAATTAATGTCTCTTGTTACTGTAGGGTTATAAATCCTCATGATCCCAATGCCCATATATATCCAACCTTGTGATCTAATGATCGTTGGGTGAAAACTATCATGAAGGGTGATAACTAAGACTAGGGGCAACTTTCAATTCAAGGCTAGGAATGACCAGGCCCACATCAAGTGAAGGAAGAAAATTAAGAAGGTACATGTGTTGTCCCATTCCATGTCAACAACAACACATCCATTCACTGGGAACACTAAAACCCGACAAGTCGACGACTCCACTAATTTAGGGTTTATGGTTTACATGATGAATTGATGATGGAAGAAAGTGGGTGTGTGAGTCAAATTTGAGTCTAGAAAACCCTCCTATATCATTAAGGAATGCGAATAGTCTATCCATGTCAAATTTCAATGCATTCAGAAACAGTTTGAAAACATTTCAACGTTGGCCCCATTCACAGTTTGAATTGATGATGGACATACCTAGATCATTGGTATGATTAGGCGCATTCGTGTAGAGCTCCTCTTGGTTTCGAGAATAGTTCATTCTCTACTAAACAGGGGAAACCACATGAAGGTGGAAGCTCTAATTATTCCCCCCCCCTCTCACATCACTCTCAATTTCCCCATATTACCTAATTTGAAATTCTAAAGAACATGTATCATATACTATATCATACAAAATAAAAACATATAAAGATCATATAAAAGATATAAACACATACCTCTTCTTTTGAATAATTAAATATCAGTCATCTTCTTCTTCATCCAACTCAACATTTGTATCAGGATCTGGTTCAGAATCTATATTGGTGAAAGGATCATTCCTATCAACATCATCATCAATGTCATTTTCACTAATATAGTTATAGTTATAGATATCATCAACTACATGAGCCACCTTCTCCTGATCTGCATAATCATGATCTTCTTCCTCGTTATTATCTTCATCCTCGGCTACATGATTATACTTTACTGATATTTCTCTTGGATCATATCTAAAAATGTATGACCAACCTGCTTTACCAGGTACCTCTGAGTAAAATACTTGCTCACATTGACTTGGAAGAACATAAGGCTCTATACCCGGTTCAAATGCCCATGTATTAACCATGGTAAATCCATTATCATGCTCGATAAAATTTCTTTCAGGATCACGTTCATGCATCCGTAGCCTGTACCATTTAACCTCAAACAAAACTATTTTAAAGGAATTAAAATCACACTCAATTATATCCTCCAAAAGGCCATAGTAGCTATTCTCAGTTTCTTCTGGATTTCTGTCACTTCTAGAGGACATTTTGGTGACCTTAAACACTGCAGTTATCCCACAATCCGAGGTTTTCATCTTATCATCCAACATTTTGATACAAAATTTATGACCATTACACCACATAGCCTTGTGATGTTTCAACTGCAACATGGACAATAACTAAAAAACACATTGCCAATTAATAAACCTCATATAGGACTTAGTAAATATATATTTCAAAAATTAAACAAACCAAATACATTGAAAAATTGGGAAAAAACTAGGAAAATGTGGGTAAAAAATTTAACTTGCCTGTTTATATTTTAAACCAAAGGCTAAATCAACTTCCCTTGATGTAATATCAGGAAATTGATCTCGATGACGATGCACTGTTTTAATCATCTTACTCACCCCTTCCCATGATAACCTACCGAATTATTCTTCAGTATATTCTATCCAATTCTCTATCCAATCAAGGTTGTTTGCAATGTATAAATGTAAAGAATCCCACTCTCGAGCAACTATATGATAGCATAACAATTTAATATAATTAATTATCTATTGTTAATAAAGGAATAATTTAATAAATGTGTAATATATTAAATCTACGTCAACATCTAATAATTACCTTTCACAGTCCTCATTTTACCTTTCCCCAATAGGACCTCCCCTTCAAATTTGTTGATGGAGTC
>ML779832.1:18104-36271 GCA_009831015.1 Picea engelmannii | reverse complement strand
TTATTAGTATGTTACATTATTACATTATAATGTAATATTTTAATATATTTTTTTTTTCATGTATTAATATATTAATTAATACATAATATATTAATATATTATATATTAATAATATTTTTTTATGTATTAATATATTATTAATGTATTACAATATATTATTAAGATATTTATTTATTAGTATTTTATATTATTACATTATATATTAATACTTTAATATATTAATTTTTTTTTATGTATTAATATATTAATTAATAAAAGTTTAATATATAAATCTAATCAAGCAAAGTCTTGAAGTTAGACTTATGTAGATATGAATATGGAACCAATATGAGTGCTGATTATTAGCACAAGAGGGTTTGAACATAATTATTTATTTAAAATAAGTATTTGTAAGATGACAAAACACTTGAAAAAGATTTGACATAGTGGAGAATAAATAAAATCAAGGATCTGGAAATCCCAATACAAAGAATTTTGAGAATGAAAACAATTTTTTTTCTCATATCTAAATTAAATTCAAAAATCTATTCAAGAAAAAATTAGTGGGAAAACCTTCTATTTCTTTCCTCTGATGAAAATTTCATGTATTGTTCAACCAATATTAAAAAGAAAATGCAAACAAAATTTTTATTAAAAACTAGAAAGAAAACTAAACTATGCAAGGAAAAGACATTAGAGTATTCTACCCTACTCCTATTCTATGCTAAAATGGTTGAAAAAATGAACTATGTAAATTAATAATGCCAATGTAGCCATTAATATAATCCCAATCCTACAAACATATGCTTATGAAAAAATATTAGTAGCATAACTTGGAATAAAAATAGAGTAAAAGTAGGAAAAAATAAAACTTGAAAAACACAATCCACCATATTAAAAATGTAATTGTGATAAGTCATGTGAAATTTATTTGAGTAAGACCCCTCCAACCATGCTTCAATTCTATCATAAAATTTACCATGAATAACATAGAATTGATGGTGGGGGTTCAAGGGAATGTAACATACCAAATAAGAACCATGCATAGAATCTGTGTGAAGCGTACTTGGTGAGAGGATATTTGTGTTCATAAACTTGTTAACTCCATAAGACAAAACAAAAGATCGAGGGCCTGGTGTAACCATCAATGTAGACAAAATCACCTCATTGTCTTGGCAAGCCTCCCTGGACTCATACTTCAAGCAACCATCAACTTGAGATATATTAGTTGATTCAAATGATGTCTGGTAGCACCCACCATGGTAGAAGGAATATCTTGAAGACAATGGTGGAAGCCACTAGTATCAACAATTTCAACTAAATGGTTACATGAACAAGAAGATTCATTATTGATAAAAATAATGAATATGAAATAGAAGAAGACATAGTCTGATATACATCTACTACAACATTTACTTCATCTTGTGAAAAGGCTGATAAGGCAAGCCCAGTACCCATCAGAGTTTTATGTCATAGGTTGGTTTTAAAGAGGTCAAATGGGCGCAGACTCAAGATGATATCGTTTTAACTCAAAAAACTGGACTAGTATGCATCTGTAGGTGAGGTCTTGATTAAATTCAGTCAGTAAGTTGGAGTAAGGGTGAATAGGAGGAAGATTTAGTGAGAAAGGTGTAGAGGTCCGCTATGAACATCGGATTTTCCAACAACCTAAGGAGGAAAAACTTAAACACAAGGTCCTCTTGGATTCAAATTTCAAGGAAGCTGAAAGAAATTATAACAGTACTATAATCAAACATTTATCATAATACAGTGACAACAATCCATGTGAATCAATCAAACATGAACTCTCTCAGTATCAGAGGAAAATAAGATGGAGAAGAAGTTGACTTTCATTAAACAATATATCTCAAAAACAAATACATAACCAGAGAACCAGTGTTCTTCATCAAAAGTTTACAATACGGGATCACTGCTCAACCATCAACCTTAACAAAATATCAAAACTGCTTATATATACTAAAATGCTACAACCAACAGGAATGTGATCAGATCACTGCCTTCAAAGCCTTCAGTCGGCGCCCACTCTGTCAGGTTGTAGACCTCATGATGTCAGACGCGAGCCAGGCCTAGTTATGTTCTTTACAGGAAAAATTTCCCATAAGGAAGATTCGGATCGTAAGTGCGCCTTCATGGATGCTCTCTGCAACGTTTTCCATTTATGGGATGAGGCGAGGTCTCAACTACTGCCCACAATCTTCAATAACTGTCTTCATTGGGATTAGGACTGGGCCTCACACCCATAACTATTCTCAGACAGTGCCAATGACTTATGCGAGTCCATCCTAACGCCTCGAGGCCATGAATGGTCTCCGTCTGTGACCAATGTGAGCTTTGCAGGTGGCATTCTGATAATGTATGCACAGGGGACAACCACACGCTACTCTTGGATAGGATGTTATATGAGCAAATGATTGTGGGGCTGCTCAAAGGTGGTTTGGTTTTAGACCGCTTTTGGGCCCGCAATCTATCTCCCTTCACCACGTATCTCTCTTGATTTACCATGGTTTTAATTGCGGGACTGTTCAAGAAAATTATCGCTCGAGCATGTTGCATTTTCGCAATGGACTGTGGCCGTCGATATCATGATATTGGATGAGGCTTTCATGATCAGCGGCTCAAATATGCCCCCTCCAAATCAATGGATAAGGTCTTCCCTTTCGAAACAACAACCAATATTTGCTTGGCAGATCAGCCTTCGGGCCTTTCAATAGTCAAACTTTATTTGCTCCAAGCAAATTCTCCAGAGCTAGGGACATGACGACATGTGGCTCTTGCTGATCAACGACTCAGATCCATTACGGGCCTTCGGGACTTCGGGACTTCGGGCCTTTGCAATGTTTAACTCTCACAATTCTCTGGAGCGCAGAACTTCGAAGCGAAGGATCTGCCTCCACGCATCCTCAACTTTTGATGGATCATATTATTTCGAGATTTCAGGCTTCGACACTATACTTCATGCAAATTTTAAGATTCTGAACGCCCGCTAGCTGCTAATCTAAACTCCACATGGAATTCCCGTTGTTGAAAACTGAACCTGCCTTAGCTTGATTCGGGTCCAGATCGAACCGCTCTGAGTGTCTCACTTTGAGCCCGTGGTTGTGGCTTGTGTAAACAAAGTCTCGGAGGACTGGATAGGGGCTAGGAAAACAAGGAGAACGTGGCACTTTAAACATAAAGGGGGGAAAATGAAAACGATTTTACAAGCCGAAGGGGAAAAAACTTAAGAATTGGTCTGCGAAAGGAGAGAGAGTAGGAAAAACACTGAATTAGGTAGAAACCACAACCCCGCAGGACTCTGACAAGTTTGTGTGATAACATTTGGCTCCACAGGGGATGACATGCTCCTTGCGAGCTACCAAGAACAAGTAGTTACAGTGCCTTAGTTGTTGGGTTATGGAGTCATGCTTAAAAAATGTCCTACTGAGGATTACAGGCCGATAATTACTCTAAACACAAGCAAATACATGGGCTCCAAAAAGAGATTATTTATGTACAGTCCTAAGCTAATTGATTTTTACAAAGCGTTAGGTGAAAGCAAACTTCCACCATAACCACCCAGACTATTCGGTAATATAATTCTTCTCTTTACTACAAATAATCCATAAAAGGTAAGGGAAGTATGACAGCATAAAGAAAACATGTATTGGAACACTAACAATACCTCTGAATGATGATAATATGAACAATTTTGCAGGCTCCAATGCTTTTGGAAAACATAGTTCCATATATAACCCCATAGGGTCCCAAAATTTATGATTAGGAAAGCTTGACTGGTAAGAAATTACCTCCTGTACTTCATTGCTTCTCACCCGTCATTCGATGTTCTCATAGTATACATGTGGGTGGAGGACATATGTAGGTTGGCTAATCCTAGGTGATATTTTCTCACTTACAATTTCCAGGAAAGGAATATCCTCCGCATTTCCTTTATAAGAGCATCAAACAAACTCTTCCTTTGACTCTGAAAAACTAGGAAAAAACATAGAAGAACCTCCCCTAGCTTTTGTTGCTATCTTTTCATCTATCTCAGCTTCATAGTTAGGAGAAAAATATTTTGCAAAATACACTTTCTCTTCGACATTGGGATATTCAGAAGAGACATGTTGATCTTCATGAACACTTAAAAAAACAGACACGTCTGATATGATGCCAGACATTTCTATGTTATCTCTATCATAATGAATATCATTCAACACCTCATGCTCTTCATGACAAATGCTTTCTTCCACAATAACAACTTCATCACAAAACTGATCTTTGTGACAGGCATAATCTTTATAAAACAAAGAAAACTCATCACAACAGTTTTCATAAAGACACTCAGCTGGAAAATAATCTTTATAAAACGAATTGAAAGATGCATGAAAACTGGTCAAAGAGTTGATGCTTGCAATGGAAAGAGATCAACACTAATCATAAGAAATCCCTTGTAATGAATACTTGAAAAGCTTAATCTGAATATCTTCATGCACGATATGAAGTCGATGAATAAATTCGTGAAAGTACAACAAATTCTCAGCTGGTACTTCCCACCCTTTTCCTCAGAATCTAGGAAGGCTACTTTCCCATTCATCTCTACTAGGTGGTGGGTTAGGGAAACCAACTATTTTTGAAAAATCACAGAAAGAAAACCTCTGAGCTAAGATCTGGTCCATTTCAAACTAGTGGAGTCTCCATTGGGTTCTTTAATCATGGAGTTGCCAGGTGAATGATGCGTAGCCTAAAAGTGTCTGGTGTTTGTTCACCATAAAAAACCAGATCTGGTCATTATCGTTCTCCCAGAGATCTTTTCAATCCGGGACAGTAGCAAAAAGTGTAATGAGAAAGATTTCCTGTTCTTAAATAATCCTCTCTGGGTCAGCTGAAACAGTGGAGTTCCTAGGTGCGTAGTTGCAATATTCAATGGTACTGATATCTGATGCACCTTCATAATTATAGATTCTTTGTCGTTCGATCCCAGGGAAATGTATTCAATTCGTTCCCCGACAACGGTGCTAGAAATGTTAGCACTAGAAGTCACCTCCAGATTGCGTTGGAGGTAATCCCAATACCCATCAGATTTTTATGTCACAGGTTGGTTTTAAAGAGGTCAAATGGGTGCATACTCAAGATGATATCGTTTTAACTTAGAAAATTGGACTAGTATGCACTTGTAGGTGAGGTCTTGATTAACTTCAGTGAGTAAGTTGGAGTAAGGGTGAATAGGAGGAAGATTTAGTGAGAAAGGTGTAGAGGTCCACTATGAACATCATCTTTTCTAGCAACCTAAGGAGGAAAAGCTTAAACATAAGCTCCTCTTGGATTCAAATTTCAGGGAAGCAAAAAGAAATCATAACAGTACTATAATCAAACATTTATCATAATATAGTTACAACATTCCATCTGAATCAATCAAACATGAAATCTCTCAGTATCAGAGGCAAATCAGACGGAGAAGAAGCTGAATTTCATTAAACAAGATATCTCAAAAACAAATACATAACCAAAGAACTAATGTTCTTCATCAAAAGTTTACAATACGGGAGCACTGCTCAACCATCGACCTTAACAAAATATCAAAAATGCCTATATATACTAAAATGATACAACCAACAAGAATGTGATCAGATCACTGCCTTCAGTCAGTGGCCACTCTGTCAGGTTGTGTAGACCTCATGATGTCAGACGTGAGCCAGGCATAGTTATGTTCTTTATAGGAAAAAATTCCCATAAGGAAGCTTCGGATCGTAAGTGCGCCTTCATGGTTGCTCTCTGCAACGTTTTCCATTTATGGGATGAGGTGAGGTCTCAACTGCTGCCCACAATCTTCAAT
This sequence comes from Picea engelmannii, assembly GCA_009831015.1. Classification (NCBI taxonomy): domain Eukaryota; kingdom Viridiplantae; phylum Streptophyta; class Pinopsida; order Pinales; family Pinaceae; genus Picea; species Picea engelmannii. The sequence goes on along the minus strand of ML779832.1, from coordinate 30,459 downwards.
AACTATCTTCATTGGGATTAGGATTGGGCCTGACACCCATAACTGTTCTTAGATGGTGCCAATGACTTCTGCGAGTCCATCCTAATGCCTCGAGGCCATGAATGGTATTTTTCTGTGACCAATGCGAGCTTTGTAGGTGGCATTATGATAACATATGCGCAGGGGATGACCACGCGCTACTCTTGGATAGGATGTTATATGAGCATGTGATTGTGGGGCCGCTCAAAGGTGGTTTGGATTTAGACCTCTTTTGGGTCTGCAATCCATCTCCCTTCGCCATGTATCGCTCTTGACTTACCATGGTTTCAATTGTGGGACCACTCAAGAAAATTATCGCCCGAGCATGTTGCGTGCCCGCAATGGACTGTGGCCGTCGATATCATGATCTTGGATGAAGCTTTCATGATCAACGACTCAAATTTGCCCCCTCCAAATCAATGGATCAGATATACCCTTTCAAAACAACGACCAAGATTTGCTTGGCAGATCGACCTTTGGGCCTCTCAATAGTCAAACTTTATTTTCTCCAAGAAAATTCTCTGGAGCTAGGGATTTGACGACACGTGGCTCTTTCTGATCAACGACTCAGATCCATTATGGACCTTTGGGACTTTGGGACTTTAGGCCTTTGCAATGTTTAACTCCCACAATTATCTGCAGTGTAGAGCTTCAAAGCGAGGGATCTGCCTCCACGCGTCCTCGGCTTTTGATGGCTCATATTATTTCGGGAGTTCAAGATTTGACACTATACTTCGTGCAACTTTTAAGATTTCGAACGCCCGTGAGCTGCTAATTTGAACTCCACATGGAATTCCCGTCGTTGAAAACTGAACCTGCCTTAGCTTGATTTGGGTCCAGAACAGACCGCTCTGACTGTCGTGCTTTGAGCCCACGTTTGCGGCCTGTGTAAACAAAGACTTGGACGACTGGATAGGGGTTGGGAGAACAGGGAGATCGTGACACTTTAAACACAGAGGGGGGGAAAACAAAAATAATTTTACAAGCCGAAGGGGAAAAAACTTAAGAAATGGTCTGCGAAAGGAGAGAGAGTAGGAAAAACATAGACTTAGGTATAAAACACAATCCCGCAGGACTCTAACAAGTTTGTGTGATAACAAGAAGTTTCAATAGATTAAAATACTAAAATGAGACCACCATAATGTGAAACATGTAGATACCAACAAGAACTACCCAAATAATTTAAAATTCATAGTTTACTTACACGCCCTTCAACATCTAGAAGAAGGTTTTTAGGTTTAAGATCCTAGTGCATTATGCCATTGTTGTGAAGATGCGACACAACAAAAACCATTTATGTAGTATAAAACCGAGCCAGTTGCTCAATACATCATAACATTATAAATTTATCTAAGGACAAATTCAAGCAGTCCTCTATCAATTTTTTTTTATCATTATTAAACTATATTTTAAAGACGAAGAGAGATACTTGAAGAGTCCTTGTTGATAAAGATGAAAAATAGATGTCCTCTGTTTATAAAATCTTGAATTAAATACAATTTATATTTTTTCTGCAAGTGTCAAAGACAAGTTGAAGTTACCTTCGTAAAAATAAAGAAATATAAAAGGCTTTCCTGTAAAAGGAAAAATAAACACAAGAAAAATAAAGAGGACATCTTTTTAATAAATCATTTTCATAAAACTCCCAGAATTCAACAAAAAGTGTTTCAAGAAGTCATTTACAGAAATGGAAAATCCAGAAGACCAACATATGAAATTCACATGCATATCCTTTTAAATTTTCACATTAAATAGTGTGAAAACTACCTATTATTTGATACTGCAAATGTAGATCTATCAATCAAGAATATTAAATGTGGAAATATCTTGGGCTGTCAAACTAGAAAGCAACATTAAAAGATAATATGTGTTTTCTGCATATGGATAATCGCGATAATATGTGCAATGCATGCCAGATTTGTTCGAGTAAGGCGGTGCAAGGACATCAAGTATTGCACAAGTTGCCACTGCCGTGAAAGAATGTAAATTGCCTCCAGTTGTCGGATATAACACTAATGTCTCACAAGGAGTTGTGATAACAATGTCTACCTTCAGTTTGGCTTATCTTGCTGCAGCAAAGAACAAGTACCTTAGCTGGAGCATAAGGGAACACATGGGACGAGATTCCGAATGATGAGCAGAAGGATAAAACAAAGCTAAAATGTTGAGTAGAAGGGGAAAACGCAGAAGGGAAAACAAAGCTAGACGTGAGGAGAAAGGAAAACACAATGAAAAAGGGAGGAGGAAATGGAGGGTTGACTGTCCTTGTCTTGGACACATGTGTACCTCTGTGTGTTCTGTCATGCAACAATGTTCTACTTGTAAGATAAATGGATGCAATAAACATGGGCTAATATATGGCCTGATATGAAGTATTGCACCAAACATTTAATGTTGCGAAGTATTGCTAGATTCATCTCTAGCATTACTTCGTTGTGTAAATATTAGAATAAGAATGTGAGCTTTAAATAAAAAATAATCTAAGCTATCATCCCCTGTGCCTCGGGAAGAGGTCAAATAAAAGGCCGAACTTAAAATTTAAGTTAAAAAACAACCTAAATTATATGTTTTTTTTATAAAACTTTGGTTAAAATGATCAAACCACATTGGTTTATGTGTCAAGTTAATATGAAAACTGAAAACTAATTACTAATAGTCCGTCAGTCCGAAAGGAAGGGACTAATAAGTTCTTAACCATTTTAATGAAAATGTCATTAAAACAAAGATTTAAGAGTAATGTAAGAACAAAAAGATATTATATTTTGATTTAGGTTTTCTAAAACCCAATAGACCTTCAAAAGACAAAATATATTTCTCAATCATGTTCTTAAAAAACTCTTACTTTCCTTAATAGGAATTTTCATTTCAATACATCTCAATAAAAAACTCATTAATCATTAAATTAATCATTAAACTTTAAACTATCATGGGTGTTTAATGGGTATCTAAAATATTTTGAAAAACTCTTACTTTCCTTAATAAGAATTTGCATTTCAATGCATCTCAATAAAGAACTCATTAATCATTAAACTTTAAACTATCATGGGTGTTTAATGGGTATCTAAAATATTACATACTAGACACTAATTAATTATGTTAAAACATCATTCATTAGAGAAATGTTCATATTAGTATAATATCACATCCATATATCTACCTTAGGGTTCAAATACATCACAACTTTACCATATTTTAGTGTGGGATCCATACTCGCACTAAATAATACATTTTCCACTCCTTTTGTTAGAGATAAAATAAAACATAACCAAATTACCTAATCTCTTTTATAATGGATCCTCCAACCATACCATATATTGAGAAAGTGCATCCTTCACCTCTATGAGTGAACCTTTCATCATTTGCATATTTTTAACTTTTGGCATTGATTATGAGCATGGGATTTTTTAATTTTGGCATTGATTATGAGCATGGGATTGGAATTGATTATAAGTATGGGCTTGCATCATAAAACCTTTTGGTTATACATTTAGACTCAATTAAAGAAGGACAATGTTATACATTAAAGCATGCACTTACAAGAATTTTGGTTACAACAATAACTCTGTATGAAACTATATATACATGAAAGGAAGTGAATGGATACATGTATTAATATGGAGAACCAAGAATTTTGACTACAACAATAACTCTTTATGGGACTATATATACATGAAAGTAAATGAATGGATACATGTACTAATATGGAGAAAGAAGGAAAAAATACCTCATCTAAAGTTAACTATGATGTGGTAAAGTTAACCATGATGTGGTCATTGCACTTTTGTGGTTGATTAAAAGAGGATCATGATAGGCCAAGAAAGTATGCAAAGGGAGTTACCAAATATATTAAAGTTGATTTCATAGATTAGTTGAGCCTAATTCTAGGAGTAAGTTGAGGTCAACTCATCCATAAATTAAGTGTAATATGTGTGAAGTTTGTTAAGACTTGGGTTAATGGAAAATGATAATAATGTACCCTAGGAATACATGTAATACACAAATGCTATGAGTATTGTGTCAATTTGTGACAAGGGTGAGTAACTACACTAACTTGATGGTTGTGTAGTGTTGTATATTAAGCATAGAAAATAATGGATGTAGGAATTAGAAACCTTAGACTTTAAGGTTTCTAAGCTATGTTGTACCATTCTCAAATTCACATTATTCACGAAGGAAATGAACAAATCATGAAATAAAAGGATAATATGAACAAGCATATAAATAAAAGAATAACTCCATACCAAATAGATAGGTCAAAGATACACTAAAATAATCGAACCCATAACCTCACAAGAATCATTTGTAACCTCACAAGAATAAAACATATCCTAGAGGCAAGGGTTTCAGAGTGGTTTAGTTTGTAAGGTTTAATGGAAAACATAGCAGTTTATGGAGATGATGACAATGCTTCAGAGTTTTAAGATTTCAAATTTCATGCTGAGATAGTTGTAGCATGCTTTTAATATCCCTATTAATACTTGAGTTTATTATACAGTCCATAATCATGTTATGGACAAATGCGAAATCCGAGCCTAGCACTCCTTTTATCGTTGTATTGGCGAATGCAAAGGATTGACGAGGAAAATACAGAGATTGCAGCAACTTTGATATGGAGAGAGCTGGTGTTTGTAATGCGATTGGTTTTTATCATCGATAAACAATGCAGGATCATTCTCACCGACATCTCATCCGGTCTAGGCCTGTTGTTGTCGAGGCTATCTTCCTCAATCGTGACGGGGTTGCCACATACTATGAATGGTTCCCAACAATTACTTGTACCTGCAACACATCAGATGCAAATGCAAGCAAAAGCACCAACCGAAACATTTTGTTAACCAGGCAATTCAACTTGCACCAACCGAACATTCTGTTAAACAGGCAATTTCAGCTTCCTACTATTTAGAATCACTTTCAATCACAACTAGTGTCTCCCCCATTGCAAAAGTAACCACAACAACCCCTGTTGCAAAAGTAGTAACAATGCTCAATGTAGCTCCAATATTCCCTGCTGCAACAACACCCCATGCATACAATGCATATACTCAATAGAACCAAATTGTGCCCACACCATGCCACAACAAACATGTGAGTTTTGAGCGTTGAAATTTGTTTTTGTTATAGTGCATATTTCACAATTTTAAATGAAACCCCGAGTTTGTAGATAAAGATTTGCAAATGAGTTATTTTTCATACACTATTTCAAATAGTGGTAATGATCATAATCTTGAATATTTTGCAGCCTCAAATAAATTTAGATCAGCCAAATCCAATTTCCATGGCTCCGCCTATGCTCCCTACCAATACGACACAACCTATAGCATGTCCAACTGCTACTTTGACATGTAATTGGACTCTACATAATCTCTCGAAGGGATGACTTATTATTATAACAACGTTACTGGAGAAAGCAAGGTGAAGAATTGATTTTTTTTGAAATTATAAGTATTTAATTGGCGTCATTCCATATGGAAGAATGAAACTCACCATCTCCATGTCTTGACAATGGGAGAAAGCTACAATATTGACATCATTTGAATAGAAGAAAGAGAAGCCACTATCACAAGTTCTGAAACCGTAGGCACAAATGCAACAAACATATTCATATCTTCAGTTTCAGCCTCAACAACTCCAACCATCACAAATTTTGCAACAAAGGTGAGTTTCTTTTTCAGGGAGCCCCTTTTTTTTGTTTCTCTTTGATACTAATTTTTTTCGGAAAAATATCTCTTTTGCATTTTGAGGCGGTGAGGAGCACACTACGGAATGGAACGTATGGTGACTGCATGCGGCTCCAGGCAGCTTCAGACATGGACATGGACATCAACTACAGTGTGGGTGAGGATAAGAGTGTTTTTTAAATATGTCGAGGCATGCATATCGGCACGATCGTCCCTTCTAATGGAATTGATGGTTTAATGAGTTTTTTAATCATAAATTCCAATCTTATGGTGTATAATGAAAGATGCTTCCATATTTTTAGTCGTTCACTTAAATCAATGAATGAAATTTAATATTTTTAACTTCCTTACATTTATAAATGCATCTATTTCCTTGTTTACTTTTACACATTTACTTAATATGATTAAAAAATTACTGCCTTACTCATTGATTGCCACATTTAATAATTAATATATATAAAAAACTTTATTGTCAAGTCACAGTGATTAACAAGGGATTAATTATAGGAATAGAGTAACCAATCTTTTATGGATGTGAAGGGTTGAAACTTTTGGCATTTCTTTCGGTTAAAGCAGCCGTCATTCCTTTGAAACTGAAAGTCGTCATTCCTTTGAACGCAGCCGTGCATATTGGTTGCTAATACAGCAGTTGGAAAATGTCAAAAGGTATCGGTTTGTAAAGAATTTATTAAATTTTATTATTGATTAACAAATAAACGGTTGGGCTTTATTTATTGGTGTTAATATTTTAATTTCTGTTAATTATTTACGTGGCAATCAGTTAGCTATCAAAGTAATTTTTAAATATGATTAGGTAAATGTAAAAAAGTAAACACATAAACTGATGTCTTTATAATAGCTAGGAAGTTAATGATTGAAATCATAACCATTTATTTTGTGTAACTACTAAGAATATTCCAGCCATATTTAATCCTGTCCATAGAAAACTTATTAAGCACTAATAAACCATATTAGTGTTATCAATTTCTGAGTCATTTCTCAAACGTATTCCTGAACTTCCGTGTACAATAAAAAATGCATAAAAATTAAAAAACCATGGAAAAAAATTACATAATATTAAGGATATGAATATTAAATTGTAAATGGCAATAGACCACATCGCGTTGTAACTACTTGATATTTCTTCTCGCCGTGTTCCTTATTCCTCCATTCTATTCTCATTGTCATAGATAGCTAATGGACATAATCTAATAAAACTCTCCGTTAGTGCCAGAATGGACAAAAACCTGGAACTACTTGTAAAGTTTTTAACTCTGGAGGAATTATTGAAGTTTGAAAAAATGTGAAGGAAGCTATGGGCATAATCTAATAAAAATCTTTGTTAGTGCCTGAATGGACAAAATCCCGGAACGACTTGTAAAGTTTTTACTCTGCAGGAATTATTGAAGTTTGAAAAAAATGTGAAGGAAAAGAAAAGTGAAAAAGAATCACAACTATTTTGAATGGTTTACAAACCCATACAATATCTTATCAGAAATAAGAAATTATAATTTTTAGTAGAGAATTTAGGAGCATCATAAATATATTGTATCTTATATGTCAATTATTGGAATAGAATAGCTTTTTGTGTTTGTTGATATGGAACACAACACTCAATAAGTTATCAATATAAATATTTATAAATATAATTAGTGTTTTATAATAATAATGTAATGTATTTATTAATGTATTTGATTCATTATATATGTAAATAATGTTTTTAGAATATTATATTAAGATTAGAATTCCTATTAAAATTAAGATTATAATTGTATTAAAGTTAAAATTATTTGTATTAAAGTTTATTTTATACTAATTTAAATAATAAAAATTTAATGATAAGAATTTAATATTTTAATTTTAATTTAATTTAATATTTTATTTATTAGTGTATTAATATTTTGTCAATGTTTTAATGTATGGACATTATAATAATGTATAAATGTATTTAATGTATTTTTAATGTAATACTCTATTGTTAATGTATTATTTTATTATTGTAGTAATATTTTAGTAATGTATTAATTAATAAGGTATTAATTTATTTTTTAATTTATCAATGATTTAGTAATACTTTAGTATTTAGGTATTAATTTATTAATTTATCTATTTAAAAGTTAAGAGTTAAAATTAATATATGTTTGGTTTTTTGTGTTATAATAATAGTGTTTGTAAAATTATACATGAAAATAATGTTTTTCACAATATTATAAATATAAATACAAGTTGAGATGAGTTATAAACATTAATATTTATAAATATGAATTGTGTTTTATGGTAATAATGTAATGTATTTATTAATGCATTTTATGCATTATGCATGTAAATAACTGTTTTTTCACAATATTATACATATCAATACAAGTTATAACATGCCTTAGACATTAATCATATTATAAATGCATTAAAATTTAAAGGAAAGTTATACATTTCAATTATTGTTAATACTTATTAGGGTTAGGGTTAGAGTGAGATTAGGGTTAGAATTATTCTCATTAAAATTAGAGTTATGGTTTTATTAAAGTTAAGGTTATTTGTATTAAGGTTTATTTTATAATAATAAGAAAATAATAATTAAAAGATCATTTAAATAATAATAATAATGTAATGATAATAATTTAACAATTTTTGTTTTATTTTAATTAAATGTATTGATGATGATGATGATTAATGTCCACTAAGACCTAATTGGTCTATCGTACCTTAAGAGGGTAAGTGATTACTTGTGATCCTTTAGAATTTTGTTTTTGTGCTCGAAAAACATTAAGAGAAGCTTTCCAAGATCACCATACTTTTGTTGAGTTAATAGGTTAGGAAGATTGGTAGTATGATCAATATTTTGAAAATGAGATCTAATATGGGTACAGGATGGACAATCTAAGAGAAAGTGTTTTTGATCTGCAACCTTCTTAGTGTCACAAAGGTGACACACTCTTTCATCCTATGGCGTTTCAGGAATTGACCAACGCCCAATTTCACTATGGAGCTCATGAGAATTGGTTCTTATCTTAATAATGCTTATTTTTTTCTTTACACTTGGCAAAACAAATAAATAATTTTGATCTTCTAGATTAGGGTTGATTACTGTATTAATACTATATTAATATTTTAATGTATTCACACTTTAGTAATGTATTTATTAATGCATTTAATGTTTTTAATGTAAATTATTAATGTAATAATGTATTGTTAATGTATTACATTATTAGTGTAGCAATACTTTAGCAATGTATTAATTAATGATGTGTTAATTTATTAATAAGGTATTACTTTATTAATTTATCAATAATTTAGTAACACGTTGGCATTGATTTGCTATCATTCATCTTATGACAAGTAAAAAATATTAAATGATTTGTTATCAATGTCCTTAGAAGAAGTATAATTCATCATCTACAATGTTCAAGATGATTTTCTATTAATTTCTTTAGAACAATTCATTAGCTTTAAAAAAAAAAAACTTGTCAAAACTTTCTTTTCATAACGTTTTGAACATAAACCAACCTTGTCATGTGATGAACATGACCCGACGTTCAAGTATGATGAAAAAAACCGAACATTGCGACATGACGAACATTCTATCTTCACAGTCTGACAACCATAGTAATGTCACAACGTGTCGAACATATCCTACAATCGTAGTGTGACAAACATTGCCAATATTGGTTCAATGTGATGAACATATACTTGTTGTCGCAAAGTGATGAACATAATATTCTTGCAATGTGATGAAGATAGTAGTGTCACAATCTAAAAAAGTTAGTAACGTCGTAATGTGATTAGCATAGCCTCATTTTCGTAATGTGACGAATATAGCCCCACTTTCATAATGTGACAAACATAGCCATATTGTCGCAATGTGTTCGCAATGTGACAAACATTGCCTTGTCATCGTAAAGTGATTAACATAGTAATTTTTCAATTTGACGAACATAGTACTATCACGCTCTAACAAACATAGTAATGTTGCAATGTGTCAAACATAGCCCTATTGTTGTAATGTGATGAACATAGCCCATCATTGCAATGTGACAAACAAATCCCTATTGAATAATCTGATAATCATACTAATGTCTCAATTTTTCAAAAAAAGCTCCATCCTCGAAATGTGACAAACAAATCCCTATTGAATAATCTGATAATCATACTAATGTCTCAATTTTTCAAAAAAAGCTCCATCCTCGAAATGTGACAAACATAGCCCCATTGTCATAATGTGACGAACATACCCATATTGTAGCAATGTGACAAACATAGCCTTGTCATCACAAATTGATGAACATAGTAATGTTCCATTGTGACGAACATAATAGTGTCACAATCTGAAAAACATAGTAATGTTGTAATGCATCAAACATAGACCTATCGTCTTAATGTGATGAATATATCTTGTTGTCAGATTGTGATGAACATACCTATATTGTCACAATGTGACGAACATAGTCTTTCCATCACAAAGTAATGAACATAGTAATGTTGCAATATGATGAACATTGCATTGTCACAATCTAATAAACATAACAATGTCACAATGTTTCAAACATATCCCTTTCATCGCAACGTGACAAACATAGCCTCATCGTGGTAATGTGATAAACATACCCACATTGTCACAATGTTACAAACATAGTCTTACCGTCGCAAAACGATGAACATAGTAATGTTGCAATGTGACGAACATAGTAGTGTCACAATCTCACAAACATAGTAATGTCACAATGTGTCAAACATAGTCTTGTCATCGCAATGTGATGAACATACCCATATTTTCGTAATGTGATGAACATATCCCCTTCGTCATAATGTGACAAACATACCCTTATTGTCGCAATGTGATGAACATACCCATATTTTTGCAATGTGACGAACATAGCTTCTCTGTCATATTGTGACAAACATACCCATATTATCACAATGTGATGAAGATAGCCTTTTCGTCGCAGATTGATGAACATAGTAATGTTGCAAGGTGACGAACATAGTAGTGTCACGATATGTCAAACACAGTAATTTCGCGATGTGTCAAACATAGCCTCACCATTGTAATGTGACGAACATAGCCATATTGTTGCAATGTGATGAACATAGTCTGGTCGTCACACTGTGATTACCATAACCTCATCGTCGTAGTGTGACACAAATATCCTATCATCATAACATGAGAACATTTTTCAAATTCCATTATCTGGCGAAGATAACCCATTGTCGCAATGTGATGTACACAACCCAATGTCCCAATGTGACAAACAAACCCAACATTCTAGTGAGATGACCATTTCCCAACATCGCTATGTGATTTATATAACCCATAATGAGACTATGAAAAACCTATTCCAACACCACATTGTGTCAAACAAAAACCCTACGTCACAATGTGACGACCATAACCTTACGATGTCATGTCACAATGTGACAAACATAGCCCAACATTCTAGAGAGACTACCATTTCCCAATGTCATTATGTGATGAACATAACCCACTATAAAACTATGGCAAACTTATTCCAACCCCACATTGTGTCAAACAAAAAGCCTACGTTGCAATGTGACGACCAAAACCTTATGATGTCATGTGACAAACAAACCCTTAACCATTGTTGGAATGTGAGAAGAATTTCCAAATGTCTCATAGTTCCAATGTTTATTGTCATAGAGTTACTAGGGTTACTATTAGGACAATATTTGGGTTAGGATTATTCCTATTAAAATTTAGGTTAGGGTTATTGTATTAAGGTTTATTTTATAATAAGAAGAAAATAATATTAAAAAAATAATTTAATACTTTATTAATGTATAAATAATAATGTATTACAAATATATTTTTATTTTATTGTATGAATATTGCGGTTATTACTTTAATATTTTAATGTATTATTATATTTTTGGATACTTTATTATTTTATTATTAATGTATAGATGATTTGTTAATATATTAATTAATAATCTTTAATATTTTATTTAGAGTTTATAAATGTATTAATTAATTAACTAATTCTTTAATGATTAATGTAATAATGTATTTGTACTTTAGAAATTTATTAATGTATAATGTATTAATACAATATATTATATAATATTAAAATATTTACTAATTAATATGTTACATTAATACATTACATTATACATTAATGTATTGATACTTAATTTATACATCACATTAAGGTATTAATTAATTAATTAATATTTTAATTTTATGTATTTATGTATTAATACATTAATTAGTAAATGGTTCATATATTTATTAATTAATACTTTAGTACTTTTTTACATTTATACAATATTAAATTAATGTATTTATAGATTATTAATGTATTTTTGTATTATTATTAATGTATTACTTTATTACTACTTTAGTACATTTAAGCAATATTACATTAATGTATTTATATATTATTAATGTATTTTTGTATTATTATTAATGTATTTCTTTATTATTCCTTTATTAATATATTACTAATGAAATAAGTTTTACTTTATTAATTAATTAATAAGTTATATTATTATTATTTTTTTTTATTTTCTTATTGTAATATCTTAATATATAAATGAATTTATACAATATATTATTAAAGTATTTATTAATTAACATGTTACACTTGAAACTTAATTTATACAAAGTATTAATTAATTAATATATTACTACTTTTATGATCTATGTA
>ML779832.1:0-18004 GCA_009831015.1 Picea engelmannii | reverse complement strand
CAGATGTCCACTAGTGTAATGGCCTACTAATGGAGCCCAACATGGCATGCAAAACACAGTCACACTGAGCTACCAATTTACACTCAGAAGACACATAGCAAATTTTTGGAAGCACGCACATAGATTCATTTATAAAACACAAAGACACAAACACACGATGTGAAAACTCAAATTTACATAACCAACACTTCTATTAAACCAGAGCCAAATTCTCTTTTATCAAGTACTCTAAAATTATAGAGCTAAATGCTCTTTTTATCAAAAACCAGATTGGGAGGGCCTGTTATTCTAAGTCTTGGCCTCACTTACAATAACTTTTGAGAAAAATCTACAAACATAACTTCATTTCATTGGGGTTTTGTATTTTGTTGCTGCCAAGTTTTCCTTTGGTTAAACTTCCATTTTTCAATCTTTTGTTCTATTTTATTTTTTTTTCCCTTATCTTATTTGTTTCCTCTATAAGAGGAGCTCTCTTCTATTACAAGATTGCCTCCTTCCTTCTTAAATATGCAATTCTACCTAGTAATACACTGAAATTGTACTCTCCTCTATGTTGTGCCTTCTTTTCTACTCTTCTGCCATTCTTCCTCTCCATTCTCTTTCCTCCCTTTCGTCTTTGTCTCCTTCTCTATTTTGTGACAATAATTTCTCTTCATGAACTGCCCTCTCTCTCCTTTGTGAGAGAGTAATATCCCTTTCCACCAAAGTTTTTTCTCTTTTTCCCACTTCTCCCTTGTCCCTTCTTAGTGAGTGTGTCCTATAATCGAATTTGAAGGGCTACTCTTAATTTCAATTTGAAGGGTATATATTCATTCAACCATTCCAAGTTGAAAAGTTGAAAATGTAGTTGTATTTCAATTAACAAGAGTAAACTAGATACACACATCAAAAGAATTGTTCTAAATAAAATATTGTTCTTTCAATTATTTAAAATGTTAAAAACTAATAAACAACCAAAATAACTTGAAGTTTCAATAAAAATTAATAACAAGTATACTATGTAATTTCAAATATTACCTTTTGATGGGTTATATATACATCAATAATAATGAAAATTCATAAACATTAGCCACCTTTTCTTTGGAGGAATTCAAAGTGTTAAAAATGACAATTTAAAAAACTTTAAACATTATCACAAAATCAAACATTTTTGTGAAAACCCATATAGGAGATGATGTAATCTATGTATTCATATGATGCTTGAGCACTGCATCTTATATTCATATTTTGAGCATACCCCAATCCTACTTAACCGTGGGAGACATGTTCATTCTAGATCTCATTAGAAAAGAAAAAAATGTAGTGGATCTTGAAGTCTTTGTTGAAGGGTGATAATTCTATCAAAATACTATAAAAGATGAAGAGACCTTGTTTGCATTATAAGCCTCTAGGAATATGACAATCTAGCACAACTGCATCCATTTCTTATTATTGTTGGGTAGGTGTTATATTTTTTTCATGTGTCTGTGTGGCGGGGGGGGATTTGACGATTGTGTCTGACGATCCCCCCCCCCCTTGTTCTTTGTGTCATGTGCATCGGGATATTTCTTAGGGGGGTCCCATGAGGGGGCATGACCCCCCCAGTTACGCAGAGCATTCGTCTTTGGGCAGTAGCCCGAAGCAATGCCCAAAAACAAATTTGAGGGCAGTTTTTTCTATTTTAACATTTTTGTTAATTTTAGCGATTTTCTAAATTATTCTCGAATTAAGGGATTAGGGTTTGGTATCTTTGGAATACCTAAAATATTGTGTATATATTGTATTGTGAATGGTGAAATTAATACAATGAAGAGTTGAGAGGTGCGACACCAAGGAAGATTGGTTTTCTCTCGGTTATGGGTTTCCAACGTAAATATTTGTGTACTATATGTGTGAGCCATTAATTAATTTATGTTTTTCTTAGAATATGTATGCATTTCTTTACTTCACAAGGTTAAAAATTACATGTGGCATCAGAGCATGTTTTTGGCTACAGGGGGACGCCTTTTGTTGCTAAGGGTTTGACACGGTCTTGATAGATCAAGTTTACCTTGGGTATGTGATAAACCTGGGTTCAGTGGGAGATTTACAATGATGATTCNAAATTACATGTGGCATCAGAGCATGTTTTTGGCTACAGGGGGACGCCTTTTGTTGCTAAGGGTTTGACACGGTCTTGATAGATCAAGTTTACCTTGGGTATGTGATAAACCTGGGTTCAGTGGGAGATTTACAATGATGATTCATGTGTTTAAAGATAATGGTGAGTCGTTCTATAATAAAGATTGAGAAGTTCAACGGTAAAATATTTGAGCTATGGAAGCTCAAGATGGAGGACCTTCTTGTAGACAAAGAACAATGGATCGTTGTGGATCCTAGTACACGACCTACTAGTACACATTCTATTGGTACACAAACTACTAGTACAAAAAATGCTAGTACTCAATCTATTGGTATGTCATAAGAAGATTGGGAGAAGATGGATAGAACAACAAGGAGTATGATTTGACTCTTCCTGGTTGATTTAGTGTTATTGAATGTGTCAGGAAAATCTACAACCAAGGAACTATGGGAAAATTTGGGGAATTTGTATCAATCAAAGTCCTTGGTAAACAAGTTGTTTCTTTGAAATAATTTGTATCATCTTAGGATGGAATATGGAGATTTTGTGACAGAGCATCTAAATTCCTTCAATACTCTAGTAAGTCAACTTGGATCTGTTAATATTACGCTTGCAAAAGAAGATAAGTGCATTACTTTGTTATGTTATTTTCCAAACTCTTGGGATAATCTGGTTGTAGCAATTGGTAATACTACTCAATCTGCATTGAAGTATGAGGATGTGGTTTCATCCTTGTTTTCGGAAGAGATGAGGCGGAAAAGCATGGATAGTCATAGCACACATGCTTTATTTGTAAGAGGTCATCCCAAAGATGGGGATACAAATAAGTCTTTAGGGGGGAGATCTAAATCTAAAGGTAGATCTAAATCCCTAGGAAAATATTTGAGGAAATGCTAGAAATGTGGTAAATCTAGGCATTATAAGAAATATCGCAGGTCTAAGAAAGTTGATAAAGCAAAGGAATCTGATGATTCCTCTTCCACACAGGTGAAAAAATTCACAGAAGAAGGAGGTGATGTTTACCTGGCATCTATAGGTACACATGAAGATCGTGATGTATGGTTGATCGAATCATGTGCATCATTTCATATGACTCCTCACAGGGACTGGTTTAGTGAATATGAAAAGTATGATGGTGGTGATGTCTTCCTAAGAGATGACTCGACAACCAAAATCATGGGACGTGGAAGTGTTGAGTTTTTGTTGAAATATGGAAGGATTAGAACTCACCTTGGAGTTTTGTACATCTTAGATCTAGCCAGGAGCCTAATATCTATAAGTAAGTTTGATGATGTTGGTCTAGATACTTTATTGGGAAAGGGAACTTTCAATATGGTCATAGGAGCAATGGTGTGGATGAGTGGAGTTCGATGTGGAACTCTATACAAGGTGTTGGGAAACACTTATATTGGTGGGTGTAACATTTTTGTTTTCCATTGGTAGAGAAATAAAGAATACAAGATCCATACTGTCCCTAGAAAGAATACCATGCTATGGCATCAAATACTGGGACATATTGGAGAAAAGGGCCTTCGACACTACACGATAAAGGTATGGTTGAAGGTATGTCTAATTGCACCTTGGATTTTGATTTTTGTGAACATTTCATATATGGTAAACATAATTGAGTAAGATTCCCATATGATGCTACAAGAGAAAAGGGGATGTTAGAGTTGATACATAGTGATCTATTTGGATCCGTGCATGTTCCATCACTAGGTAAATATGTGTATTATGTTTCATTCATAGATGATTTCCCAAGTAACAGATGGATTTATTTTCTTAGGAAGAAATATGAGTTATTTGATAAATTTTAAGAGTTTAAGGATTTGGTAGAAAATCAGACAGAGAAGAAAATAAAGGTGTCAAGGACAGATAATGGTGGAGAATTTTGTGGGAATGAATTCGAAGATTTCTGTAAGAAGTGTGGTATAGCAAGGAAGAAGACTACTCCATACACACCTCAACATAATGGGGTTGCATAAAGGATGAACATGACGTTGATGGAAAAATCATGGAGCATGCTTAGTGGTGCCAGGTTAGGACAAGAATTCTGGGCAGAGGCAGTGGGTATTGCATGTTACCTTGTAAATAGATCACCCTCATCAATGTTGGTGGAAAAAACTCTGAATGAAGTATGGACTAGTAAGAAACCCTCTCTTGAACATCCCAGAGTGTTTGGTTGTCATGCTTATGTATATGTTCCAAAGGAAAATAGGAGTAAGATGGATAATAAAGACAAAAAGTGTTTATTTATTGGTTATAAAGATGGTATGAAAGGATATAAGCTTTGGAACCCAGAAACTAAGAAGATTGTTTACAATCGGGATATTATTTATAGAGAGGTTAAATATGTTCCCAAACAATAATTCCTACCAAGGCAAGAAGAACCTAAGAAAATAGAGTTTGAGTTGGATGATGCAAAATATGAACCTACAAAAGAAGATGAATCAAAGGAATAAGAACCTCATACTCCAATATTTAGGAGATCAATGAGGGAAATAAGGAAACCATAAAGTATGTTCCTCCTGATTTTCATACTAATTTTTATTTATATATTACTGATGATGATCCCAGAACTGTCAGGGAAGTAGTGAATTCAGAGAACAATAAACTATGGAAGAAGGCCATGGTTGAAGAGATGGATGCCTTGGATAATAATGAGAAGTGGGATCTAGTTGAGTTTCCAACTAGAAGAAATGACATTGGTAGTAAATGGGTGTTTAAGAAGAAGTTGAATGCAGAAGGAAAAGTGGAGAAATACAAAGATTGATTAGTAGCAAAGGGTTATTCCCGGGTAGAGAGAATTGACCTTGGTGAAATTTTTTCTCCTTCTTCCAAGTTAAATTCTATTAGATTTATTTTATCTATTGTTGCTACTTTTGATTTTGAAATAGAACATATGGATGTGAAGACAACATTCCTGCATGGAGATTTGAAAGAAGTAATATACATGAAGCAACCATAAGGCTTTGCAGTGAAGGGAAAGAAAGAGCTAGTCTGTAAGATAAAGAAGTCACTATATGGTTTGAAGAAATCAACTAGGATGTGGTACCACAAGTTTGACACATACATCCTTGGACTAGGATTTGTGATAAGCAGGGTTGATCACTTTGTACATTCCAAGCAGGTTGGTAATCACTTCATTTATGTAGTGTTGTATGTCGATGACATGTTTCTGGTAGGAAATAACATGGATGCTATCAAGAAGGTGAAATCACAACTATCCTCCAAATTTGAGACATGAAGGATCTCGGTGATGCTAAATTCATTTTGGGAATGGATATTAAAAGATATAGTGAAAACATGAAACTCTGGTTGAATAAGAGAAAATATGTTGAGATGATATTGCATAGGTTTCATATGAAGGAAATTAAACTAGTCAAGGTTCCTATTCCTATAGGTGTAAATTTATCTACAAATCAGTATCCCGAGACATAGGAAGAGGAAGAGGATTTATCCCATGTTCCATATGCTACGGCGGTTTGTAGTTTGATGTATGCAATGGTATGTACTAGACCGGACATTGCACATGTAGTGGGAGTTTTGAGCAAGTATATGTCAAAACCAAGGAAGGAGCATTGGACAACAATAAAGATATTTTTTCAGGTATTTGCATGGCACTTCTAGTTATGGATTGTGCTACCAAGGAAGACCAGGATTGGGGAAAGTGTTGGACAGACATGGGTTTGTTGATGCAGACTAGTCTGGAGATATGGATTGCAAAAGATCTACAAGTGGGTATCTGTTTAACCTATTTGGAGGAGCAATTAGTTGGATGAGAAAATGATAGGTAGTAGTGGCACTCTCAACTACAGAAGCTAAATACATCGAAGCCATTCATGCATGAAAGGAAGCAATATGGTTACAGAGATTGTGTTCAGGTATTGGGTTGGTACAACAAGCAATAAGGTTAGATTGCGACAGTCAGAGTGCAATCTTCTTGGAAAATAACCCAACTTATCATTCAAAGAAAAAGCATATTGATGTTCAGTATAATTTTGTGAAAGACATGGTTGAAGACAAGAAGGTGTTGTTGGAGAAGGTTGACATTTTGAATAATGTTGCAGATTCATTGACAATTTTTGTGAGCATAGAAAAGTTCTTTTAGTGTAGAGAAACAATGGGAATTGATGCCTTTTATTGTTGACTATGTAATCCTGTGACCCCCTATATGCAAAGAAAACAAAAAATGACAAAATGTTGGGTAGGTGTTATATTATTTGCATGTGTGTGTGTGGGGGGGGGGGGTACGTAATCTTTGACAATTGGATCTGACAATCCATCCCCCCTTCACTCTTTGTGTCGTGTGTGTTGAGTGCTTTCCTAGGAGGGTCATAGGGGGGCAAGATCCTCCCCCCCTAGTTATGTGGAGATTTTGACTTCGGGAGGTATCCCATAGCTAACGAGCTTCAGGGCAGTGCCCCAAATTGTTTTTGGGGCTATTGTTTTCTATTTTAGTGTTTTTGCTAATTTTAGCGATTTTTTAAATTAATCAAGGGATTAGGGTTTTGGTAGCCTGCGGAATACCTAAAATAATGTGTATATATTGTATTGTGAATGGTGAAATTAATACAATGAAGAGTTGAGAGGTGTGGCACCAAGGACAAATCTTTGTGTACCATATGTGTGAGACATTGATTAATTTTTTTTTTCTTAGAATATGTATGCATTACTTTACTTCATAGGTTTAAAACTTAAAATTATTCAGGTTAAGATGTTTATGATTTGGAGCTCCCTAATGGAATGTCCCCACTAAATATTTTTGGTTTTTCTTTCTTTAGTAGTGTAGACATTTCGTCAAAAACTTTGATGAAAAACTACCACTTCATTGTTGTAGAAATTTTTGAGTGTTTTTGTGTGATGACTTTCATCAAACACTTAGGTTGTAGGTACTTTTCTTTTGTAATAACTTAGTGTTTTTTGTGTGGGTTTTCTCACACGAATTTTCAATGATCGATTGAGGTTTCCAACATCCCATTAAGTTTTTATTGAGCACACAAACATCACAACCAAATGTCTATAGAATATCTTAATAAAGAATGGTATAACAACAAGAATATATCACACAAAGCTTATTTTGTTTAATAAATTTTGACCTATTACAACTGAGTGGTAACAGTGGTGAGAATAAATTCCTCACAAGAAAACACGGTCAACAAACAACCTCCGCCAATTATATAGTTCTGATGCAATGTAGATTGACTCATACAATAGGGAAATCGACCCTCCTTCCAACAATAACAGTCTGATGTAATTTATGTAGTCTATCTATGTAATTTCTAAGTTAGATATGTCGGTAGTTGGATACCAAAATTTCTCACAAACATAGAAATGTCACCTTTAGATGATATGGATCTACCGGAAGAGAAATATCCTCCCTTTCCTTTGGAAAATGCGGACTTCCCACACAGAAATTGATGCAACAGTAAGCAAGGTCACTTTTGGTGAAAAAATAGCTCCCAAAAAATAGTATTATCAACCCCTTTGATGAATTTTTGTGTTTTCCAAAGAACTGTTTTGGCATAGATGGCCACTGATTTTCAACTCTTTGAGTTTTAAATTGAATAGTCAATTCTGCGTTCACTTTTTATTATTTTCCAACGAAATATCATGAAATATCATATTAAGTTGTCTCAATATTTGCATATTTACTTTCATTCTACAAAATGCTATTTTGACATTTATGTTATAGTTTGTAAATTTGATAGCGTATTGTGAATACTAAATAGAATACGACCTTGTCCTTTCTTAGATATTTATTTATTTGTGAATGTTTACTTAACAAATGAACTACTCTACCAAGCTTCATTTCAATTGTCTATCTTGACAATTTATGCTTCTCCACTTAAACCACATCAAAATTGCAAAAGCATTTTCCCTGCCCCATTGAACATTGTCTAGTGGAACAACACCTTCCTGCAAAGTATTGTTTTCCATTCGTGTTATTTACAAAACCAATTTTCCTATTAAGATGAAACACCGAAAATTCCTCTTCTTCCTCATTGTATTTTATCTATTCAGTTCTCTATACATTGTCTTTTATATGCTTTGCTTCAAATAACAGTTTTCTATTAAGCTAGAAGTTTGAAAATACAATTTATTTTGCACTATGTTTCATTTCTTTCATCGTTTGCACATTGTCTTTTCTAAACTTTGGAAAAAAACAAGTCATACCAGTGACAACTTCTTGATTTTCTACTGATAATTTCAAGAGTCTGTACAAGTGACATATGTTTTTTAGGAAAGTTGACCGCATCTTCTTTCCACATATCCTAAGTTGTGCACACTTTGCATTGTCTCGTACACATCCTATCCTCTGTTCACTTCACATTGCTTCTGGCACATCCTCGACCCGGTGCACTTTGCATTCCCTCTCTGCATCTTTGTCTCCACAATCTCTTTACAAAATTTTATGGTGGTTGTTTTTACATAGTTGTATGATAAATGTGATTTCTTGTGGACAACTACATGCCCTTTACTTCTTGCACACCAACACATCCTATCCTCCACACACTTTACATTGCTTCCAACGAATCCTGGCATCGCCACACTTTACATTTATTGGGGCACATGTTCGCCTTTGCATTTTTTTTCACTAAGTTTTATACTACATGTTTTTTCTCTTTTTTTTTCACATATTCCAATGCTAAATCTCATGTTCTATACAAAGAAATTTATGTCCTTCTCTTTTTTCACATGCTATTCTCCACACACTTTTCACTGACCTTTATGTTTGAAACTTTTACAGTTTTCTCAACATCCTTTATATCTGCACACATTTGCTTTCAAACAATAGAAAGAGTCAAGCTAAACATTTAGTTGCCATTTCTTTTCTAAGCTCTTGTTCCTCTCGCACTGCTATAGCATCTTGCAATAAAGATGCTATAAATTGTATATTATTCTTCAATTACATAGTGAACGACTAAAGTAGAAAAGGATAAATTCAATTAACTATTTCCCAAATTAAACTCCAAAACCAATGTTTCGGACTTGTTCCAACTTTTGTAATTGTTTTACTCAACATTAAAAATTTATTAAGCTATACTTTATATTGAACAATTTACCATCTTGCACATTTTTACAAATTTTTATCCTAAATGTTTTTAACCCAAAGACTTTACATTGCTTCCCACATATGCTAACCTTCTCATTCAACATTTCACTTATTTGCATTGCTTCCTCCATATGCTAACATTTCCATCCAACATTTCACTTATTTACTTCTTGCATATGCTAACCTCCCCATTAAACATTTAATACTTTGCATTCCTTATTGTTTTTAACAAATACTTATGCTAAATGTTTTTTGCATCAACAATACTCATTGTTTTCAATTGTTTTTTCTTTATTTTTATCATTCCTTTTACATAAACAATAATTATATTCTTCTTTATTTTATGTATAGTTTAATTATTATCTTTTGATCAAAGTTATTCATTGTCTATGCATTTAATTATATTAAGTTTCATTGTTAAACATATATTTCTCAACTAATTAAGAAGAGACTTTACCACACAACCCTTGTTTTATTTTTAAATAAATACAACTTTTTACTTAAGCTGTCAAATTTTCTTCTCCAAATAAAACATAGTAA
Organism: Picea engelmannii; assembly: GCA_009831015.1. NCBI lineage: Eukaryota > Viridiplantae > Streptophyta > Pinopsida > Pinales > Pinaceae > Picea > Picea engelmannii. The sequence goes on along the minus strand of ML779832.1, from coordinate 8,306 downwards.
TATCCATGCAGCTACAAATCCATTCCCCTATTGTCATCACTACAACGCAAGGTTTGCTAAGAAAACTAATACAAATCCATTCCCCATTGTCATCACTACAACGCAAGGTTTGCTAAGAAAACTAACATGGGTCGAGTGCCACTAGATGAGTGTCACTTATACAATACTTGCAAATATAAACTTCTTATTATTTATACTTACAAACATAAACTTGTTATTTATTTTGCAGGTTTGTCCAACTCATCATTGGGATATGCTACAGCTATATCCAAGTCAAAATTGAATTACAAATTTCAAACTCTACAAATCGCTACTAAAAATTTCAACGAGGCAAACAAGCTTGGCCAAGGATCCTCTGGTTCGGTTTATAAGGTTATCTCCATATTCATATATATTTACTAAGTTTTAAAAGACGATTATCATATTTAAATCCATCACTGAGCAATACAGATGGGACATTGCTTTTAACAGGGAGAATTGACAGAGGGCAGGGAAATTGCTGTGAAGAGACTATTTTCAAACAAAGAACAAGCGGTTAAAGAGTTCTTCAATGAAGTGGATCTTGTCAGTCGTGTTCAACACAAAAATCTAGTCCAGCTGTTTGGGTGTAGTGTCGATGGGCCAGACAGACTCTTAGTCTACGAATACGTGCCCAACAAGAGCCTCGATTATTTTCTGTTTGGTAATCTTTTCTGTGCTTGAATTGATATTTTTACAATTAATATTTAGCTGTCTGTCATTGTGGCTTATTTTTTTGTTTGGTAATATTTTATGTGCTTTAATCTATGAGGTGTAGATTAGTTGATTTGTGTGGGGTTTAGTTTCCATCAGGTTATTGGTTCAAATTTTATTGGGAGGGGTTAAGAGTGGAAGCCATTTGTGAAGGAATATTTGTGGAAGAATAAACTGTTCTATAAGACGTCTAGGCTCAACTGAGTCTAGTACAATCCTGATAACAACATCCTACTCATAGACAGCATCTAGGCTCCACAGTCTCATACAATCCTGGTGACAGCATCCAACATTGAAGCTAACACCTGCTTAGACTTAACCTAATTTGAAAAAAAATATATAACCTAAAAAAAATATTTTCCTGTGCTTGATAAATTGATATTCATTACAATTAATATTCATCTGGCTGTCATTGTTAGTATGCTTGATGAATTGATATTCATTAGAATTAATATTCAGCTGGCTGTCATTGTTGTTATTCATTAGGAAGATGATTTGATATGAAATTTTATGTATGGCTGTCATTTTTGTTATTCATTGGGAAGATGATTTGACATGGAATTTTATGGATGGCAGGAGATGAAAACATGAGGAAGGTGCTGAATTGGCAGAGGAGGTTTGACATTATATTAGGAGTCGCTGCTGGGATGACATACCTCCATGAACAATCAGAGATACGCATCATCCATCGAGATATAAAAGCGAGCAATATTTTACTCGACCGACATTTCAAACCTAAAATTGGAGATTTTGGATTGGCTAGATACTTTGCCGAGGATCACTCTCATCTGAGCACGGGAATCGCGGGAACTTTGTAAGAATATGAAACCATTTAAAATTTTCTATACGAAGGTAAACATTTAAATAAATTCAAACTCTGATGTTTATGTTTTTTTTAATTGCGTAGAGGTTACGTAGCTCCAGACTATGTAGTGCATGGCCAGTTGACAGAAAAAGTTGACGTGTACAGTTTTGGGGTCTTAGTTCTCGAGATTATCAGTGGCAGGAAGAACCGCAGTCAGTTCTACACCTCACAATCTCTTCTAGCATTGGTAATGGTCTCATCGCCATATTCTTCTCCCCGTCATCAAAGGGCATAAACAAAATTGATTTAAATGTTACAACAAATTAACAATTTTTATGGTTTGCAGGTGTGGAATCATTATTTATCACATACACTTTCAAACATAATCGATGACAACATAGAAAAAGACTACAACGATGAGGTAAAGCAAGTTGCTGGTATAGCTCTCCTCTGCACTCAAGCTTCTGCAACACTACGTCCCCTTATGTCTAAGGTTATAACGTTGCTCACCAGCAATGAACCCTGTCTTCCCCCACCTAAGCAACCGCCCTTCATAGATGCCAATCATCCCCAATCCTATTCATCTTCACCTTCACAACCAAATATTGTTGATAATAATCATGATACCTCTGGTTACCTAATATCCAAGCTAATTTGATTCTACCCTTTCCAAGCTCATTTGAATTTTGAAGCAAGGTGACAGAAATCACATCGGCGCGAACAATAGTAATGGCCTGCACGGTAATTCTCGTGACCTATAATGTATTTGCCTATGAACGTGACATGGTGGACTGGGTTCTGGTTAGCCAATATTAAAGCTGTTGGATTCTAAACGCATTCAAGATTGTATTGGTCTAACAAAAATGGAATGCTTCTTGTGAAATATTATACAACCAAAGAGACTGGTTGCTCTTCTTTTCTCAATTTTGGCAGTCAGACTTATCACAGAAATTGTTATTGTTCCGATGAATGAGATTGTTGCTTTCCATTTCCTGTGTAGCACACTTTCAGCCCACCTCATCTTCGTAAGAAGAGATGCATCATAAATATCGTTATTATACAGTCACGCTTGCATCAAACATGAAAGATTATCAATCCTTCTCTCCGAGCAAATTCTGAAACAAACCTTCGCAGATCTATAATTCTCACCAAAATCCAAAGCCATATGCAACAATTAGTAATTAGAAATGGCGACATGGGGGGAATTAAATCACCAGAGAGATTCATTATGAGTATTGAATACTTATTTTTTATTAATTGATGCTTAATGCGATGAGTATTGAATATTTCTTTGTATTCATTCTATTTATTTCTCATTCTGAATACCTTTTTGGCACGAATTTGGAGGATTCACCTTAAACACAAACTGCAGTCTCCCTATCACAAACTGTAATTTTAAGCAAAATCATTGTCACTAAATTATGAAAAAAACAATCTCAACAATGTCAAGGTTGCCCAGTTTTAAAGAGGTCTCAAAACCAAGGCAATATGAATATGAATGCCAATTATCAAACTTAGGCTAGATCACATATGCTGATTGGTTAATGAACGGGTGCATCCCATTTTTTTTTATCAAGCATTTAGGATTTTAAAAACAAACCCGTGTGTTTCTTAGGGATTTTTCATGGTTTCAAAGAAAACAAAGAAACTCAAGAAAAACTAATTTAATGAAGTAATATGATGAAATTATAAAATTTGAATGTAAATGTAATCATTAAAATAAATTATAATTAAGAGATTATAATTTAAATTATTAAATGTGAATTGAAAATAAATTTAAAAAATTAAATAAAATTATAAAATTGAAGTTAAAAAAAACATGTTTCGAAATGAAATCAAAATAATTATTTAATTTCAATCCTTACATTTTAATGGAAAAGTAAATGTTGATCACAAAGGTGGATAACATAAGGGACAAAAATTTGTTCCAAGCTTACATGGATGTAGAATATGAGCTTCTCCTCAACTCAAACTTCTAGGAAATGTTGATTAAGTTGTAAATTTTTTCCTCATATTCAAGTCAATATAGGCTATTAACAATTCTACCACTAAAACATATTTAAGAGGTAGAGATAGATTTGAACATCTTAATAAGGCAATCACTCGACCCACTTGAATATTATTGAAGGAAATGGATGAAAAATGAACCAAAAAAAAGATGCTTTGGTTGTGGGCAATAGAGGCAGTGCCCCCATAAATGAGTGAGAAGAAGCCGTGAATCCAAAAAAGGATGAAAAAGATAAGAAATTTTTGCAAAGCAGAGATCAAGATAGCAAGTGTGAAATATCAGTTTATGCATTCGAAGGTGTATCAATACCTAAAACCTCACGATTGTAGGATACATCAAGAAACAAAAATTCATAGTACTTGTTGATTCAGATAGGACCCATAAGTTTATAAAGCATCTCAATTGTTTTATGTACCAAGTGGTAAATTTTTAAGTATTGGTTACTAATGGGGACTGTTGATTGTGAAGTAAAATGACATAATATCAAACTTAGTATTGGAGACTGTAACTTATAAGCACCTTGCATGCCATTCCTATTGGAGGAGTAGATGTGATTCTAGGAATTCACTGGTTAAGAACATTAGTCATAGTTTTTACAAACTATATTGATTTATTCATGGTATTCAAAGTAGAGAGAATTGAATATGAATTAAATGAGTTAAAATATCCACCCTCTTAGATTCCCAACTCATATGGAATGGAAAAGCTCCTAAAGTAGTGTTGTAGTGGAGTTATTGCTAGACTTTATTTTATGGAGGCAAATAAAGAAAATGAAAATATTCCATTAGAATTAAAATGTATCTTGGAAAAACATCATAGAGTTTTCCAAGAAATTCGTAAAGGGATATATCCATCTATAGATCATGAACATTAAATTAGCTCATACGTATATGTACATTTCCTAATAAAATACCTTACAGATATCCATACAAACAAAAGAGTGAGATTAATAAAATGGTATAGGACATGTTATGTAAGTATTATTCGACCAAGAAAGAGTTATTTTTTAGGACAATAGTGATGGTGAGAAGAAAAAATAAGTTTTGGACGATGTGTTCTAATTACATAGATATAAATGAAATCACCATCAAGGATAAATTCCAAATTCCAAATATTGATGAGCTATTAGATGATTTTTATGGGTCGAATTACTTCACAAAGTTAGATCTTAAATTGTAATACCATTAAATTAGATTGAGGAAAGAAGACATTCCAAAAATAGATTTTACAACACATGAAGGGAATTATGCGTTCTTGGTTGTGCGCCTTTTGGGTTGACTAATGATCATATATTTTAAATCCTTATGAACAAAAATTTTGATCTCATTTTATAAAGTTTTTGTTAGTTTGCTTTGAATCTATACGTATCTATAGAAAACCATGGTAAGAATACATGAAAATGTGGATACAATCCTACAAATTGTCAAGAATAATCAATTTTATGTAAAAATACCCAAATGTGCTTTTGGAAAACAAGAAGTATAATATCAGGGTCATATTGTCTCACAAGAAAGGTTCAAGGTTGACCCTCAAAACACTAGTACATTGTGAAAATTTTCCAACGATTTACCGTCGCATGTTTGTCGCTAGAAAGTCACAAGTACGATGAAGGAAACAATATTTTTTTTGCTGCATCACCTTCGTCGCAAGTACGACATTCAATTGTTCTTCACAATACTGACTAAACATATCATCATAAGAGTGACTAACGTTCCCTAATTAGTTCGTCACATTCACATCACTTGTCCATCAAAAGATCGAAAAAAGAGTGACAAAATTGCAACGAAAACGTGACAAACCTTCGACAAAAAACTAACAAACCTTCGACGAACACTTGACAAACTTGCGATGAAAAAATGATGAGAAGGTTGTATGTATGATGTTTTGTATCTGGGAGGAAAAATACATGTTATTCGAACCTTCGACGCAACACTGACATACATTCGACGAAAAATTGACAAACCTGCAATGAAACATTGACAAACCTTCAACTAAAAATTGACAAACCTTCCATGAAAAAATGACAAACTTGCAACGAAAAAATGATGAGAAGGTTGTATGTACGATGTTTTGTATGGGGAGGAAAGAAGTCAGGTTTTTCGAACCATCAATGAACAAGTTCATCGATGGTCCGCCAACTATCTATAATTTAAATATATATATATAAATGTCCGACGAAAGGCATGTAGGAGAGATAATTATGAATAGTGCTAGTAATTAGTCTTGTAGACGATGGCCATATATGAACCAAAAAATAAGGCAACTAAATAAATAGAAAGAAAATATCAATGAACTAATTAATTCTTCCATACACAGATATAAGTTCAAGATCAATGGAAAACTCTAGAACTTGTATACATGTTCCTTACATATGTGTTAGGAATCAATATCAATGTACAACAGATGAACAAAGTTCCAACTAGGAACCTCACATGCACTATAACATTGACACATTCCCATTTCACTTTAAAAACAATAAGTTTTATATGCATACTGAGATGGAAAAGGAACATCAAATCCATGAACAAAATGAGATGACAAATTTAATTATAATAAAATAAGCAAAGGAACATGTTTGTTATAGAACAAATAAAATTGCTACAATGCTATTCAATAAAGAAATTCTCACCAAATATAGTAAAATACATCACTTATTTAAGAAACTATTGCATAACAAGAATAGTAATGAAATTACCATAATGTTCACCAAAGATTGTGTTGACATGATTTACTACTTTTGCAATATCACTAGCTTTATTTGAACCACTTACATTTAGACTAGGCACTAAGGACTTCCAGTGTAGCTAGGTTTTCTTCTATCTCATTGTTCCTAATTCAATTGAAATCTTAGGTGTTTATTGGCATTTTTTATCCAGTGCTTATTTCCTTTTTGCAATGGTTGATTCAATCTAGAATCCAAAGGCATCATAGAAGAAATAAATAGATGGCATCATTGAAAACAAATTGCATTGTATGCTTTTACTAGACATGAATAAAAGTGCAGTTGAAAGAGGGCACCACAAAAATAACAATCATTTATTGACAAGAAAACCAAGTCAACAAGAAAGCTAGGATTAGATTTCAAATGGATAATGAGAGCTAAGCCACATAACTATAAACTCAAGTTCAATGTAAAATCACACAAGCACACCATGATCACAAAAAAGGTGTTTATATACAAGGAAAGATGCAAAAAGACACATTGAATCCACCAATAAAATTATATGAATTAATGTATAATAACAGACAATATTCATTGCCATCTAGTTTGCACACAAGTAGATTTCTTTCAAATTAAAAGAAATGGTATCAAATGGTGTAATGCCAATCAACTAAAAAACAACCCACCATCAAAACAAAAGACACATAATGCATCATATGATATACAATAACTGATAAAGCAACTGCCTCTATATAGGAAAATAACTATGCAACACCATGGAAACATATCTATAAGGATACCATATAGTAAAAATTGAGTTGACTCTATTTACTTCTTTCACAATATCACTAGATTCAACTGAACCACTTACATTTTAGACCAAGAACTAAAAATTTCTAGTGTAGTTGGGTTTTGTTGTAGCTAGTTGCTCCCAATCAGATTGAGGTCACGTGTTTCATTTTTATTAGGGTTTGTGAGCTATTGTGTTTTTTGTTCTTTCAATGGTTGATTTTGTTCAAAATCCAAAGGAATTCTAGAAGAAAGAAACAAATGGAATGATTCAAAACAAACTAGAATCTGTGCTTTTACTAGACATGGAAGCTAAGCCACATAACCATGAACTCAAGTTCAATGTAAAACAAGGAAAGGACACTACATTCACAAAAACAAGGTTCATATACAAGAAAACATGCAACATGACACAATCAATCCATCAATCAAATGAAATGAATTAAATGTATAACAACTAACAAGATTCATTTCCATCTAGTTTACACACAAGTAGATTTCTTTCAAATTCAAAGGTATTTCTTCTAATGCCACAACGCCCATTAACAAAAACAAAATTATCCATTATAACATAAGGCATGCAATGCATCAATCCAAAACCTATACTGGCAAATTAATATAAGATATGCTAGTGAATCATCACAATTTTTGCAATCAAACAAACCAACTCTAGAGCATCACTATAATAATTACCGATCAACCAATGACTAGCTTAAAACCACCTGTATTCCATTATCGAACCATTTCACATGTCAATTTAAGAACCCTCACATTCAAGAATCACAAATCAACACTCTTGCATACTTCCACAATTCCACCCATGCCCATCATGGTTTCAAGTAGTTCATATGTGTCAATGATCGTGTTCTAGAGGGGCATATAATGCTCCCCTCCGTGACAATGGTGAGGATAATCCACCCCTTAGAAACACCATCATTGGCATGTACAACCTACTCAAAATCAATAAAACCATGAAATAGTTTTTATAAACTACATACCTAGAATCCTCATAAACAAATTAAAAAACTAAAGAAACTAGAGCTTGGGCTAGTGGAGCTAAGGGATGAGAATGATGAATTAAGGTTAAAAGATAAGTAAAAAATATATCAAGTGCCACCCACAATAACCATTACAATGAGCTAAAGGGTGGATGATGCAACATACCGTATGTATATCATAACCTTTGATATATGCATTTAGGCTAAAGTACGTCCACAAGAGAATATCCAATGCTAAGAGGTCCGAGTTGGGTGATCATGGGAAAAACCTAAGTGCCAATAGCATGTAAGAAAGATGCAATTAAACCAAAT
>ML779831.1:693939-736533 GCA_009831015.1 Picea engelmannii | reverse complement strand
TTGGATTTCAAAACTGAAAAAGGTTGTTTCACTTTCAACAATAGAGGCAGAGTATGTTACTACTATAGAGGCTAGTAAAGGGATGATTTGGTTACAAAGGTTTATGGAGGAATTGGGAAAGAAGCAAGAGAATAGCAGGTTGTACTATGACAACGAGAGTGCCATTCATCTTGAAAAGAACTCAACCTTCTATTCAAATACTAAACATATACATATATACTACCATTTCATATGATCCATCTTGGAAGATAGACATTTGAAGTTGGAAAAGATACACACTAGCCAAAATCCTGCAGACATGTTAACAAAGGGAGTAACCAGGGAGAAAATGAGTTCCTACTTAGTTTCAATTGTTCTTCAAGAATGAAGGTGAATATGATAAATTATCCAAGTCCAAGAAGGATCATATTCCAATAGATACAACATCGGTGGAGTTGTTGAGATCAGTCTCCAAGTGGGAGATTGTTGGTTGTGGAACCTGATTATCTTCCCGATTCAAAGGTTTTTTTGTTTCCATCCATGTTTATATCCCATGAAGACTTTACACCTAGGAATACTATACACCCCTTCATAAGGGGGATTTTCAAGGGAGGATTTCCCCTACTTTGGGGTCTAGGGGGCCGATCCCCTCGGCTAGGGGGTCTGGGGGAAATCGAGTCTACGAAGGAAAAATTGTCGTGTAAATGTATATTGTAATTTCATAGTAAATATGAAATATTGATTATAAGGTCACATATCTGATGGGATAAGTTATGTTATGGTTTTTTTCCCTAGAAGGAAACCCTCTTTTATGAGGGAAATGTTTTGCGACTATGTATCATTGCAAATATTGTATTCCGAGAGAGGATTATGTGATAGAAAGAAGAGGAAGTTACAACGGGTGTGTTGTAGGTTGTATCCCTTCATTTGATGGATAATAAAAAGGAAGGACTTGGCAATTTATCTGGTAGATGTAGCCCACACTGGGTGAACCACATATATCTATGTCTCTATTGTATTGTGTATATTCTATGTTTTATTCCCTCATTTGTTTTTATTTTATTTCTCCACGATCCTATTTTTCTAACAATTCATTGGAAAGGTCTTTTTAAGAACTGCACATTATGCCATCAAACCATGACTCCGTCTACAGTTTCATTGTGGCAAGCCAAGAAAACACTGTTTAGATCCCCAAAACAGCCCTGGAAGTACAAAAAGATGTACTAACATGAAAAATTCCAAAACAATCCAGTTGGAATAGGTGGACGGCCATCGATATCCACCTAGATTCTTTGTAGGGATTCAAGACATCCCCATACGTATAGAACCCACAATTACAAGGAAACGTCCCCATTACAGAGAAATGTGTTGAACTGAAAACTGTCAAGATGAGGTAGTTGGAATTTGGAACAGGTGGGTGGCCACCAATATCCACCTAGATCAAGAGATCTAAAGGATGATCAATGTATCTATGTTATTCTTTCTAAACTTGGTAGTACATATTTTGTCTATGTATCTACCTTTTATGCCACCAAAGAATCCCTAGGGAATGCTTATAAATAACCCACTCTTGATTCTTTTTGTGATTCTCTAATTATAGAGCAAGATACACTTTTTCAACTTGGAGTGATCAACACTATTGTTATGGAAAAGTTTCACCTGTGGAAAGGTGAAACACCCCTTGGATCAAGACTCCTTTGATCCAAGACAAAAGGTAACAAATGGTTTTCTACTTTCTCCTTAAATCTATTCTATATGTCAACAATTAGAATGAAAAGAGAAGGGTAGATGACTTACCTCTTTTTCATCGATTTTCCTCTTTGCACCATGCATTGATATTGATGTCCAAGATCTTGGTTCAAGAAAAGTCTTGGAAGTAACAAAGCAATACCTCATTCTTCCATGATACATTGTTAAGGAGAATAGATCTATCTACATCAAATTAGAAAAGAATATACATGCATACTGTGAAAAATATAATCATGAGGGGAATAGGCCAACTTGTATTATGGAAAACAATAAATAGTGAAGCATTTAAAACCTTGATGTTTTTGTTGCAACATCTCCTCCAAGCTCTCCTTTCTATCCTCTTTATTGTCACAATATCAACATTATGATACTCTGAAGCTCTTCCTCCTTCTTCACCCAAGATTGGCCTCCATTATATATGAGTTGAGGCATAAAAAAATATAGGATAATTTTGAGGAGAGGATGGGATCAAGTGAGGATTTAGCTAAAAAAAAAATATTTACCTTACCTTGGATAGAGGGTAGCTCAAACCAACTGAAATCTCCTAGAAACCACCTCTCAAAATAAGGCATGATAGTTGTAACTACTTCATCACCCCCCTAGAAATGAACATAGGATGATATTATCACTCCCCTATAACTAGAAAAGGAGTGATGACAAGGGTTTATCCTCCTCTCTATATGGGAAGGGGAATGATGATCCTCAAAAAAGATCAAAAAATGAAGGTGAAAGATAATATTTCGACCTCCAATTGATAGTTTTTCCCTTCAACATGTCTAGGGATTATGACAAACAATCCCACATGGTGATGAAATTATGACACTTGATAAAGTGTGACACTTGGTAGTACTAAAAATAAGTGTGTAATATATGCCCCCTAAAGTGTGAGGTAAGAATAAAAGTTGATGTCTGAAACGATTTACAAAAGCATGTATGTAAGGGTGTTGGAATAGGAGATCTAGGAAGAGGTTGCATACAAACATCAATAAATATACACATATCCTCCTTGAGGTAGGCATACTATTACACATTATTTTGGTCACTTTGGTGATGTCTCTACAATGATGTATTCAAGCTCCCACAAGGACTTTTTGCCTGAGAAAAGTGACTGTTGTCTTCTTCCAAAAAACACATTTTTAAGATGAGTTCGCAGGCTGCCTATATTATAGGGTGCAAAAATCCTCCATTCTCGCAGGCAACCCATACTTGGGGTGTGAACTGTTCGTAGTCTACTCTATAGATAGGGTGAAAACCTGTTTTTAAGCTTGGAAAAGAGAAGAGGTCATGGAGGTTCTAGAAGGGAATCTTCTAGAAAATGAGTTGGCATTCGCATGGTTGGCATCCTACTGACTTCTCAGATTTGGTGGGATAATCCTCATCCATTTAACCATATCTCCTTCTCCTATATATTGAAAGGTTTCTCATGGAAAAGGTTAAGCAAGATTGAATGAGGAATTGGTGAAATAATTGTGTGAAGAAATCTGCTTGGATAGAAGCTTGAAGACTCTATTTGATCTATCAAGTTGTATTGGATCTTCTTCATGTGAATATAGATCAAGTGTGTGTGTTGGAACCAAGGGTCACTGAAGGGAAGCTTGCGACATCAAGGCAATCTAGTTGTATCTTCTACTTTCATTTAATATAATACAATGACATGTCCCTTTCCCATAAAATCACTCTTATTTTATTGCATAACTCCTTGATCATATGCATAAGTTGACATTGAATATACTTTTCTATATTCACTTTGGTTGGTTTGTGTTGTCTTGTACCTGATTTCACAAGAGCACCAAAGAAAAGCGAGAACAAAAAAGACCCAAGGAAGCGATATAAAGTTATGCCACTCATTCCTTCTGGGTAGTAGATTCAATGACTGCAACTTAGAGAAAGAGTCGTGTCCTGTCCTGTTTTGTTCTAGATCCAGGTGGATATAGGGAGATCTGTTAGTGTCCACACCTATCGATTTATCCAATAACACATACCCATTCTTGGAATAAACTAACTCAAATCATGGCTACCGACCAATACACTACATATCCATGAAAGAATTGACTAAGTATATGGCCACCAAATATACAATGTAGATCCATACCTTCCATGACATGATCAGGTCATAGTCATGAAAGAATACACAATGGAGCTATGATATGACAAAAACATATCCAAAAACCAATAAAAAGTGGATCTATCTGATATCATACATATCAGTGAGATATCCAACATGATGACCATACTGGAACCTACTAATTACTCAAACAATATCCATCGCAACCTAGGGAAGGCACATAACATAGGTGAGCGCGTAAGAATTTTTTACACACCTATTTGTCACACTACCAAGTGTCGCACTTAAGTGTCATAATATCATCACCATGAGGGAGTGTTTTTCATAATCCATAGACATGTTGGAAGGGAAACCTATGACTTGGAGGTCAATATACTAGCTTTCACCTTGAGTTTTTGGCCTTTTTTTAGGATCATCGCTCCCCTGCCCATATGGAGAGGGGGATAAACCATGATCATCGCTCATTGCCCATCCTATACTAAAAATTATCTTATATTTGTTATTACTCAAATAATTTATAATGGAGGACATTCTTGAGTGAAAGGAGAAATTGGAAACCATACTAGGGATCAAGGGACACACTTCTTGGGGTGGGATAGGAATGTGGGGAATGAGAAACTGTAGGCTAGTTGCAATAGGTGGGCACCTTGGACTGAGAAATTTTGTAGAATATCAGAACTTATACTGGATTAGGATTTCATATGCCTTGGTAGAGTTTTTCCCTAGCTTGGGGGTGACCCACTGCTAGCAATATGAGGAGTGTGGTCTATGGCTATGAGGAACATGGAAGGTCTACATACATTTGGTGTTTATTTCATGAGATAAGTTTCTTTCACATTCTTATTTTCTTTATTGTGTGTATAATTATGTGTCTTATGCTATGGAATCTCTTTGATAATGGTGTTTATAAATTATTATTGCTATTCCTCTCAAATATGTTCATATGCAGAACATTTCAGTAATTTAATTATGTGTTGATTCAGGAGTTGTGTTAATATTTATGCATTTGTTTACATGGGTTTTTCCTGTGTATGCTTCATTCATATTTCTGTTATTATTTTGTATGAATGTTCATTTGCAAAGTATTTTTATGATTTAAATTAGTATCATAGTTCTAAATTTAAAGTGGCATAACCCAGTTGGTGATTAGGGATTTTACACAGAAGATGTGAAAGATAATTCCATGTTAGATGGAACATTGACATATAGTGATGTAAGTGCCACGTCAGTTGAGTGAGAGGTGGATGCCCGTCATTGGGTACATGTCAGAAAAAGGGTGTTGGAATTCCTTATCATTTTTTTTATTCACCATTCCATGTCATCATCCCATGTCAGATGACTTGTCAACAAGTTTCAATGAATCAAATATTTCCATGTGGAAGTCTGGTACAGATGGGACCCACAATGGCTAATGATAAAGATCAAGAGAGATTAACCAAAATGCCAAGGATAAATTTGACCATCCAATAGGTGTTGAGTTTTGATCTTGAACATCCATTGGAGAACAATGGTCCAGAGGACCTTTTTGGAAGATAATGTGGGAAGTGGCAAGCCCAGTAGTGTTGTAGGCTACAAATTTTGGGATAATTTATGAATATGTAAAATTGTCTCTCGAATGCGAAATGTATGATATTGTTTTGCATTGTGGGTTTTAGGTTTCAAGAGGAAAACCCTAGTTGAATATTTTCAATTCCAATGGGAAATTTATGAGGGAGTGAGCTTGAAAGTGTTGTGGGCTTCAGGCCACAAAGGGAATTGTGTGTATGTAAAGTTGTTACCTGATGGGAAAAGTTTGATTGTACAGGCCTCATATTCTTGCATGTTGTTGGCTTCTGCAAATCCGTGGAAATGTGTAACTATGACATTCTGATGTGAGAATCTTGACGGAGGGAGCCTAATAGTGTTGCAAGTTGTGGGATGTCGGGAAATACATAAGCCTTTCATTTTTTCTTTCACAAGGAAATTCCCCGTGAAGTATTTTTCCAATAGTGTTATGGGATTGGAATCCTAAAGGCTTATATTTGATGGTGTAGAGAAAGAAACGTTATCCTAAAGGTCTCAAATGGGCCATGCAGATTCCAGTAGCATGGTGGCATCAAATGGTAAGTATGAAGAAGGTACACTTGGAGGTAATGTAGACCTGATGAAGTCATCCTAAGGAAATTCCTGAGAAACTTCAAAGGGGCATAAGTTTTTCTATGAGCACAAAATTAAGAAAAATAATAGTCATTGTAAAGATATTAATGAGAAGAATCATAATGTGCATTATTAATTAAGAATGGTGTTACATATCAAAATACCACATTTATGTTTCACACCCTAAGTGTCGCAAAGTGTCTCAAAATGACATATGCACCTCAGTAAGTGTTGCATTCACTGTTGCAAGTGTCGTATGCACCTTCCCAATTGTTGCATTCACTTTGTGAGGTGTCTACACCTATTGACACCATTAACACTTTTTTTTATGACCCCTAAGTCATATGGGAGGAGGAAAACCATTATTTCTAGGTCAAAACACACTTTTTCCTTGGAAATTTCGACCCTTTTTTAAGCATTTATGAAGGGTGGCGCCCCCTTATCCATATTGAGGCTGCACACAAGGTGCCCCCTTTACCACTATAGGGGATCTCCACTGCTAGGGTGGCACCCTGTATCTCACTGGGGGGGAGTGCCATTCTTGTTGAGAGAAAGGGGGGATCAACTCCACCTTAATCTATGGGCCAACTCTTTAATATTGGTTTAGTTGTGTTCGACCCTCGTTCTTGGGACTCATCCTATGACTTGATCCAAGCCTCAAGGAGACATATCCTCAATCATACCCCTCATTTTATCATGCTTGTTATGCCTTTCAAGCCTATATATTTAGTGCTTTACAAGGTGAAAAGAAAGAAAGGATTGGAGCATATCAAACCTCATTCCCACCATGGGGATGCTTCCACAAGCACCTCTAAGGTGTACATTTTTAAGACCTTTAATGTTATGACTCGAGAAAATACCTACAAAAATCCTCCAGGTGATCAAAACAAAGGGAAGGTTGTTGATCAACCCTTTATTTCCAGTCCTCCTCCATCTTTCAATCCTTTCCATATTGAGAAGTCGATTTCTAACATAATGTTGCGCCTGCCCAAGAGTGTAATTCGAAAAGTGACATTTAATCCTAATTCCCAAACTACCCAAAAATACAACATCGTTGAAGATTTGGCACAAGTTCCTTATGCTATGTCATCTATCAAAGATCTACAACACTGTCCAAGTCAACATAAAACCTTGTTGTCATCCATTCGAGCCATGGATCCTGAGGAGTCGAACCTGATTACAATTAATTTGGATTATTTTAAGGAGAGGGTCTCCCACCACTTAGCATTCCAAATTCAAGTTTTGGTTGGTGGAAAAAACATCCATCATACTATTTTGGATGAGGGAGCCTCCACCTATGTCATATCTTTGCCTTGCTGGAGAGCCCTTAGTTCTCCTACGGTTTCCCAGTCCCCTACCACCTTGATATCATTTTATGGATGTGGTTTCCAGCCTTACATAATCTTGCAATATTTCATTGTGACGTTAAAGGGTAAGACCGTTTGGGTCGATATCGAAGTAGTCGATGTGCCCCTAGATTACACTTTGTTACTTGTTCATTTTTGGTTCTATGCGATGACTGTCATCACATATTTAGTGTTTTGTATCTTTTGATTTCCCCATCAAGGAAAAATTAGCGTTGTTCACCAACTTGAGTTTACAACTCTAGATCTCCACAAGTTGTAGTGAATAATGTCCCTTTTTTAGGACATAATGGTTTTGAGAGTGTAGGTGTAGGTATTATTAAGTATTCCTCGCAAAACTCCTTAGAATTATCTGATCTTTTGGTAGTTTCTGGTCCCTACAAGAATAGTTCATTATCTTTTTCAAGATCGTTAAAAAATGAAATAGACCCCCCTCCATCCAAACTAATTCTCACTCTGGATCAAGTACTTGAACCTTCTTTTCCTCCGCCTAGTGAAAATGTTCCCATTAGTAACCACATGCCTAAATGAGGAAAGAAAAAGAGTTACAGGAGGAAACAGTGTTTGTGGGGTAGGTCTCTAGCCCCTAGTCATCATGCTAGAGCAAATCCTTTAGCTTCTATCACACAATTTGGGTGAAAAATCCCTCTAGAGAAGCACACTTCTAGGAGTGATCCTCATTCGAGGGTTATTCCCCTCGTAACTTAGTAGTATTTTCTATGAATGAGATTAGTCTTTGATCTTTATTGTGATCGTTAAAACATGAGAATAGCTTACCAATTACACTTGTATCTCTCTTTCAGACTCATAAAATCTATACGAAAAATGAACTCTTTGGAGTTTCCTTTAATCTATTTTCAGACTCCCTAAACATGAAAAGGTTTTCAAGTGATATTACTTCCTTTCACACTAGTTAAAATATTTGAAATGGTGTCTTTCGAGTGGTAGTTTATCTCTTTTTGGCCTCACGAGAATAATTATGAAAAATGACTACTCTAATCAAGCATGATTAGAAGATTTCTCCCATGTATTGTTTTACACTTTTTTTTGAGATTGGGATACTAAATTTATGAAAAATTCATCCATGGTGTCACCTTTAAGTTCTTTTCAAACTCTCTAAACATGAAAAATCATCAAGTTTACATTCTTTGGGCTCATAAAAATATGCATTGAAGGACCTATGTGATTCCAATCTCCAGGACCAATTTGGGACTGAACCCCTCCTTCTTGAGGTTCGTTAAACATATGATGAGGGAATCATCCAAAGGATGAGATATACCGAGCATATGTTATCCTCCTCAATCTCATTAAAAAATAAAGAGATACTCATCTATTTTGATGAGGGAAAAATTGAAGGAAGTGGGTCAAGTTTTTTGGAATCCTTTATGGTAGTTATTGTCACCCTTGAATGTAGTACACCTAGTGAGGTAATATGCAGTACCCATTGGGAATGTGGTTATGTATTATTAGTGGAAGTCATTTAATATATGAGAATGTGGACATTCAATGTAAGGTGGACTAGGTCCACTATATTAATAAAGGCCCACTATGGTAGTTAAATGTAATAAATGTGAGAAGGCTCTCTAGAAGGTTCCTAGGAGATAGAGAGAGCTATATAAAGAAGTGTAAGCAATGTAATGAAACATAATGAAGAATATTGTGAATGTATCAAGAATTTCTTGAGGAGTGCTATCCTTCCTTAAGGATTAATATATGGTGTTACCCTACCTCAAGGGTTTTGACTATTTCTTGTGTTCATGTTATAGTGAATGGTTTGGATTATTCTTGTTGATATTGTGATTTTATTTTGAAATTTATCTATAGATCTATTCAGGTGCTTAACAATTGGTATCAGAGAACTTTCCTTGGCCAAAGAAGGGGAGAATGTTTTGGCTCTTTTTGCATATTTTTTTTTAGAACAAAAAAAAACGGCGACACACTTCAGGTTCATATATGAAACTTTATGAGCAGAATTTAGCCCAAAAAATGGATATTTGAATTTATCTCGAAATATACCCAATTTCAAAAACAAAATCAACTGAAATGGATTCCGGGAAGTAAAGTTATAAGCATTTTAAATTCAAATGTTTTTCAGGGCCTTTTTTTCTGGAAAAAGCCATGATTTTATGTAGTAAGTTATTTTTAATCCTAGTTTTTGTTCAGGATTTATCCCAAGAAAGATACTTTTTACTGGAAAATATGATGGCCCTAATATTGAATAATTCATTAAATACTTGAAGTCATTTTCAAAAGAGGATTGGAAACATTGGGTATCGTGTTATTTAAAAGATGATGCAGTCATTTGGTGGTAGTCACATAGGTATAGCCAATTGATGGCACTTTCTGATGAAGCACTTGAATTTTTTTTTTTTATATAAATGGTCTCATGCTACTAAAGGGATAAACAAGAGTTTATTTTCAAGTGACAATATTTATTACAGGTTCATGGTTGTATTCACAAAGAAAATGTCATTTTTTCTATTAACCCTAGTTGCCAACAAAATTTGATCAATGTTTAGTTGATTAATAGATTGCAAATTCCTGTCTAGAATATCCAAAGCACACAGGTTGAGGGTAAAAATGTTCAAATTTTTAAATAGTTGAAGGTTAGTATGGAAAAATATGTGTTGCATTGAGATTTTTATGTTATGGATAAGGGTGAAGTGGATATTTTTTTGGGATATCCTTGGATAGAATTAGTGGGTACCATTAATATTAATGTGCAAAATAAGTTTTTGAAGTTGTGGTACAAGAAAAAGAAAATCACATTGTAGGATGTGTCTAATAGTAAGAAAGATGGGCCCATGGAGGCTAGAAAATAAGTTATTGCCGAGTATGAAGTTGAATCAGAGGCAGAGTCTACAAAAGGAGATGAAGAAAAACTACAGGAAGGACATAATCAGGAAGCTAAGAAGGTCATTGAATCAAAGTCACAAAGTGTTGTAGATTTGAAGAAAAAAGAATAGATTCCTACAGTTGTTGTATATCATCATCCACATCATATAGAGACAGAAAAATCATGAAGGCAAGGGAATTTGAATCAACACATTTATGCACTATAAGGACACCATACAAGAAACCGATCAAGAGGTGCATGGAGGACTATCGACACTATGGGAGGAGCTCAAGCCATGGAAACAATCCTATGGAAACCCCGACGTGATGCAGAGAAATATCAGGGTGGAAAGGAAACATATGGACATCATGTTTGACTTCCATTGGGATGGATGGATGGTTGTACTTGGTACGAGTTGGATACATTGCTTAGCCGGTCATATTGTACATGGTTTCTTCTCATGTTTTGAGGATGAAACATGTGAAGGGGGGTGGAATGTAGTATACCTAGGGAGGTAATATGAGGTACCTAAGGAGGTACCCATGGGAACGTGGTTATGTATTATTAGTGGAAGTCATTTAATATATCAGAATGTGGGCATTCAATGTAAGGTGGACTAGGTCCACTATATTAATAAAGGCCCACTATGGTAGTTAAATGTAATAAATGTGAGAAGGCTCTCTAGAAGGTTCCTAGGAGATAAAGAGAGCTATATAAATAAGTGTAAGCAATGTAATGAAACATAGTGAAGAATATTGTGAATGTATCAAGAATTTCTTGAGGAGTGTTATCCTTCCTTAAGGATTAATATATGGTGTTACCCTACCTCAAGGATTTTGACTATTTCTTGTGTTCATGTTATGGTGAATGGTTTGACTTATTCTTGTTGATATTGTGGGTTTATTTTGAGATTTATCTCTAGATCTATTCAGGTAGTTAACATTTTTTGGGTGCCTTGGTTATTTACTTCAATCAACGATGGGAATTCTTGATGAAGATTAAGTCTTGGTGCTTCAGAAATTGCAAGATATTAGTGAGAAAATGGCCATTTCCTTGGAAGAATCTCATAATCGACTATGTTTAGAAGTAACTGACTTGCATAATGTCATTGTACAATTGCAAACTAAGAATCAATGATTGAAGAATGAAATGGAGACATCCCATACCCAGCTGGAAGATGAGGCTACCCTATTTCAAACTGTCCTTTTATTGTGGTTTGATGAGAAATATAGGAAAGTTGTTGACCTAGAATGAATAATGGATACTATTTTCCATGATATGGTAGATGAATTTGGCAATAAATCAAATCTTGTCAATGATATTGAGAAGGAAATGAAGAGTATTTCACATACAAAAAAAACTCTCTTGAAGAAAAGCATTTGCAGACCAGAAGAATCCAATACCCAGCTAGCAAACAAAGTTTCCCATTTATAGGACTATGTTGATGATGTTTGTGAAGAAGCTACTCCTCTTCAAGAAGATAAAAACCATTTGTTTGATGAATATCAGGCTTTGAAAAAATATTACGATTTCATATTGTTCCAGCTAATTGAGAAGGATGGGACTATTCAGGGATTGTAGGACTACAAACAGAACCTTGAATATCAAGTTCACCAACTAATGATTATGTTGTTTCTCCCAACTTTTAAAAACACACTACATGTATAGGGTCCCAAATACTCAACAATATGGGATACACTAGAGGACTTGAGAAGAATGGATAGGGTATATTTGTTCCTATTACACCTGATATGAAGTCACCATGAATAGGTCTTCGATATGTTGTTATTGTTTCCTACCTACCTACACCTCGCCTTACTGCAACCAGGGAAGTTTCATTTGTTACATGTGGATTTCATATTGGTTTTCCATAAGATCAACCTAGTATTGATTGTGATGAACAAATTGATGCAATGGTTGTTCCTAACATGCCATAATTTGAGAAAGATATTACAAATGACATTCTTGTTGATATGTCGAGTGTTTCTACTCCTAAGAGTACTTCAGAACCTAGGAAAAATTATTCTGATTAGCTAACACATAAATATGTTCCTTATTGTCATCCTCACCATAACAATCAAAGGAATGGAAATAATTCTTTCATCTCTTTGCAAAAGAGAAGTGGAAATCAAAACCATGGACCAATACCAACTAATAGGATAGACTGTGGTTGGATTGATTAATGGTCATGAGATAATCTAAATAGATGTTTGAGGATGTTTTATAATCATATATCACCATTTACATAGTCGTGAAACATTCCTCTTCATTACTAATTTCCTTGTAAGTGGTTGACCGTGGATCAACCTGACATGACAATAGACTGAGTTTTGACTAGGATATTGGTCGACTATGGTTCAACCAGAGTGTTCGTACACTGAGTTTCAACTAAGTATTTGTCGACTGGAGTTTTAACTAAGTTGTTCATTGACTTGTGTTTTTTGATGCGATATATTGATGATACTTTGATCCCTCAGTTGTGTTTAAGGGGGCTGTACTTGAATTTATTGATGTTTAATCCCAATTGATGTCTTCTTGTTGAATTAACTATTTCTTTTTTAATAGAATTGGATTTGATAAGACCAACTGAACAATGTTCAACTATGTTGTTGGGAATTATACTACTGCTTATTGTGCCTAATACAGATACTATCTACATTGAGAGATACTATTGGATTGATAGAGACTGGTTATCTTACTTTGTTTCTTGTCTAGTCGACTAATCGATTAGCTTGTGTTGTATTGTTGTCTAGTCAATTCACTGACTGGGAGTGTGTTTGGACAATAGTTTTGCAACCATTTTCCAATGAATGACTACCTTTTTTTGCATTGATCAATGTTGTTGGTGACATTGTTCAGAATTCTTCAGGAGTGTTTTTGTACCGTGTTTTCTCAGCTTCTGCAGTTAGAACAAATTTAAGGGGGAAAGATATGTAATTTGTTTTCCTCCAAGATGATTTTATGGGGGGTCTTGGAACATTGGGTTCCATCATAAGCCTCATATTGTTAGTTAAAGGAGTTAACCAAATATTTGGGTCTAACCACTGATTAAACATGTCCACTTTGGATTTCATTTCCATTTTTTATGGACAAGTGTTGGGTTCAGGAATTGACACCTTTTTTCCACCCGACTATTTGCACTTCACCTATTTTTATTATATCATCCATGATATTTTCATAGCCATAACTATCCAATATATATATATATATATATTCCATGTATGATAAGTTTATATGATGCATCAATTCATTAAGTTTTTCTTGCATTTGGGAAGGATAATGGTTGTTTTGGGTATTTACTAATAAAGTATTGAGAACTACCTACAGGATGATCGGTTGCTCCAAGTGTTGTTACTCTTGAAGTGTTGTTACTCCTAAAGTGTTGTTACTCCCAAAGTGTTATTACTCATGAAGTGTTGTTTCTTTTGAAGTGTTGTTACTCATGAAGTGTTGTTACTCCAGAAATGTTGTTACTCCCAAAGTGTCGTTACTCCTAATTTTTGTTACTCCCAAAGTGGTTGGTCCAGGTGATGTTACTCTTAAGGTGATGTTACTCCCAACACACTGACGATGTTATCTGGAGACCATTCATGTTGATGTTGATCAAGTCATTGATCCATTTAAGTCCCTCATAGCAATGGCTTGTTTTCTTGATGACATAGGTATTTTCCAAAGTCACCAGTATTTCTTTTGTCAGCACAAATTATAGGACAGTTCATTGGGAGATATTTGTAATCAATTGTATTTTGTTATGACCAGTTATAAAAGATACTAAATATATTCTATTTAGGATTGTAATGAATAGCTGGAGAATCGAGAGATTCTCAAGGATGTTCATAATTTTCAATTTCCTGAGATTAGTTAAGAAGGGGGAACTTTAAAAATGATACACTTATGCTCCCAAGCCAGTCCATATTTTTCAACAATCAATCTGGTCAATGAGAGACAACATATGCATATGTAAATTCTGATTTTTTGTTAATAAATATTCAACAAGTTTGTGGTTTAGTTTTTGTTTAATTAAGTTGTAGTTTTTGTACTTTTTCCATCCCCTGTTAAGGAGGAAGGTCCCTCCTCTTTAGTAAGGTTTTTGTTACTATATCAATAGGTAGATTTATTTCATTGATATTATGAGTGTTATTTCCATTGTTATTGTTATTTACAATTAATTACAAGTGTTCATGTGCAGATGCAATTTTTTTTACTCATATATAGATCGATTCTGATTTAGTTTATTGATTATTGTTGTTACATGATTATTATGTTAATTTGTTGGATCTCCATTTATTGATGAGTTAATGAAACTCAACTAAGTTTGGGATGATGTTGTTAGCCATTTCATAGGATTTCCTTTGTTGTAAATCATTTGTTGGTTTCATACTTGTTTTCTCTCAATGGGGTGTGTTTCCTTTCAGATTGAATACTTTGTTTTCTTTATGAGGAATGAATACATTTCATTTCTAGAAAGAGTGCATTCTATTTTGATTCGTTCCCAGCAGAGTGTGGTTTGTTTATTTCTTTTCCAAGAAAGTGATTTATCTCTGAAGAATTATGTGAAGTGAGGTTTTCAAGGTGCCTTTTATTTATGCAAAGCATGGATCAATTTCATTTCAGAAGAGTGTTTACTTTCAGTAGTGTGATTTCATTTCAACAGAGTGTTTACTTTCAACAATGTGATTTCATTTTAGTAGAGTATTTACTTCCAACAGTGTGACTTTATTCCCAACAAGTGTGTAGAATGTTTCCTTTCAAGCATGAGTGTTTTACTTAAACAAGTATGATTTACAATTCAGCAAGGGTGCTTTCCTTTCAAATAGTATGGAATTTAGCCTCTAGTGAATCCACAAGCCAATGGGAAAGTGGAAAGAACTAATAATTTTATTGAAAGTATATTCACCAATATTGTTGCTAGTCACTAAGATGAGAGATTAACATAGGCTCTTTGGGCCTATAGGAAAACATGGTGGAACACCACATGTTTATCACCATTTGAACTTGTGTATGGTAAGAGTCTTGTCTTCCCTATTAAATTTTAAATTTAAACATTGAGGAATTCTTTAGAGGTAAATATGGGATTAACTTCATCATAGAAACATTGGCTAGACCAACTCAACGAGTTGGATGAGATGCGCTTGGATTCCTTACATTAGACTAATCTTGTTCAACAACAATGTACCAAGTGGCATGATAAATTTATTAAAAAAAAGGTGTTTCAAAAAGGTGATTGGGAACTATTATATGATTCCATATTTAAGGATTTTAAGGGGAATCTTTGCACCAGATGGTTAGGTCCTTACAAAGTGGACACAACTTTCGACAATGGGACTATTAAGCTCATAACCATATATGGCTAACATACTTCTCTACTTTCCAATGGTCATCATTTTCGATTGTACCACCAACCACTTTCCAAGGATTCATTTGTTTCTCATATTGTTTTATATCTAGGTTTTGAAATCATTGGGGTTGAAAACCATTTCTGTGCACCACCAACCACATAATTCATAAAAAATAATAATAATAAATAAATAAAATAAAATAAAATGAAAAATAAATCTAACTGTGAAAACTCCTTTACAACACAATTAGATGGGTGCTAGCTCAAAACCAACTTATTGGTGGTTGACACTTAATAATAATAATAATAATAATAATATTTATTTTCCATTATTTTTTCTAATAATGCATCGAATTTTTCTTTCAATAAAATCTCTAGGTCCATATATGCATAATTCATTCAATTGATGATATCTATTGTTGATTTAATGTTGTAAGTTACTTGTTGTAACTCATTTGTTATTAATCATCATTTGTTGTAACTCATTTTTTGTTACTCATCATTTGTTGTAACTCATTTGTTGTTACTCGTCGCTTTCTTGTTGCAACTTATCACTTGTTGTAACTCATCATTCACTTGTCGTTACTCATTGCTTGTTGTAACTCATCACTTGTTGTAACACATCACTTGATGTAATTCATCACTATATTGTCATTACTCATCACTTGATGTAACTCATCATTTGTTGTTACTCACCACTTGATGTAACTCATTGTTTTTTGTAACTCATCACTTGTTGTAACTCATCGCTTGTTGTAACTCATCGCTTGTTGTAACTTACCGTTTTCTTATTGTAACTCACCTCTTGTTGTAACTGATTTTTTGTTACATACCACCACCACTTTCTTGTTGTTACTCATTGTCGATACTTTCTCATAGTGTGAAACACTCTATTGTGACTCTGACATATCTCTTTGCGTGCTAAAATGATGGATTGTGTGTTGAAACTTCAACGTAATGGAGTTGCGACTCTGCTTCAAACAAGTTGTTGACACTCAGTTTCCCACCTTTCAACCAAGAATTTCGCCAATTCCACTAGCATACCCACTCTTGTTATGGTCATCATTATTGTTGTTTATCCAACCATTGGTTACATTCAATGCACTTTATGGTAAGTACATGACAAGTACATCATTTCCATTTTCTCACATAAATTTGAGTTTTGAGGTGACATATGGACTAGCACCACCAATTTTGCCAATTGAGTTGAGGGTGGCTTCCACCTTTAGTTGGGGGGGGGGGGGGGGGGATATCTTACCATGTGTCGTAATTATTACCTTTCCCATCCCTTCTATCACATCATGTTGCCTCTTCATTATAATATGATTTTCCACATTATAACACGTTTTTTTCATGATTTTGTCATTATTACTAATTATGGCATAAAAACCAAGAACCATCAACTTCTCAAATTTAGTAATCTCTTCCCCAGCTATGACTGCATGTCCATTTCCAAAACCTTCCCTTTCGAAACTCCAATGATAGTAACTGAGCGAGGATTTTTCCATCTACAATGGGAGGTTGTGTTGTCTATCATGAGATTGATATGCTCAACTTGTTGTGTAGTTATCCCGAAGTCTATCAATTTTTTCATGAAGTAGGTTGGGTGGATTTCTTCAAAACATTGCAAGGGATTGACAATGTCGTCACCCTCGAATTTTCCCAAAACCTCGAAGGGGTAATATCGACAGTGCATGGATTGCATGTTGATGTTATAGATGGGACTATCGCAGAGGCTACCAGGATACCATTATCAGGGTGATCTGGTTTAGTAAAAAGGAATCAATCCCATCAACGAAGGAGAATTTTCTAAGAGGGGAAGAATATGTCAAGGGAAAAGGTAAGGGAATAGATAGAACCTCATTACTCCCTCCTTGGAAATATGTTTCTTACTTTGTTTAGAGATAGATTACCTGTAAAGGAAGATTTACCATTGTATTCAATTACCATTTCATGTTGTTGTCACACCTTCTCCATGGGTAGTTTCTAAACATTCCCTACATTTTACTGGAATCCATGAAGTTAATGGTTATCTATGTGTGCCAGTATAAACATCTTCAAACCTGGATATCAAACAATGGGTTTATAAAACTCTTGGTTGTCCATGCATTGAAGTAGAAAAATAGAACATAGCTTGAGTTCATCACCCCTACTAAAACTCATGGTTCAATGGAGGAAGAAATAAATAATACATAGAAACTCGCAGAGGAGGAAGAGGTATAAATGGAAGGAGCTAATTCATGACCATAACATCTTAATAAAAATATTGAGTCAAGAGGCAAGGAGTCTATAAATGGGAGTGATACAAAAATGGAAAATATCCATGTTTATTCAGCCATCGAAATGGAAGTAGAAGAATATGCAGGAGGAGATATAGAGAAAGAAGAGAATGTAGGAGGAGATACAGAGAAAGAAGAGGCAGCAGGAGATACAAAGAAAGAAGTGGTAGGAGGAGATACAGAGAAAGAAGAGGTGGTAGGAGATACATTGAAATAATATATAGGAGGGGATACAGAAAAAGAACTTGGCGTAGAGGGTACAAAAGTAGACCATGAAGGCCTTAAGGAAGAATAAGAGGTTGAAAAGACAAAGACACAAGGAAACTTCCCCGCTATGGAGAGTACTTTGTCACCACCTTCTAGTGATGAAATGGAAATTACATGTGAAAACCCCCCTTGGTAAGAATGAAAATATTTCCCTATCATAAAAAAACCTCCACAATAGAAAAGAGGGAAAAATAGGTCATCTCGAGGAGTTGTTGATGACCTCACGAGAAGTGTTGTTTAGGGAGCCTAATTATCTTCCCGATTCAAAGGTTTGTTTCAGTCATGCTTAGAACCCATTCCCTAATGGAGGGTGTGGGGGGGCTTGCACCCCCACAACTATCGCCAGGGGGGTCCAAGGGGGCGATGATAATTTTTTTATCCCCCCCCCCTTGGCGGGGGAATTCGGGGGAAGTTCCCCCAAACCAAATTTTTGCGAAACATTTCCTTGTAAAATATTGTAATTTCATAGTCAATCTGGACCATTCATTATAAGGTCTCATATCTGATGGTAGAAGTTATTTTAGGGATTTTTTCCCTAGAAGGAAACCCTATTTTATGGGGGAATTGTATTGTGTGTATCATCTAGAATATTGTATTCTGAGAGAGGAGATTGTGAGAGAAACAAGAGGAAGTTACATCAGGTGTGTTGTAGGTTGTATCCCTTCATTTTTCTAGATAATAAAAAAGGAAGGACCCAACAATTTCTCTGGTGGACGTATTCCACACTGGGTGAACTATATCTATGTCTCTATTGTATTGTGTATATTTTGTGCTTTATTTCCGATTTTGTTTTATTTTTATTTCTCCATGATCTATTTTTTCTAACAACTGGTATCATAGCAAAAGGTAATTCATAAGAAAATAGGGTTCCTAGTTTGAGTGGGAGCAATGGAAGAATATGGAAAGTTTAGGGTCAATAAATTTAAAGGCCAAAACTACTAGTTATGGAAGATGTAGATGGAAGATTATTTGTATCAAAAGGATCTATTCCTACCATTGAGCAAAATAGAAAATAAGTCAACAACCATGAAGAATGAATACTGGGAGGTTCTTGACAGAAAGGAACTAGGAACGATACGGTTGAGCCTAGAAACATCGATAGATTTCAATATTTCAAAAGAAAACACAATTAAGGAGATGATGGATGCATTGAATAAAATGTATGAAAAAACCTTGGTGTCCAATAAAGTATTTCTAATGAATCGATTATTTATTATGAATATGTCAGAAGGTGGGCTTGTTGCAGATCATTTAAATGAATTTAATACGGTTACTAATCAACTAAGTTCTTTAAAAGTGGACTTTTATGATGAGGTCAGGGGTCTTGTAATCCTGTGCTCATTGCCATAAAGATGGAATGGCTTGGTCACGGGTGTAAGTAACTCTGTCTATGGTTCAAAAACTCTAAAATTTGATGATGTTGTTGGTGTTATCATTAGAGAGAAAATGAGATGGAAAATCACAGGTGAGACATTAGGTAATGCGTTAAACATGAAGAAAATGGGAAGACAAAAGGATATAGGAAAGGGCTCAAGGAACCACAAGAATTCTAGGTGTTATCACATAAAGTTGTCAAGGTCATAGGATGACCAAGTCTTTTGTTGCACAGGTAACGTCTAAGTGAAACATTAAAAAGAGGTATGTTTCATGTTTGAAGTATAAGCAACCAACAGGTTTGATTTTCCATGGTGGAGATCCCATGTGTCATTCAGAATAGTGGTTGTCGGGCAGTCGGAGTTTAAAATTCATAGAAGGATTAATGAATAGCCAAGCGTCCTTAAGTCCCAAATTAAATCTAAGCCATTGAAGGCTGAGGACATGCGTCACCAAATATCTCACTTCAGGAATTCGTCACTTTAGAGAATTGCACGAGAAAGCAGAAGAAAAAGGATCGAAGCCTAGACACCTGAAGTGAATCTTGGTTGTCCAAAATAATAGAACACATGGAGGCAGATCTCACACTTCAGAGGATTGTATTAATAAGAAGTAGAAAAGGGCCCAAAGCCTGCACTCCTGAAGTGATATTGACCATCCTTATCAAGAGGCCACATGTCACCAGATCTCTCACTTCAGGAATTCAACATTTCAGAGAATTGTGTGAGCAAGCAAAAGAAAAAGGCCCAAAGCTCGAACTCCCGAAGTGAATATCGGCCATCCAAATAAAGATTCCATGCATCACCATATCTCTCACTTAAAAAATTCATCACTTCGGAGAATTTTCACGAGCAATCATGAGAAAACTCCTGAATCCCAAACTCCCAAAGTAAATCTCGACCGTCCAAAATAAGAGAACACATGGACGGATATCTCTCACTTCAGAGGATTGTGCAAGAAAGAATAAGAAAAAATCCCAAATTAATTGAGAATCGTTGATATTTGCAGCAGGAAGTAGGATCCTTCCAACATCAGGGCTTTTTGAAATCGTAGATTGCAACAGATCGATGACCACACTTTATTGCGAGGACAAAAATTGCTCGAACGATAAATTTCTAGAGCGATCTCGCAATTGAAACCATGGTATGGAGAAAGGGCTACATGGCCGAAGGTGGTGGATTGTAGGATCAAAAGAGATGTGGATCCAAACCTCCTTTGATGACCCTACAATCATGTCCTTATTCAATGTCAAATCCATGAGAAACACGTGGTGGCCTTCTAGGCATTAAAGCCTCGTCCCAATCCCAAGAAAAGAATAGTTAATGAAGCAATGGATTGGTGGTTGAAACATCGAATCACCCCATAAAAATAAATCATGTAGGGTCTGGTCGTAGATATAGGACTGTCATCCCAAGGTGCCACCGGGGGCAGTTTCTCCAGCAGACCCATGCCGATACGACTTGCCTTATGATAGAAGAAATACCCACATGAAGAACCCTATGATAGGAGGGCCAACAAAGATTCTTGGATGTTGACCATCGTTCTGAGTATAAAAGAAGGAGATACAAACTAAGCAAAGGGAAGAGGGAGGTTCGACCCAAGATCGGAGGAAGTTTTGAGAAATGTTTATGATTGTATATTTCAGTTTGTATGTTGGAGGGGAATGTAGCTGTAAATGGGATTGTTATTGAAGATTCATATGAGCCGTTTCATCAAATTTGTCTTCTATGTTTCTATTCTATTTTTCTTCTTGTCTGGATGTAACATCTTTGATCTATGGATTCCCAAGGCGGTAGAGGATATGTTGTCATATTTCCCATGTTTCATCGTTTATCACTCAGACGCTTGTTGTTTTTCTTCTTGTCTAGACGTAGCATCTTTGGTTTATGGATTCCTGAGATAATAAAGGATTTGTTGTTATCTTTCTCATGTTTCATTGTTCATTATTTAGACACATCTATTCTCTTTGTAGGGAGGATATTTGCTTAGAGAGTTTTCATATTTAAGTTAATTCTCTTATTCTTCTCTTCATCATTACACAAATATTTTGTATGATAATGAGCTTAAATGACTTCATTGAGAACATTGTTTATGACTCCATAGCCCAATGGTCCATCATTGATCTGTAGTGATATATGTTGTCTTTTCCTTTATTTAAAGTCTTGTTGATCCACCTACTCAAACCATTTTAATACATTTATATTTTTATGGGTATTGGGCTTATCCTCTTGTAATCTGAGGGTGACTCTCAGTGCTAACATTAATGGCTCAGTTTTCAGGGATGAAAGTGAAGATATCTTCCCTAGGAGAATGACAATGAATAGAGCCGGTTTTAGGTGGTGAACTGAAGCTAGAGACATTATTCTAACTGCTTATCTTTCACCATGGAAACTCCATTATTAAGAATCTATTGGTGAGTCCAATAGAAGGAGAAAAATGAAATGGCTATGGAGGATATCCTGTCTAGGAGGTTTTTCCCACTAAATTTCTCATCCATAGTTGGTTATCCACATCCCATTCCTTAAATTGATGAATGGCAAGATCTGCTGCCAAGATTTTGTGAAGGTGAGAATGACGACCCTCTTGAACATGTTGTAGGATTTCATGTTTTGATGTAGCAACTTGAAATCCAACCTGAAGACATACGTATGAAGTTGTTTATGTACTCTCTTCAAGGAGATGCTCTCATTTGGTATCACTCTCTTGGGATTTCTAACGTTTCTTGACTTGAAGAGTTTCATGCAGCTTTCAATATTCATTGTCAAAAGTTTTATTCCTCAGAGTTAATTTGTCATAGCTATTGTGAGGAGTATAAATACTGTGTTCAAGATATAATTGATTCTTGTGAAGGCTGTAATAATGAAGAAGATTCCTTGGATGAGGAAGCAACTCTTTCTCTTCCCTGTTCATCTGCATCAGATGAAAACTGTGTTTGTTGTCTCAGTAAGGAAAGTGCAAAAATTGAGTCTGTTCTGAAAGCTGATGTTCTTTGTAACCTTGTCTCTAAAAAACCTAGATATGAGAAGCTTATTTTTGACTCATATGATGATGATAAGATATTTCTTCTTGTATTGAATCTTGAAAGCTAGCCCGTGTTTAATAATGAAGATAATTTTTTCATGTTGGGAAGAAGATACCAATTGGTATGGCATTTAAGACTTCTCCTTTATTTGATCATTATGGAGACAATGATGAATATGTTGAGGTGTTTTTTGTCTTAGAAGAAAAAAGCATTAGCGACCAACCTTCTAATGAAAATGAAAGTGTCTGCCAAGAGAAACATGTTAAGGAGAAACAACCATCCATTTATATACAAGAGGAGATTTATTTCCATCAGCTAGAAGATGTTATCAAAGAGGGAAAAAAAGAAATGGATCAACAACCTGCATTGGCCTTTCACTCACCCGTGCTGGCCACAAATGTTCATCCATATGTGAGCAACTGTAAAGCAGAGCAGGATTTTTGTTACCAACCCAATAAGTTTTATCACCTATTTTATGAACATGTAGGGGAGTACACGGAGTTGCATTTCCTCAATATACTTAAGCTTTCAAGCTTTATCTTACCTTCATCATTGGGAGGTAATCTGAAGGATGTAATTAATGTTTTGTCATAGTTTTATCATCCCTTGCTGATCAGTGACAGAGTAAATAATTTTTCTGTTAAGAGGTTACTTGAATGGCTCTGGTGGAATTTTGTTTTCACCTAGAGCATTATAAAACCAATTAGTGTAGGATTGTACATAAATAAGATCCTTCTGGAGCATGTGTGTTTTCTTTCTTTTTGTAAGTAGAACAGTGTACATATCAGCCTACTGTCTTCAACGAAATGTATTTGAGCTCGAATCCACAACCCAAAATCTAAGGCACTGGAACTTCTTATTCTTGGCAACTCAGAGGGAGCATGCCATCCCCTATGGAGCCAAATGTTATCACATAAAGTTTTCAAGGTCACAGGATGACCAAGTCTTTTGTTGCACAGGTAACGTCCAAGTGCAACATTCAAAACAGGTTTGTTTCGGGTTTGAAGTACAAGTAACTAGCGGGTTTGATTTTCCATGGTGGAGATCCCATGTGTTGTTCAGATTAGCGGCTCTTAGATAGTCGGAGTTTAAAAGTCACGCAAGGATTAATGACTAGCTAAGTGTCCCAAAGTCCTGAAGTAAATATGAGCCATTGAAGGATGAGGACACAGGTCACTAGATCTATCACTTCAGTAATTTGATAGTTCAGAGAATTGCGTGAGAAAGAAGAAGAAAAAGGCCCGAAGCCTGAACACCCGAAGTGAATCTTGTCCATCCAAAAAAAGAGAACACGTGGAGGTAGATATCACACTTCATAAGATTGAGCAAAAAATCATAAGAAAAATGAATGAAGCCCGAACTCCCGAAGTGATCTTGGCTATCCAAATCAAGAGGCCACACATCACCAGATCTCTCACTTCAGGAATTTGGCACTTCAGAGAATTGTGTGAGAAAGAAGAAGAAAAAGGCCCAAAGCATGAACTCCCAAAGTGAATCTCGACTGTCCAAATCAAGAGGCCACGTGTCACCAGATCTCTCACTTCGGGAATTTGACACTTCGCATAATTTTCGTGAGCAAGCAGGAGAAAAATCCCGAAGCCTGAACTCCTGAAGTAAATCTCAGCCATCCAAAACAAGAGAACATGTGGAGGAAGATCTCATACTTTGGAGTATTGTGCAAGCAAGAATAAGAAAAATCCTGAAGTAATTGAGAGCCATTGATATTTTCATCAGGAAGTAGGATCCATCCAAGAGAGGCACATGGAAGCAAAAGCAAGGATTTCCCAAATCGCATATTGCAGCAGATCGAGGACCACACTTCATTGCGGGGATGGAGCATGCTCAAACGATGTATTTTTAGAGAGGTCCCGCAATCGAAACCATGATATGATGAAAGGGATATGTGGTGGAAGGTGGTGGATTGCGGGCTCAAAAGTGGTGTGGATCGAAACCTCCTTTGACAACCCTGCAATCACATGCTTATTCGACGTCAAATCCATGAGAAACACGTGGTGGCCTTCTAGGCATCAAAGAATCATCTCGATCCCAAGAAAATATAAGTTAATGAAGCAAGGGATTGGTGTTTTAAACCTTGACTTACCCTGTAAAAACGCATGGAGGGTCTGTCCATAGATACAGGACTGTCAACCCAAGGTACCACATGGGGTAGTTGCTCCAACAGACCCATGCTGATCCGATTTTCCTTCTGACATAAGAAAGACCCAAGAGAAGAGCCCTATGATAGGAGGGACAACCAGGATTCCTTTTTGTTGACCAATGTTATGGGTATAAAAGCAAGAGATCCAAACTAAGCAAAGGGAGGAGGGGGGTTTGGCCCAAGACCGGAGGAAGTTTTTAGAAATGTTTATGCTTGTATATTTCAGTTTGTATGCCGGAGGGGCATGTAGCTATAAATGGTATTGTTATTGAATATTCATATGAGTTGTTTCGTCATATTTATCTTCAATGTTTCTATTCTATTTTTCTTCTTGTCTGGATGTAGCATCTTTGATCTATGGATTCCTGAGGTGGTAGAGGATCTATTGTCATCTTGCCCATGTTTCATTGTTTATCACTCAGACACTTGTTATTTTTCTTCTTGTCTGGATGTAGCATATTTGGTTTATGGATTCCTGAGACAGTAGAGGATATGCTATTATCTTTCCCATGTTTCATCGTTCATTATTCAGACACGCCTATTCTCTTTGCAGGGAGGATCTTTTCTTAGTGAGTTTAAATATTTATGTTAATTATTTTATTCTTCTTTTCATCATTACACATATATTTTGTTAGATAAGGAGCTTAAATGCCTCCATTGAGCAGTTTATTTATGACTCCATATCCCAATGGTCCATCAATGATCTGCAGTGATATATATTGTCTTTTCCTTTCTTTAAAGTCTTGTTGATCCACCTACTCAAACCATTTCAATACATTTATAATTTGATGGGTATCGGGCTTATCCTCTCAATGCTAACACTAGGAAGGGAAAATCCAAATATAGAATAGGAAAGATAGAGTGTTGGAATTGTGGGAATAAAGGACATCTGAAGAAAGATTGCAGAGCTCCAAAGAAACAAAGAGATGGACAACATGAGAAAAATCAGGAAGCAAATGTAACATGTGATGTGTTATAGGATGCTTTGATTCTTTTAGTAGATAATATTTTTGAGTCTTGGGTAGTAGATTCAGGGGCTTCATTTCATGCCACACCCCATAGGAAACATTTTCTAGATTATGTTCAAGGTTATTTTGGACAGGTTCATTTGGCTGATGATGCACCATGCAAAATTGTTGGAATGGGTAAGGTACAAATAAAGAAAAAGAATGGAAACCAATTGTTGTTGAAAGAGGTAAGAAATGTTCCATATCTAAGAAAAAATATAATTTCAATAGGGTAGTTGGAAAGTGAAGGTTGTATACCCATATTTACAGATAAGGCATGGAAGGTCACCAAAGGA
This sequence comes from Picea engelmannii, assembly GCA_009831015.1. Lineage (NCBI taxonomy): Eukaryota > Viridiplantae > Streptophyta > Pinopsida > Pinales > Pinaceae > Picea > Picea engelmannii. Next base: position 710,663 of record ML779831.1, on the reverse strand, counting down.
TCATTGGTGATAGAAAACAGAGAGAAGGTAGGTACATTGCATTTATGTAATTTAAATATTGATTCATCTATATCTTTAGCTTTTACATGAGTGGATACATCACTGTGGCATCATATGCTTGGACACATGAGTGAGAAGGGGATGCAGATACTTCACAAAAGAAATTTGTTTCCATATGTTAAACAAATTGATTTGGATTTTTGTGAGCATTGTGTATATGGAAAATAGAAGAGAGTCAGATTTCTTAGAGTCAGAAAAGAAAATAAGAGTGAAAGGTTAGATCTTGTGCATACAGATGTATGGGGACCAACTCAGGTATCATCTCTTGGTGGCTCTCATTATTATGTTACTTTTATTGATGATGCAACTAGAAAAACTTAGGTTTATTACATTTGACAAAAATTTATTGTTTTTTATACTTTTATGAAATGGAAAGATCTGGTTGAGAACGAGACAGAAAAAAGGTTGAAGTGTCTCAGATTAGACAATGGAGGTGAATATTGCAGCAAGGAGTTTGATGATTATTGTTCATACCATGGGATTTGTAGAGAGAAAATAGTTCCATAAACACCACAAGAAAGTGGTCTGTTGGAAAGGTTGAACATGACAATCATGGAGCATGGAAGGAGTATGAGATTGCATGTTGGGTTGCCCTTATAGTTTTGGGAAGATGTTGTAAATATTGTTGTTTACTTAATAAATATAGGACCTTCAAGCTCTTTGTATGGTGGCATTCCAGAGGAGGCATGGATAGGTAAAAAGTTAAACTATTCATTTCTGAATACTTTCAGTTGTGAAACATTTGTCCATATTGATAAAGAAAATAGAACAAAGCTTGAAGAAAAATCCAAGAAGTGTACCTTTATTAGATATGGTGTTAATTATTTTGGTTATCACTTATGGGATTATGAAAATAAAAAAATGATTAGGATTAGAGATGTCATATTCAATGAGAAGGTCATGTATACAGATCAGTTGCAGGGAAGGAAATAGGAAGAAGAAAAACCAAAATACACAGTGCTTGGAGATCACTAAAAAAGAAATCCCAAAGGCACCAGAAAATCAAAATGTACAACAACAGAAGCAACAAGTACCTCAAACTCCTGCAATTTTTGTTAGAAGATCTACCAGGTTAAGTAGACCCCCTAAATGATACTCTCCTTCATTGTATTATTTATTGTTGATTGATTCTGGTGAACCCAAATGTTATGAAGAGGCAATGTATGTAGACACTAAAAAGAAGTGGGAACAAGGCATGAAAGAGGAAATGGAATCCTTGGTAAATAACCAGACTTGGGACTTGATTCAGTTGCCTGCAGGAAAAAGAGCATTACAGAATAAATGGGTTTACAAGTTGAAGGAAAAAGATGGAGGAAAAAAATGGCATAAGGCTAGACTTGTTGTAAAGGGGTTTGCACAAAAGAAAGGTATATATTTTGATGAAATATTTTATCCTATTGTTAAGATGACTTCAATTAAGACTATTTTAATTCTTGTGGAAGTATACTATTTGCATCTTGAACAGTTAGATGTAAAAACAACTTTTCTCCATGGGGATTTGGAGGAAGATATTTATATGTAGAAAACACATGGGTATGAGGTCAAAGGGAAGGAGAATTTGATATGCAGGTTGAAGAAGAGATTGTATGGCATAAAATAATCTCCAAGGAAGTGGTATTTGAATTTTGACAGGTTTATGACAAAACAAGGTTATAGTAGATGTCATTCTAATAATTGTGTTTATTTTAAAAGGATAGAAAATGGAAGTTACATTATCTTGCTATTCTATGTAGGTGACATGCTTGTTGCAGGGTCTAATATGCATGATATAAATATGATCAAGAAGAAATCAGCTAATGTAGAATGAAAAATCAATTAGTACACCTTTGGCTAGCCATTTCAAATTAACTAAGGAAATGTGTCCCAAGACACAGGAGGAGATATAATACATGTCCAGGGCTCCTTATTTATCAACAATTGGAAGCTTGAAGTATGTGATGGTTTGCACAAGACCAGATATTGCACATGCAGTGGGAGTTGTGAGAAGGTATATGAACAATCCAGGTAAAGAATGTTGGGAGTTAGTAAAGTGGATTCTCAGGTATTTGAGAGGTACTTCTACTTATGTATTATGTTTCGGAGGTTCAGACACTGTTCTACACTAAGATATGTTGATCGAGATATGATCGGTGATAAAGATAGCAGGAGGAGCACCATAGGGCATGATTTTACTATAGGTGTAATAATAGTAAGTTGGATTTCAAAACTACAAAAGGTTGTTACAATTTCAACAACAGAAGCAGATTATATTTCTACTACAGAGGCTAGTAAAGAGATGATTTGGCTACAGAGGTTTATGGGGGAATTGGGAAATAAGCAAGAGAATAGCAGTTTGTATTGTGGCATTGAGAGTTCCATTCATCTTGAAAATAACCCATCCTTCCATTTGAATAGTAAGAATATACAACTCAGGTACCATTTCATACGATCTATCTTGGAAGATGGACATTTGAATTTTGAAAAGATACATACTAGCCAAAATCTTGCAGACATGTTAACAAAGGGTGTAACCAGGGAGAAATGGATTTCCTACTCAATTTCAGTTGGTCTTCAAGAATGAAGGTGAATATGAGAAATTTTAGAGGTCCAAGTTGGAGTATAGTCCAGAAAATACAACAACAATGGATTTATTGTGATCAGTCTCCAAGTGGGAGATTGTTGGTTCTGGAGCCTGATTATCTTCCTGATTCAAAGGTTTGTTTCAGTCATGCTTGGACCCCATTCCCTGATGGGGGGGTGTGGGGGTATTTACCTCCCACAAATTTCACCTGGGGGGTCTAGGGGAGGTGGCAAAAAATGTTTTATCCCCCCCGGCAAGGGATTCAGGGAAGCGCCCATGAAGAAAAAATTTGGGAAAAATTGTCTTGTAAAATATCATAATTTCATAGTCAATCTGGACCATTTATTATAAGGTCACAGATATGATAGTAGAAGTTATTTTAGGTATTTTTTCCCTAGAAGGAAACCCTCTTTTATGAGGGAATTGTATTGCGGTTGTGTATCATCGTGAATATTTTATTCTAAGAGAGGAGATTGTGAGAGAAATAAGAGGAATTTATAATGGGTGTTTTGTAGGTTGTTTCCCTTCATTTTGTTGGATAATAAAAAAGGAAGGACCTGGAAATTTATCTGGTGGATGTATCCCACACTGGGTGAAACATGTATATTTCTATCTCTATTGTATTGGGTATCTTATGTGTTTTATTTCTATAGTTATTTTATTTTATTGCTCCATGATCCTTTTTTTCTAACAAGAAGAAGAATTGAGTCCTCCTTAGCAGAAGTGACAACCCAATCATATGAATAACCAATCATTGTTGTTCACCCACAAGAACCTATTGAGAAGCAAGTGGTTACAAATAAAGTAAGGGAGAGAGAAAGAACCGATAGCTCCAGGCCAGGTAAAACGAAATCCATACTTAAGAAAATTAATCATTTAAAGGAGGAAAATTCTAGGCTTGAAGAACAACTTGGGGTTCTGAAAGGGAAATTTCAGAAGGAAGAAAAACCCATGGTATTGGGAGCCCTGGCCAAGATTGTTAAAATTGTGGAAAAATCACTTTCTCGTACAAAACCAAAGAATATAATACCATAGGATAAGGAATCTATGGCTCAATTATGTTTAGCATGTGGTGACGTCCTTAACCAAGCATGATATGAGTAGGATGATGTGTTAGCACCAATATTTATTTTAGTGGGAGTTCTGATAGAACCTATTCAAGATAATGAGGAGACTACTGATACTACCCAAAGTGATTAAGTTATGGTTTGGGATACTACTGCTACATAAGCTCCAGTAGTACTCGGAAAAAATAAAACTAGTCCTAATCAAATTTTCGAAACAAATGATGGAAATCCATGAGGAAAGGATGTTGAAACTCTAGGAGGAGAGAAATGACATAGTGAAAAAGAAATTAGGGAACCTTCCCATGTTGTCACAAGAGAGACTATACAAGATACTAATGTCACATAAGAACCAATAGTACTTGGCACATAGATAGTTGAACATAACCAAGTCACTAAAATTGATGTTGAAACTCCATGAGGTGAGGTACAACATAATGAGAAAGGAGTAGATGGCCCTTTTCCAACTGACACATAAGAACCTTCCCAAGACATTGTTGTTACACAATAACAAAAAATCATTACAAATGAGGAAACTTAGGCTACGGAACAAAGAATCCATAACATTACCCCTAATATTAATATACTAGTTGTTGAAACTCATAAGTGGAAGCAGCTAGACTTGTCATTCCAAGAAGGGGAAATCCCCATTAAGGAGAATGAAAGGGTCATTTTTTACCTCAAAGAGAAATTGGTAGAAGAATGAGTGTTCCAGAAACAAAGGTGGGAGGAGTTGAAGAAGGAGAGGAAGCAATTGAAATAGTTAAAGGACCAAGTGCAATATATGTAAGACACATTAAAGGAAACAATGTGTGATCTGGCTCTAGAATTGTTGAATTGTAGGAATCCTTCCCCTGCTTATTCACTATTTATTTAAGAACAATATATCATTTTCCAATTAGTATCTATGAAAGAAGACAAACTCAATAAATTTGATTCCACCATTTCATTTCGGAAGACATTTTTCACACCAGTCTTGTAGATCAACATCTAGTATGTGAATTATACATGCATGAGTTTATTTTGTGTGGGGAACAGAAATTTAATCTATCACCATATATTAGGGATATTCAATTGAGATATCTTACTTCATTTGTCAGTAATCAAGCAAGGCAGAAGGAAACCCATGACATCATGAAAACAACTCAGATAGAGAAAACATTATGGATCAAAGGAGAACCTACCCCTACCGTTGATATAACTAGGGCTTACAATAAATTTAATGGGTCAGAAGAATGGGTTGCCACTTTGAATGATGTCTGGATTTTTATCCTGGACCTATTCCCTAGGTGCATCAATATGCATTTGAAAGAATCTCTAGAGAGTAGTTGGGTTAGATGGGAAGCCTCTAATGCTGAGCTAAAAACAAGGGATCCATATGGTTATCCAATTTTTACCCATGCTCTTTCAAAAATAAACATGTACATGGATTGCATCAGGAACTATAGATCCAATTGGCTTAGCCTTAGATACATATTCCCCTTGATATGGATCCCCATAAGGAGGTATCGACACCTGTACCAAATAAGGTAGGATGATGATTGGTGGATAGATGTGATGGTGACCAATGGATACAAGTTTGTTCAAGAGGATATTGTTGGAGCTTATAGTCTTACTAATATTCACATGCATTATTTTTAATTAGAATCTAATTGATCAATGGGTTGCATGAGGACATGTAGTTTCTTTCGTTGGGGGGAGATGTTGGGTTCAGGATTTGACACAGTTTTTCCACCCTTCTAGTTGCATTTCACCTATTTTTCTTATATCATCCATGCTCATTTCATAGCCATTATTGTCCAATATCTTTTCTTTTTTTCCAGGTATGTTGAGTTTGTATGATGCCTCAATTCATTAAGTTTTGATTTCATTTGGGAAGGATAATGGTTGTTTTGGGTATTTACTAATAATGTATTGAGAATTGCCTACACGATGATCAGTTTCTCCAGGTGTTATTACTCTTGAAGTGTTATTACTCCTGAAGTGTTGTTACTCCTTAATTGATGTTACTCCTCAAGTGTTGTTACTCCAAAATTGTTGTTACTCTCGAAGTGTCGTTACTCCTAATTTATGTTACTCCCAAAGTGGTTTATCTAGGTATTGTTACTCTTAAGGTGTGGTTACTCCCAATAGATTGACGATGTTATCTGGAGATTGTTGGTCCTAATGTTGATATGGTCGTTGATCCATATGAGTCCCTCATGGAAATGACTTTTCTTCCTGATGATGTGGATATTTTCCAAAGTCACAAGTATTGTATTTCTCATGAGTTTTTTTTGTGAGACCGAATTAGAAGACAATTCATTGGACGAGATCTGTAATCAATTGTATTTTCTTAACGACCAATTATAAAAGATATTGAATATATTCTATTTAGGACTGTAATGAATAGCTTGAGAATCAAAATATTCTCAAGGATGTTCATAATTGCCAATTTCCTAAGATTAGTTAAGAAGGGGGACCTTTAAAAATGATACACTTCCGCTCCCAAGCTAGTCTATATTTTTCAACATTCGATCTAGTCAATTAGAGACAACATCTGAATCTGTAACTTCTTATTTTTTATTAATGAAGTTTCAACAAGTTTTTGGTTCAGTTTATGTTTGATTAAGTTGTAGTTTATGTGCTTTCCCCAACCCCTGCTGTGGAATATACCTCTTCTTTAGGAAGGTTTCTATTATTGTATCAGTAGGTAGATTCATTTCATTGATATTGCGAGTGTTATTTCCGCTATTACTGTTATTTACAATTAATTACAAGTGTTCTTGTGTGGATGCAAATTGTTGTTACTCAGTTATAGCTTGATTTAGACTTAGTTTATTGATTGTTTTTGTTACATGATTATTGTGTTGATTTGTTGGATCTCAATTTATTGACGAGTTAATGAAACTCAACTAAGTTTGGGATGTTGATGTTAGTCATTTCATAGGAGTTCCTTTGTTGTGAATCATCAGTTGGTTTCATATTTGTTTTATCTCAACATGGTGTGTTTTCTTTCACATTGAATGAATCATTTTATTTGTGAGGAGTGAATGCATTTCATTTTCAGTAAGAATGCATTCTGTTTTTATTCATTCCCAACATAGTGTGGTTTGTTTATTTCTTTTCCAAGAAAGTGATTAATCTCCGAAGTAGTGTGTGAAGTGAGGTTTTATGGGTTCCTTTTATTTATGCAAAGTGTGGATCAATTTCATTTTATTATAGTGTTTACTTTCAACAATGTGATTTGATTTCAACATAGTGTTTACTTTCAGTAGTGTGATTTCATTTCAGCAGAGTGTTTACTTCTAGTAGTGTGACTTTATTCCCAACAAGTGTGTAGAGTGTTTCCTTTCAAGCAACAATGTTTTACTTAAAAAAGTGTGATTTAAAATTTAACAAGGGTTTTTTCCTTTCAAGTAGTATGGAATTTAGCCTATAGTGTGTGCTTAATGATTGATATTTTACTTTTAGATTATAGAATAGTGTCAGTTAGAGAATTGTTGCCTGCATATATTTTGTACAATAACTTTGCAATAAAATAACATACCTCGGGTTGACAATTAATGTATTGGATGTTTTAATTAGATAATTAAATACACCAACAATAGGTGCAACAGACTCATCATGTGGTTGTTGGTTTGGTCCATGAATGAAACCTATTTATAGATAATCCTTCGATAATCCTTATGGATCAATCTATAAACATCAGGAGAGATATATTTTCCCTCTCATGGATCATGCTTAGTCTTCAGTGAAATGGTGTCTTTAGACACCACCACTGTTCTCGGATCCTCCATTCTCCTCTATGGTTATCTACTTGTGCCAATACTTTGAGAGGAAAATTAGAGAGCATAATAGAGGGGGTTAATGTTTTGTAGTAGCCTAACAAGACACAAATCTCAAGTAACTCTGTAGAGACTCCATTCTCCTTTGTCTTTGCATTATTTCCATACTAGAGAAAAGAGAGTAGAGAAGTCTCAACTTCTAGATGGATTTTCTCCTGTAAGGGTTTCCTAGAGAAAATATTTGTGTTATTTTGTGGATGTCGTGTGATTTTATTTTATTTTTCTCTATTTTCCACATTTTATATATTTCATGCATAATTAGAAAATCAATAACTAAAGATTATAGAATCTAAAGTAATTTAACCTTCATGGTCTAGATTTCATTTTTATTTATCAAAACCATTGTGATGAAATATTCTAGTGGAATATACATGACAATTTATAGATTAGTAGCATTAATCGTATATCATAATGAAAAAACATATTGTATCATCCTTCACATGTAATGAATTTTTTAATAAAGAAGGAAATTTCCTTCTATGGTGAGATAAGGAGGTCCCTATGAACACCCTTGCAAACACTTGGCATTATTGTTGGCTTGTTCAAGAATAATGGCCAACTATTGTCAAGGAGTTTCAAAATATTTGACCAATTATCTCCCTTTGATGATAACCTCGTTGCTCAAGAATTAGATGCCTCTGTCACAATTAACACTAACCCTCTAACATCTTCCTTACTATTGACATACTTTTCAATTACTTTCTAATTAACTTAGTAAGAAAATAAAGAGTTGTACATTTAATTATCAATCCTGGATTCATATGGAACTTGCGAAATGTTGTGCACAATCTATGCAAGAGTAGTGTTGTTTTACTAAAGCATTCTAGCACTTTAATGTCACAATTCAAAGATTCAAGATACTTAGTTAAGTCACTGAACTATGCTATGGTCGAATTTGTAGAAAATTAAATACTGGAAAAACTTGAAATCACACTTGTAGAAATTGAAATCACATTTGCGAGAATTGAAATTACACTTCGTAGGAATTGAAACTATGTTATTATCTATTGGTGACTTGCTTAAGTATAATGAATGGGTTTGTACTTTTGGAAAAATTGAGTTGTTGTTCCTTCAATATTAATCCAATAACATCAATCCAAAGTTACAAAGTCTAAAGTTAGATGAAATCAGAAAATAAACAAAATAAAGAGCAGCTGCAAGTAGAGTTGCAACAACGCGAGTTGTAGCAACAGAGTCACAACATGAAAATAACTACAACAACCAAGTTGCAACAATACGAGTCATAGAAATTGAACTCTGTTATAATCAAAACTGAAGAGACACAAGTTGCAACAATGGAAAATGCAGAATGACTGTAACTTTACAAGAAGTTGAATTGCAAGTTAAGACGAGAAAAACAAACCACTCATGAATTGCAACATTTTTTGTGTATTTGAAATTGTAGTAAACTGAAAGATAGAATTAATATAAAATCAAATTGACTATATCATGGTTCTATAATGGTAGAAAATTGGAAAAACGTCTATACACTAGTAGAATTTTGTAAATAAATGACTACGTGACTAAATTTTTTAGTCATGACATTTAAAAATGAATAAATTCTACTATTTTTTTGCAACACAACTATAAATGAATAAAACAATGATTGATTTGATCGTCAGGTAAAAAACACAACCAAATAATTAGTCACACAAATAAAAATGACTAAATAAATGACTATTACTACTCTAGACTAACATTTGGTAATTTGTACATTAATACACACACACACACACACACCTTATTGCTTCTATTAAGATCTCATTATATTAGACCATTTTATAATCCATTCTTCAAAAAAAAAGAATCAAACTATAACATATAAGCTAGAGTGAAATATACGACATCTATCTGCCTTGATCCATGGCATATTCCTAAGCGATGAAATTATATTGATTAAACCAAAATTGATCTACAAAGTAGATTTCCTCCATTATAAAACTATACTATCAAATATGGAGTCCATTCACTCATGGAAGTTTTCCATCACAACTAGTGAAACCTGGTGTCTTCATAGTTAAGCTAGTGAAACTTGGTACCTTCATAGTTACCTTAATTTAATATAATATTGTAATGCAAATTCACCCCGGAAAAGGTAATTCGATGGGGGGGTGGGGAGTACCAGTGGTTTTGGGGGAACAATTCAGAGTGGGGAGTACACTATATAAAATAAAGGGTAGTGTGAGACCTTTCCAACGGTATACATTTTACCCAGTTTTGACCCCCAATTGATGAGAATGAACCTTCACAAAATCGTGACTAGTTTCACGGGCCAGATTGGTAACAATGGTTCAGGGTTAACAATTTGATATTAACAAACTACAATTAAGAAAATAAGTGATCCCATGTTGTATTAGATTCAGATACATTTCCAATGAAAACTCATTTTCCTCAATCTAGCATTACATGACCCAGTTAGAGTTGTCACAAGCCTTTGACCTAGTTTAGGTAGGACAATATGACCAACTATCATAATAAGGTTTCAAGGAAATTAAAACAGTGGTTAACCACCTCCTCCCATAAATACATGGCCACCTCATTAAATTACTCATCGAGACTTTTCCACCAATACTTCATTTTATCTGATTGGATATGGTATCACAATGTGACACCTTTCGCAATATTGGGTAGTTTTGTGGGCCCCACAGGCAAATCAAGGTTTTAGACTGGATATGTTCCTAGGCAAAATTGGGGGCCTAGGTGGCATCGGATTGGATTATTGATCGCACATTCTCTATGGGCTCGTAGAGACATTTCCAATGACATGCTTTGTGTCCAATTCTGACTCCATATCATCCAAAAACAATTTCAGCCTCCAATAAGGACCTAGTCAAAAGTCAAAGTCAACCTTTGACTATCACACATTTCAAGAAAATGATTAATTTTTTTTTTATTTATTTAAAATAAAAAATGGAGGAAAAAGAGGAGGATGAAATGCACCCCTTCTCATGAAAAATAAAAAAATAAAAATTCCAAATGGGGCAAAACCCCCTTTTCCCTTCACATTCCTCTATTTTCCCAATGTGTTCAAGGGAGGGGGGCTCTGCAACTCGACCATGGGTAAAAAATATAGAGGGATCAGGTCACCTAGATGTCCACTAGCAAAAGAAGGGTCATTATTGAAATCCCATCAAGAAAAAACAAAGATCCGGGTGCCAAAACCCCAATTTGATGAAATGGTTATTTCCTTGGTATTGTTGAGTTTTCGAAACCATGAAAAGATTAATTAGGAGATATTGTTTGTTGTAAATTGGATGTATCTTTTCAAGAATTGGCTGGGTTTCTGGTTCATATTTTGTTTTTCTTGGTCCTAGTTTTAATTTTTGTTGACACTTGAATCCATTAGGACCAAAATGACAACCTCACGAGGATGTGTACCCCCCTGTGTTTTTATAGAGGTGGTACTCCTCTTTTTATTTTTTTGAGATTTTTAAATATTCAAAATGTTGGAATTGACAGAAGTCCGTCGCAGTAATTCAAAGAAACAAAAATATTTCAATAAAATAAAGGGGAAAATGATTTTGTTTTCTTTTAAAGGAAATTTCCTGAGAAAGGACAAGGAACTGAACACATTCACACATTTGAAGAAAATAGACAAAATTTCCCCACATCCATCATAGTTTAAGATAATGATTTTTTATCACATAAAAATAAAAAAGAATATGATCTGCATGCACATGAGAACTTTAACAGAGTGGATACATGGGCAGCTCAAATAAAGATAATGATAGATCAACCTAAAATATTTTATATTATGAAAAAAGGGTTACAAAGCACAATCGAGATTGTTCCCAAAGTAGTTCTCAAGAAATTTCCAAATATATATAGTTTATTACATATTCTTGAAATTGTAAATGCATTTGTCTTAAAGACAGGGATTGGGGCTCGCACGGGCCATTAAGAAAATAAATACAAGAAATTAGATTTTATAAAGAGGATAGTGGGTGGTGGAAATATCATCAAGACTATGATGGTCGCTTGTGTGTTCATTTGCTTGTTGATTTCCTTTTATCATTTTCATCAATGGTTATAGGAACTGTCTCAACTGCTTCTTTTCCTTCATGTGTCAGTTTGTCGATAGCCTTGTTGAACCATTATTCGATGTAATATTTCATAGGTGCCACATTGATTTCATGCTGGATTTTAATATTGAACAACTCACCCTCCAAGTCATGGAGATCAATGGAACTGCCATGCAATATTTCCTCAATATCCTGTTTTTCTACGAAATAATCTACTAGATAGTTATCTATGGCGTTCTAATCATATACAACTATGAAATAGAATTTTTCAATTAATAATCCTTTAAAAACATCAACCTGCTCATCGAATTTTTATTTTGTTAGGAACAACGAGTTGAGGATCAAATTGGGATATTGGACCTTGTTATTGTGTTCGGCTAGGTCCACCTCTGTGAACCTTTTGAATAACACTTTTCTCCTTATTATGGCCTAGTTGCATGCCTGAACGATGTTGTTCAAGTTCTTTATTTTCTCTTTCCGACACGAATTCAACTTCTTGATCTGACTTGGAGAGGGAAGGTCCTCCTCTCTTCTCTTAAGATATGACATGTTAGTAACTTTAATATCAAAGGGTACCATTGCATCAAGGTAGAATCCTTCTTCATTTTTTAGATCAGCCTGTAGATATTCAAATAAGGCATGCACCCTCGAGCCAATATAAATCATGATCTTTGAAATTTACCAATCTTCTATAAATCCTGGTAGCACAAAGGCTTGGGTAATGGACCCACGTTTTTTTTATGGATAATGGTATGAGTTTTGATATATTTTTAGGTAATACTATTCCATATGGATGTTACATTTCATGCCATTTATAGAGGTATGTGGAACGTCACATAACTCCTCACGGTTAGAGAGTTATGGCCATGTGAAGTTGAAGAAAGGTTTGGGTAATGGACCCAAGTTTGTTTGATGGATAATGGTATGATTTTTGATATATTTACAGGTAAAAATATTCTAGATGGATAGTTCATGTCATTCCATTTCCAATGGTATGTGGAATGTCACATAACTCCTCACGGTTAAAGAGTTATGGCCATGTGAAGTTGAAGAAAGGTTTGGGTAATGGACCCAAGTTCGTTTGATGGATAATGGTATGAGTTTTGATATATTTGCAGGTAAATATATTCTAGATGGATAGTGCATGTCATGCCATTTCTAGTGGTATGTGGAACGTTACATAAATCCTCATGGTTAGAGATTTATGGCCATGTGAAGTTGGAGAACTATCATGAGTCATCTAGAAGCCCCAAAAGGTCAAAGTAGTCAAAGTGGTTTAAGAGATTTTAGAAGGTAAATAATAAAGTGAAGTGATGAGTGTACTATAATTCAAGGTGAATACAAAATAAATTATATAAATAATAAAGTTAATGGAGAAATTACTAACTTGACAAGTGGTTAGAAGTGGGTTAACCCTAAAATAAGGAAAGTGGGTTAAGATGGTTAAAAGGTAACCCCTTGAGGAAGCTACATGAATGTATAAATAAGAGGAAAGGATCTCTCATTTTAATCACAGTTGAGCATATTGAATATATATAGGTGACTGAGGTAACCAAAGGATATCTAAGACGAATTTTGGAGGGAAGGTGAAGTAAAGAAGGCAGAAATTCAAGGGAGGATAAATTATTTTGATAATGCTTTCTAAGGTATGTTATTTACAGGTCATCTCACCATTTTTGCAATAATGTTTTTTATACAATGATTCAGATCGTGAAATTGGAAGAACATTGTAGAAACATATCCAAGTAGTTCTGATACAAATTTCAGCTTGTGGGTCATTGTATTTTTGGAGTTACAGGCCGTGGAAAATAGGGTTTGTGGCTAGTCCTCAAACTAGTCTAAAACAAGTGTTTTAGGGTAAAATGTCATAAATTTTTAATAAAAAATACAAATTTAGTAAGAAAAAATGTATTGTTTAGAGTATAGTCTATAGTATTCTTTGTACAATTTTCAGATCCATACAACAAATATTCCATGTGGAGCATGCTCTGCAAGTTCGCTCTCTAGAATAAGACAAAATTCAACAAGGTATGCCATTTTTTCTATAAATCCTTTTCTAAGAGGTTTCACATAGTGAATTCTAGAGGAATTCCATAAAAGACAATGAAGAACATTGTGTACCATTTTTAGATATTTATTCATTATAGGTATATAGTTATGATTATTTCAAGTTAGGGTTGTTGACTAATCCAAAATTAGTCATGTGAGAGGAAAGTAAAGTTTGATGAAAATGCTAGTCTCTTGTTGTTAAAGTTAAGGAAGGTTTGTAGGTATGTGATCTTATACACCATGTATATTACAGAGTTACAAATCAAATTTGGATGATGAAATTGATGAGGGATTTTGGTTGAGGTATGTTACATATAGAGGTTGTATAACAGTGAGGTTCTATCACATGGCTTGATGTAATGGTTTATGGTATTTGGTTATGGATAGTCTGATGTATTTCTAGAGAAATTTTGATGGTTATGTTGGTATATGGTTGAGGTACATGTTGGGTACATGGTTGAGACAAGTAGTTGATGAGTTGGAACATACATGAGGTGTATAGTTGATGATGTTGGTATATCTTGATGAGTCATAGTTTATGTGTATTTGAAGCATGATTGGTACATATTTGGTGCATGGTTGATGCACGCATTGATGGTATAGGTTGAGGTACAGGTTGGTGCATGGTTGATGCACTTGTTTATGGTACAGTTTGATTAGAGGTTGAGGTACAGGTTAGTGCATGGTTGATGCACTTGTTTATGGTACAAGCTAATTAGAGGTTGAGGTACAGGTTGGTGCATGGTTGATGCACTTGTTTATGGTACAGGTTATTTGGTATAGGTTGGTGCATGGTTGATTCACTTGTTTATGGTACAGGTTGATTACACATTGTTTGGTATATGTTTACAATAGTATATCTCATAGTGATAGTGTGACAATGGTTCCATCATTCTACTTATATTTTAGGGTGGTCGGATGGGGCAAGGATAGTTGGTTGTAGCCACCTTCCGGTTGTAGTCGGAGAACATAGGGGGTTGTAGCCTCCTTCTTGTTATAGCTAGAGAATTGGGGAGTTGGAGCTTCCCTCAGGTTGTAGCCTACAAAATTAGGGGTTTGGAGCCTCCTTCCATTTGTAGCTGGAAAAAAATGAAGTTGGTGCTTCCAATGAATGTAATTCTTAAAGACATATAAGAAAAAACATTCCATGGTTTTCTTCCACTTTGGGTTTCTACATAAAAACACTGGTGTACTGTGTATGTTTATGATTGCTCATTTGTTCATTGATTATTGACTCTGCAACTATTGGATGATAATGCTACATTGATATAACACTTTCATATTGTGGTTAAAAATTATTGAATTTCTCTATTACTGATTCACCCCCTCTCTTAGTAATCCAACAATTGGTATCAAAGCATTTGCCTTCAATAATCAGTTTAACCACTGAAAGGTAGATCATGGAGAGAAACAACATTTACAAACATGGAATACCACAGTTTGATGGAAAACAATATGCATTCTGGAGCAGAAGGATTAAGAGATATTTACAGGCACAGGGCCATTATATTTGGCTATCAGTCGTTATAGGATATGATAGTTCAAAAATGGAAAAGACTGCAACCAAGAAGGAATTGAGGAAGAATAAAAAAATAGAAATGGATTACATCAGGGAAGGATTACATAATCTGGTAAGACGTTGGTAAATGTTCATCAACCAAAGAACTTTGGGATAAGTTACATGACATATATTATTCACCCATCACAGATTCAGAAAATGTGAAAGAAGATGCAGGTATAGATCAAGAAGAAGTATGTTCACCATGTCAAATAAATTCAAAAGATGAAGAGGACATAATCAACATAGGTATGTTGTTTTGATTTAATTGTGAAAAATGAAGACATCTTGAAATAGAATGCCATGAAGGAAATGAGACATAAAAACAAGTTGAAAAAGACGACAATTATGAGGCATAATTGATTAGTTATTTAAATGAACTAAGAGAAGAAAACAAGTCACTCAAGAAAGAATTGATGAAACAAAAGGAAAGTGTTCACATTTTTGAAGAATCCCAATAGGTCATCAAGAACTTAATAACTCACCTAGAAGATTCCAGAAAGATCAAAGAAAATATTTAATATCAAAAGAAGTGTCTGGAAGCCAACATAGCAGCACAAAAGGAAGAAGCATAAATGAGAGAGAATATATTGACAGATCATCTTAAGGAAATTGTAGGAGCTGTAAAATACAAAATTACTTACAATTTAACATATATTTCCTTTCTCTATACGTAAATCATTCATTCACATCCTAAAAGCATAAAAATTCAGCTGGAATTCAAATCTATTTATAGCATGAAAAATAACTTAACATAATAAAATTTAATTACCTCTTCCTGATGCTGAATTCTCCGTTGACCTAGTTGTCTAGCCTGCTGCTTTGTTGCTACCTGATGCGCTGACCAACTCTTCCCAAACCGTGTTTCATCCCTGCCAGCTGGGAGCAGCCTGTCTAGCTTCCTAGCTCCAGGATACCGTAAGGCTATCCTGGCCCCCATGCCCAAAACCCCCAGCAAACCGGTGCCCCCTGCTTCTGGTTCACCAAAAACCCATAAAACAAACTCTCCCCACACCAGAAAATAATCCCCTCAGACATACAGTCTTTTTCCCCTTCCAATGATTCTTCCTCCTCTCCAAAAATAACCCCCCCTTCCTGTAAGTCTCCTCCCGTCATATCCCTCCTTCACCGACCCTTTCCTCCTCATTAATTTCCTTATCCATACATTCATTATCTTATCCTCTTAGTCAATGTCTTATCCTATTATTTAATGTTTCTTATCCTTATATTTTATGTTTCTTATCCCCTCCGTATATATAAATCATTTGATTAAACAACTTAAAATTTTTAACCCTCTTAAATTTATTACCCATGTCATTGAATGTGATAGGTAATTAATTAATTAATCAAAATTATAACAATTAATTAATTAATTAATGTTTAAGTAATATTTTTTTTTTTTGTAAATAAAGGGGGTGGGTCCTGTTATATTCATATAGGTAAAAACAAAAAATGCATGGGAGGCCAGCTGTCCCGCCTACATAGGAAACCGGGACAGTTGGGCACTCCAGTCCACGTGTTATCCATGCTTACAGAGTAAACAAAACATTGATAATGTCTCTGCAACGTCCCGCCCGAAGGAAA
>ML779831.1:631314-689574 GCA_009831015.1 Picea engelmannii | reverse complement strand
AAGGTCAAAGTAGTCAAAGTGGTTTAAGAGATTTTAGAAGGTAAATAATAAAGTGAAGTGATGAGTGTACTATAAGTCAAAGTGAATACAAAATAAATTATTTAAATAATAAAGTTAATGGAAAAATTACTAAGTTGACAAGTAGTTAGAAGTGTGTTAACCCTAAAATAAGGAAAGTGGGTTAAGATGGTTAAAACTTAACCCCTTGAGGAAGCTACATGAAAGTATAAATAAGAGGCAAGTCTCTCTCATTTTAATCACACTTGAGCATATTGAATATCTATAGGTGACTAAGGTAACCAAAGGATATCTAAGCCGAATTGTAGAGGGAAGGTGAAGTAAAGAAAGCCGAAATTCAAGGGAGGATAAATTCTTTTGATGATGCTTTCTAAGGTATGTTTTTTATAGGTCATCTCACAATTTTCAAAATATTTTTTTTTCTAGAATGATTCAGACCATGAAATTGGGAGGAAATTGAGGAAACATATCCAGGTAGCCATGATACAAATTTAATCTTGTGGGTCGTTGTATTTTTGGAGTTACATGCCGTGGAAAATAGGGTTTGTGGCTAGTCCTAAAACTAGTCTAAAACATGTGTTTTGGGTTAAAATGTCATAATTTTTTCATAACAGATCCAAATTTAGTAAGACCAAATGTATTGTTTAGAGTACATTCTATATTATTTTGTGTACAATTTTCATATCCATACAACAAATGTTTTGTGTGGGGCAAGCTCTACAAGTTTTCTCTCTAGAATAAGACATAATTCAACAAGGTATGCCACTTTTGCTATAACTCCTTTTCTGAGAGGTTCCAAGTAGTGAAGTCTGGAGGAATTGCATAAAATACACTAAAGAACATTGTGTACCAGGTTTAGATCTTTATTCATTACATGCACATAGTTATGATTAGTTCAAGTTAGGGTTGTTGACTAATTCAAAATTAGTCATGTGAGACTAAAGTAAAGTTTGATGAAAATGCTATTCTATTACAGAGATACAAATCAGATTTAGATGATGAAATTGGTGAGGTATTTTGGTTTATGTATGGTACAGTTAGAGGTTGTATAATAGTGAGGTTGTGGCACATTGTTTGATGTAATGGTTTGTGGTATTTGGTTATGGATAGTGTGATGTATTGATAGAGAAATTTTGATGGTTATATTGGTATATGTATTTGGTATATGGTTGAGGTACATGTTGGGTACATGGTTGAGACAAGTAGTTTATGAGTTGGCACATACATGAGGTGTATAGTTGATGATGTTGGTACATATTGATGAGTCATAGTTTATGTGTATTTGATGCATGATTGGTACATATTTGGTGCATGGTTGATGCACGTGTTGATGGTACAGGTTGAGGTACATGTTGGTACATGGTTGATGCACTTTTTTATGGTTTAGGATGATTACATGTTGAGGTACAGGTTGGTGCATGGTTGATGCACTTGTTTATGGTACATGATGATTACAGGTTGTTTGGTATAGGTTGGTGCATGGTTGATGCACTTGTTTATGATACAGGTTGATTACACGTTGATTGGTACAGGTTTACAGTAGTATATCTCACAGTGATAGTGTGACAGTGGTTCCATTATTCTACTTATATTTCAGGGTGGTTGGATGGAGAAATGATAGGTGGTTGTAGCCACCTTCTGATTGCAACTGAAGAACATAGGGGGTCATAGCCTCCTCCTTGTTGTAGCCAGAGAATTGTGGAGTTGGATCTTCTCTCAGGTTGTAGCCCGAGAAATTAGGGGGTTGGAGCCTCCTTCCAATTGCATCTGAAAAACAAAGGAAGTTGGTTCTTCCAATGAATGTAATTCTTAAAGACATATAAAATAAAACATGTTGTGGTTCTCTCCTTCTTTGTGTTTCCACGTAAAAACAATGGTGTGCTATGTATGTATATGATTTCTCATTTGTTCATTGTTTATTTACACTGCAATCATTGGATGATAATGTTACATTGATATAACACTTGCATATTGTGGTTAAAAAGGATTGAATTGGTCTATTACTGATTCACCCACCCTCTCAGTAATCTAACAATTGGTATCATAGCAGGTGTCTTCAAGAATCCGTTTAACCACTGAAAGGTAGATCATGAAGAGCAACAACATGTACAAACATGGAATACCACAGTTTGATGGAAAATAGTATGCATTATGGAGCAGAAGTATGAAGACATATTTACAGGCACAGGGGAATTATATTTGGCTATCAATCGTTACAATCTATGATAGCTCAAAAAGGGAAAAGAATGTAGCCAAGAAGGAATTGAATAAGAATAAAAAAATAGCAATGGATTTCATATGGGAAGGATTACCTAATTTGGTAAGAGAAAAGGTTGGTAAATGTTCATCAACCAAAGAACTTTGGGATAAGTTACATGACATATATTCTTCACCCATCACCGATTCAGAAAATTCCAAAGAAGATGCAGGTACATATCAAGAAGAAATATGTTCACCATGTCAAACATATTTAGAAGATGAAGAGTACATAATCAACAGAGGCATGTGGTTTTGATTTAATTGTGAAAAACATAGACATCTTGAAACAGAATGCCATGAAAGAAATGAGAAAGTTTTTTTTTTTGTAAAACTAGAAGACATTTATGAGGCAGAATTGATTAGTGCTTTATATGAACTAAGAGAATAAAAAAAGTCACTCAAGAAAGAATTGATGAAACAAAAGGAAATTGTTTACATTTTTTAAGAATCCTAATAGGTCATGAAGAACTTAAGAACTCGGCTAGAAGAAGTCGAAAAGATCGAAGAAAATCTTGAATATCAAAAGAAGTGTTTGGAAGACAACATAGCAACACAAAAGGAACAAGTAGAAATGAGAGAGAAGATATTGACAGATCATGTTAAGGAAAGAAATAACGATCTAAACCATCTTGATTCAGAGTTTGGTCAAGAAGAGAAAGTACTTGAAGAAGAAATAATTACATTAAAAATTTAGCTTGAAGAAGCGAAGAGAACAAAAGAAGTTATGAAGTGTCAGATATTAAAGAAAGAAGAAGAGGTTGAGAAGCTTGAAAAAGAAGTTGTCACATTGAGAAGTAAAATTGTCAAGCTCAAAAAGAAACGTTGAAGAGACATAAACATCCACATTAGTTATAGAGAATGAAGAGAAACACTCTAGGTTACTACAAAAGAAGAATGAAGAAAATAGAAAAAGTTATGTAGAGGTACTCAAAGGAAGGAATCATGGTCAACTAGTCTAAGAAAACTATTGAGGATACATCTTCAAGAAGAACATTTGTGTTCAAGCCACAAAGAAGCTTCAATCATGATCACGATCAACCAAGGAATAAATTCAGAAGGACTACACCACAAATAATATTATTCACTCCCAGGTATGCAAATTTATTTTATGGTCATTGTTTTTATTATACTAATTTTGGACATAAGTTGCAGATTGCAGGGATTATAAAGAAATGTTCAAGCAAGAAGTGCCTATGTGGCCACATGTAACATCGAGTGTTACAAATGTCATAACTATGGATATATAGAAAGTGATTGTAGAAGCATGATCGATACTTCCATGAAAGAGAACACTGATATCAGATATAAGAAAGTATGGATTAGAAAACAGGAAGAACATGTGAACAAAGACCACATACTGTAGATCACAAGATTGGAAATAAAACAAGATGAAGAAAATTGTACAAAGAAAAAGAAATATGTCAGATACATAAAGGTTTGGAAAATAACTGAAATAGGAAGGACATGTAAATAAGGAACAAGTTCAAGAGATTGTACTTTTAGGCATTGCAGTGAAAGATGAATCCACGGACAGAAAGAAAGAAGTCAGATCTTAGAGAGATAATGAATCTACCAATGAAGATGATGATGAATACACATCAGAGAAGGAATTGTTCTGAGCCATCCAGATTAAAGAGTCCCGGGTAATATGAATATTACACATGGGGAGTCTATGCGATAGTTGTGACATACCAAAGAACCATCCTTCAAGAAGCTTGCGGAGTTTGAGAAGACAAATTCAGAGCAGTCAGTTAGTAGAAGTATAGTCTGATAGATTAATCAAGACTTCATGATAGTATAGTGATAAATGGGTTAGCATTATGGACAGTTACGCAAGTAGAGTCTTTGACAATATAGACAAAGATGGATTTGTAAGAACACTTAACAAGTTTGGATAGATATATGACAATGGATGAAAGCATGGATTCATAGATTGGTTCAGAGACAAAGGAACATTATCATAATGGATGATAATTACATAGGAAATGGCTCGAACAATGGTAATGGATTCCAAATTGACAGATATTTTTTGGATACATGCAGTGCATACAACAATTTACATTCAAAATAGAGTAATTCTCATAAACAACAATGACAAAGCTCACTATGAACTATGGAAAGGAAGCACAGACAAAAACCTCTACATCAAGAAATTTGCAAAGGATATGCAGAATCAATTTGAAATGTCATTACTTGGAGAACTATCCTTCTTTTTGGGTCTTCAGATATGTCAAAGCAACCAAGGAATTTATATTTCTAAAACTAAGTATATCAAAGAAATGATAAAGAGTTTTGGAATGGAAGATTGCAAACTAGTTACAACTCCTATGAAAACCAGTTGCAAGTTGAGCAAAGATGATGATTCAAAGTCTACAGACCAGAGGAAATACATGTCAATGATTGGTAGCTTACTATATGTGAAAACATCCAAACCATATGTAATGCAGGTAGTTGGACATGTTTCACGATTTCAAGAAGCACCAAAGGAATCACATGTATTAGAAGTGAAGTTGATTTTCAAATATCTCAAAGGAACAAAAGAGTTTGGATTATGGTATCCAAAAGGAAAGGATCTATCATTTATTTCCTACATAGATGTATATTGGGCAGGTCACATTGATGAATAACAAATCACCAGTGGAGCAGTGTTCTAATTGGGTGAGTGTTTAGTATCATGGTTAAGAAAGAAACAATCATCAGTGTACTTATCTACAGTCGAGGAATGATATATTGCAAAAACAACATGTTGTACACGGGTTCTATGGATGAAACAAACTCTGACAGATATACAGGTTGAGTATGATGATCCCATTCCAATCTATTATGATAATAAAAGTTCCATATGTATCTCAAAGAACCCGATGATGCACTCCAAGATGAAGAACATTCCAATAAAGTATCACTTTCTACGGGAAGAGGTTGCAGAGAAGAACATCAGAGTTGAATATGTGGTCCAAAATGAATGATTTTGAATGATTATCTTATATTTCTTAGATATACATGATGAAGCACCATAAAGAGGGCAATTCAGGTTGGAATATCATTTTCAGGAAGAGTTCAATTAGGAGGAGTATCCCCAAGGACAATTCAGTTAGGGGGAGAAACTTGAGATGGAAATATACCTTTGCCATTGATGACAAAGGAGGAGAGATTTATTAGATGCAAAGGTAAATGCAAAAGTAAAGGTAAAGGGGGAGAATGAGTGATATGAATTCAGTATTGCATCATAGTGTTTCCATCAATGCCAAAGGGGGATATTGTTGATTAATTGGGTTGGTTGTAATTGATGTCAACCCTTGTAGAAAGTCCGGTAGAAAATTTCGGTAGCACAAAGGTTTGGGTAATGGACCCAACTTTGTTTTATGGATAATGGTATGAGTTTTGATATATTTTTAGGTAATACTATTTCATATGGATATTACATGTCATTCCATTTATGGTGGTCTGTGGAACGTCACATAACTCCTCACAGTTAGAGAGTTATGGCCATGTGAAGTTGAAGAAATGTTTGGGTAATGGACCCAAGTTTGTTTGATGGATAATGGTATGATTTTTCATATATTTTCAAGTAAGAGTATTATATATGGATAGTACATGTCATGCCATTTCCAATGGTATTTGGAATGTCTCCTCACGGTTAGAGATTTATGGCCATGTGAAGTTGGAGAACCCTCATGAGTCATCTAGAAGCCCCAAAAGCTGGAAGTAGTCAAAGTGGTTTAAGAGATTTTAGAAGGTAAATAATAAAGTAAGGTGATGAGTTTACTATAAGTCAAAGTGAATACAAAATAAATTATTTAAATAATAAATTTTATGGATAAATTACTAATTTGACAAGTCGTTAGAAGTGGTTTAACCCTAAAATAAGGAAAGTGGGTTAAGATGGTTAAAAGGTAACCCCTTGTGGAAGCTACATGAAAGTATAAATAAGAGGAAAGGATCTCTTATTTTAATCACACTTGAGAATATTGAATATCTATAGGTGACTGAGGTAACCAAAGGATATTTAAGCCAAATTTTGGAGGAAAGGTGAAGTAAAGAAAGTCAAAATTCAAGGGAGGATAGATTCTTTTGATGATGCTTTCTAAGGTATGTTATTTACAGGTCATCTCACCATTTTCACAATAATTTTTTTTCTAGAATGATTCAGACTATGAACTTGGGCAGCCATTGAGAAAACATATCCAAGTAGCGATGATATAAATTTCATCTTGTGGGTCATTTCATTTTTGGAGTTACACACCGTGGAAAATAGGGTTTGTGGCTAGTCCTGAAACTAGTCTAAAACATGTGTTTCGGATTAAAACGTCATAACGTTTTCATAACAGATCCAAATTCAATAAGACAAAATGTATTGTTTAGAGTACAATCTATAGTATTCTATGTACAATTTTCAAATCCATTAAAAAAATATTACATGCGGGGCACACTCTACAAGTTCTCTTTCTCGAATAAGACAAAATTCAACAAGGTAATCGATTTTTGCTATAACTCCTTTTATGAGAGGTTCCAAGTAGTGAAGTCTAGAGGAATTGCATAAAATACATTGAAGAACATTGTGTACCATTTTTAAATCTTTATTCATCACAGATACATAGTTATGATTATTTCAAGTTAGGGTTGTTGACTAATCCAAAATTAGTCATGTGAGACTAAAGTAAAGTTTGATGAGAATGCTTGTCTCTTGTTGTTAAAGTTAAGCAAGGTTTTCAACTATGTGATATTGTAGACTAGGTCTATTAGAGAGTTACAAATCAGATTTGGATGATGAAATTGATGAGGGATTTTGGTTGAGGTATGTTACAGATAGAAGTTGTATAACAGTGAGGTTGTGGCACATGGTTTGATGTAATGGTTTATGGTATTTGGTTATGGATAGTGTGATGTATTTCTAGATAAATTTTAATGGTTGTATTGGTATATGTATTTGGTATATGGTTGAGATACATTTTGAGTACATGGTTGATACAAGTAGTTGATGAGTTGGCACATACATGAGGTATATAGTTGATGATGTTGGTACACCTTGATGAGTCATAGTTTATGTGTATTTTATGCATGATTGGTACATATTTGATGCATGGTTGATGCACTCGTTGATGGTACAGGTTGAGGTACAGGTTGGTTCATGGTTGATGCACTTATTTATGGTACAAAATGATTACAGGTTGAGGTATAGGTTGCAGCATGTTTGATGCACTTGTGTATGGTACATGCTGATTATAGGTTCTTTGGTACATGTTGGTGCATGGTTGATGCACTTGTTTATGGTACATGTTTATTACATGTTGATTTGTACAGGTTTACATCAATATATCTAACAATGATTGTGTGACAGTGGTTCCATAATTCTATGTCTATTTCAAGGTAGTTGGACGGGGCAAGGACGGGTGGTTGTAGCTGGAGAACATAGGGGTTTGTAGCCTCCTTTGGGTTGTATCCAAAGAATTGGGGAGTTGGAGCTTCCCTCAGGTTGTAGCCTGAGAAATTTGGGGTTTGGAGCCTCCTTCCAGTTGCAATGGGAAAACCAAGGAAGTTGGTGCTTCCAATGAATGTAATTCTTAAAGACATATAAGAAAAATCATTTTGTGGTTTTCTCCCACTTTGGGTTTCGACGTTAAAACACGGGTGTACTATGTATGCGTATGATTGCTCATTTGTTCATTTTTTATTTACTCTGCAACTATTGGATGATAATTCTACATTGATATAACACTTGCATATTGTGGTTAAAAAGGATTGAATTTCTCTATTACTAATTCACCCCCCCTCTCAGTAATCCAAGAAATCTCCATGTAACTTCGAGTTGATGTGAGTAAGATTGAAAGATCCTTTTATGCTGGCTGCACGCGTGGCAGGTCTGGTAATTTCCAAAGGGATGGAAAGGAGTGGAAGAGGAATCAAATTCTATTGAAGTTCCTTAATCCTTTCCTTAAACTTTGTATTTTCTTCTTTGAGACTGCCAGTGGATCTATGGATCCTGGATACCTGGGAAGGCCATATATTATTTAGGTTAACCTCTGAATGATATTTACTCCTTTTATTCTTCACATCACTCTTCTCAATAATTAATTTTTTAGACTCATTGTCAAAGAAAACACTCTGAAATACAAATGATTCTTCTTCATCAAATATCTCATTCTCAATAATTTCCAACCACTGGCTCTGGTGAGTCGCGCTTCCTGGATGGTCAATATTAGGGAACATCTTCTCAATGTCATATTTGAGATATGTATCCTCGAGGGAGAATCCACTGATGTCACTTCTGATGTGATGCTCTTCTTCATCTTATACAATAATTTTCCTCTTCTTCCTTAGAGGAAGTTTATGGGATATTTCAATTTTTCCTGGAGGGGGGTTCTTATCTCCTCCTCCACCTGAACTACTATTGGTTACCTTTTTAGATGGGTGGGCCACCAGAGGACTTCTCTAAGGTGTTGAAGTCTTTGGAGTTATAGTTGGGGACTGTGCAATCTTCTCCCTGGGACCTTTTCCTCGCTTTTTATACAATTCATTGGCACTGAGTATCATCTCTATGTAACCAACAGTGTGGGTAGGAGTACCCAGGTTATCATCTTCTTCTTCTCCTAGAATGATATGGATAAAGGTACTGCTAAAACCCATTGTTAACATATGTTCCACAATGATTCCATTAGGGTCAAACCCTCTAATATTTTTAGCATACTTGAAATTCAAGTTGTGGAAGTAGCTAGCGAATTCATCAATTTTGTTCATATTTATGAATACAAAATCCCCAACTTTCCAAGGCAATGGTATAAATAGCGTTTTTCGTTTTTCATGAAAAAGGTGCAGCTAAAAGTTATATTTCCTTGAAACTTCTGTGACAAACATTATTTCAGATATATGGCATGGCAGAAAGGAAGGATTTTCCTTAGAACCGAAAATCTTGATGACATTGTAATTCTCCATTTGCTCCAAAGTCCCCATTCTATCCAGGAATTTACTAGCTTGAGTAGTTATTCTTGGGGTATCTCGTCCAAATAATAATGCTTTAAAAACCGAGATGAATTCATTGAAAACTTCATAAAAATGTAGGGAATCTTTGTGCCTCCACAAAACTTGGTACCAAAAGGTCATAGGGTCGAATTCACAATTCACCTTTTTGCATATAAATAATTTAGGAAACTGATAGCAATGTGCTATTGTGAAAACAAAATAAGAAGAGGTAAATATTTTCTTATCCTTTTTATATTGGGATAATTGGGAAGACATTTCAATGGAAATCAACTTCCCCCAATCGAAAATGACCAACTCATTTATGGTAAAATATAAGATGTAAAGAATCATACAGAAAATGATAGCGGTATTTTCTTGTCCCGTAATTCTGATAAATAACCAGGCAATTTACAAAAATGGATTTTTGAGCAAACTGACCTCTAGTCTAGGAATATCCTCAGGGATGGCAGCGATATTCTCCAAGAATTCTGGTAAGATATCCATGATGTTGTCATGGTTTTTGAAAAATTCTATGCAATCTTCACCTTTGAAGGTGAGTGTTGGCTCTGGGAGTCTCAACATCTTGTAGAATACTTGAGGCGAAAGAATAATAGGAGAATGGTCTAGGAGTGGAATTATCTGTTGTCTTGGTATATATTTCTCAGTGCACCACACAACCAATTCCTTCCAGTAAAAAACTTATGGAACACAACCTGTGGGCGCAATTTCGGATGTCCAAATTACTTCCTTCTGAGAAGAATGGGATGAATAACAAGAGTATTCTCTAGACCACTGAAATTATGATCTTCTCATCCAAATATGTTTAAAGTATATCCATATAATTGTTTTCGAGTTGTTTCTGCCATAAGTTGATGAGAACGTTCTTTTTTATCCAGATAATCTTAGAAACGGGTGCTTGATAGATAATATATAATCTTCTGCAGATCATGCTTTAATGTGGTTTAATCAGGAAGTTCCTCAAGACCTTCACCTATTAGTGAAAATATTTACGAGACCTGCATAATGATTTATTAGCATTAAACCATACTAAATGTGCATTGGGAAAAGCGTGAAGTTGGCGGGGATGGAGAGGAGTAGAATAGGATTTGAGACTTTTATGAACCTACCAACCCGCGAATGGAGAAGGTTGAAAAATGGCTAACTGTTGTGAGGAGGTCGTATGGACTCAACATAAGAGAAATGATATGCTTGGAATCTTGGGGAGTCTGGGGGTCAAAATGTAGATTATGGATCTTTTGAATACAAAATCTATATCACGACACATGGGATATGAGAGTTCGACTTCGCCAACCCAGGAAGCCGCAATTGCAGAAACGACTAAGAATGGGGTAATGTGGTAGTCGGGTGGACTCGATATGTGAGAATGTGGATTAGAGATGAGGATTCACGAGTCTGCCAACCTGGGAACCCACCATTCTGAAAAAACGACTAAGTATAGAACTAGAAAGGGAGAATAGAAGGGAAAAAAGGTAAGTATAAAAGAGGGAAAAGAAGGGGAGAAAATAAGTTGGGAAAATAGAAAAGGGGACGGAAATTTCAGAAGAGGTAATTGATCTCAACAATTTTCACTGGATCAAATGTCCATGGGTGAAAATTTATGGTTTCTGTGGTTTGTTTTTCACTGAAAAATAAATAGTGTGTCAAAAACCTTAATTGTTGGTTTCAATCTTAATTTAGTTGTTTCATATGTCTATCGTGTTGGTTTATTAACTGTTCCTATTGTTTCCTGAGTAAAATTGGAGGAGGGAGGGGATTCGAACCCCTCTTGGGCACTAGGCCCAGGTCTCCAGGGCCCTACTAGAGATTGTTGAATTTTAATTTCTGGTTTAAATTGCAATCTTATGACTGCAATTATGAGGTCCACGTAGTTTGAAAATTGGCCTCCTCTCTTTTCCCTCTGATAAAACCCTAAAATTTGTGAAATAATTCAATAAAATGAGTGGAGGGGGATCAAATTTTTTTATACTATAGGAGTGACAAGGACTCCTTATTGGCCTGGAAACATGTCCCAAAAGGGAGGCCTCCAAGGCTAAATTGAGCCAAACAGAGGAAGCCCATTTCAACTACAGGTATCTAGACCTATAAAAACCTGTCAAATTTGGTATTCAACCCATATTTTTTTTATCAAATTTTCAATATTTCCCCAATCATCCCTCCAACCAGTGCTTTCTTGTAAACCTTTCTAGAGCCATATTTCACTCATCCAAAGCCCGATTTGTGCCAAATGAAAGGAAGAGGAAAGGTGTTGAATAGAGCTACCACATGTTGGCTTCAAAAATCATATTTTTGGATATTTGGTACTAAAGAACATCCTTCCAAGTTTTAGGCCCAAGGGGTCCTTTAACCAAATCAGACCTAGATTGAAGCCATGTTTCATTAGCTCACATGGAATCTTATAGGAAGAAATGGGGGGTGGGGGGTAAAATCAGGTCTGAAAAATGCCTAAACATTGGGAATTTCCTAACATTCAATGACCAAACCCAAGGATCCCTTCCCTCCAAAGAAGCCTTGAATTTTACCCATGTCATGGGCCTTTATCCTGATGAATCAGATAGCCATTGATGGCTTAAGACACCATGAATTCCACCTTATTTATAGCTGCAAAATAAGGTAATCATCAAAGGTGTGAGATCCCCTTTTCACTGCCTTGGACATAGGACCATCTAAGGTGCGGGTAGCCTCATCCTCTTGCTGAGCTATCAAAGAGGATGTAATGGGCTTCACGGTTATATATGTTGGATCCATATTAATCGATGGATTTTTCTAATAACAACATGTAATAGCATAAATATAGTCTCGATACTTCAAAGGGACTAGTATAATGATTAGCTTTAATTAGGTAAATACTTAAGCAAATGGATAAGTATTATTAAAGTAAGTAATGGTTGTTTTATTATGTAAATAAGTGTAATCATTACCTATGTGACAGAAGCTAGTTTGAATAATAGTGAAGTGTAATTAGCTAGTATACATAGATTATGGAAATAAGTGAGAACATATAACTTACAAATGGAGTCTTAGATCTTAGTTCTAATTGAGTGTATTTTTTCCATTGATATGGAGGCTTAACACGCTATGGAATATGGTTCAAGATTGTATGATCTCCTATCACGTTCAGATCACATAGTGACTATCTACATAATTAAGATTAATGGTGAAGTAAGATAGTAAATTGTTAACATTAAAGATCATATCCAACTTAGAGTGTTTTATCTCATAAATCTCAATGTAGGTAATAACATAATAACTACAAGGTAAAGAGTATACAACATCAATCATACTTAAGAAATGGTTGCAACTATCATGAAATCCATATCATTCCAAGTTATGGCATGTTATCCACATAATGCAATAGTGATAATTACAAATATTATAGACTTGAACTATCGATAATGCATTATATTAGTTTCAAGAAGTTTACATTCATATTAATTATGATAACACAATATGCTTATCCTTTACCTATAACTCACACTATTCTTATATGTTTCATTCAAATTACCTTATCTCATAGGGTTAAGTGTTTCAAGCATATACCTAATCTAATAAGGTTAAGTGTTTCAAGTGTGATAACAATGAATTCACTATGGACTCTACTATTGCCATAACTCAGTCACACTATTCTTATATGTTTCATTCACATTACCTTATCTAATAGGGTTAAGTGTTTCAAGCATATACCTAATCTAATAAGGTTAAGTGTTTCAAGTGTGATAACAATGAATTCACTATGGACTCTACTATTGCCATAACTCAGTCTCGTTAGCTCTAGTAGCAGTCTTTTGCAGTCCTATAAGTGTTTGAACATGATTGTTTTTGTGTTTGGAGATATGTATCATTGGTTGATGGACAATTTATGTAACGTTTATATTTCATGTTGGAATATAATCAATTTTTTTTTTGAGAAAAAAGTTATAGGAGTTTCCTAAAAATCTGATCAGAAGTTATCTATACCTTTAAGATTTTTATTAACAAAAACATAATTCTATATAGTTCCTAATAGATCTTGGTTGTTTATAATGATTGAGAAGTTCTAATAATATGATCCTAGTTATTTCTAATGATCCTAGTTGTTTCCAATAGAGTTATAGATTGATTTTATTATGTGTGTGTTGGGGAATATGTTAAATATAATTAGAATATAATTGTTGTTGAAATATTTTTCATATCTCAATATAATGTGTACTTTTTTTGTTTTTGCAAAAATGTATTGATAAACTCCAAGAAGGGGATAAAGTTAGGGTGTTGGATCCATTTGATGGTGTTGTTGTGGGAATTGGGAGGATTCACTCACTATATATTATACATGGATTCAAATTGAAAGGAACAAGAGATGCAAATGTAAATATTTTAAAGGTCACAAGAAACATACCCCTTTCTTATGAAGAAAAAATAGATGGATTTRTTCGTCTRAAATAGAAAGAAGAAACCTTCACATGGTGGCCACTTGCAAAAAATGACATAGTTGATGTTTATCATGTAATAGTTATTAGACAACTTGGCCCACTGCTTTGTGCAGTAGTTTGAATGTGTTGTTCATGGATCTTTATCATGGTGTATTTGCAAGAGTTGTAAACTCTCATACTTTTACTATATATATATATATAAATTGCATTATATTTTTTAATTGGAGATTACCTTTTTTTCTTATCATGATGTTGAATCAATCTTTTAACTTTTTTCATGTTGTAGCTTGTTCGAATATAATTGTTGTTGAAATATTTTTCATATCTCAATATAATGTGTAYTTTTTTTKTTTTTGCAAAAATGTATTGATAAACTYCAARAAGGGGATAAAGTTAGGGTGTTGGATCCATTTGATGGTGTTGTTGTGGGAATTGGGAGGATTCACTCACTATATATTATACATGGATTMAAATTGAAAGGAACAAGAGATGCAAATGTAAATATTTTAAAGGTCACAAGAAACATACCCCTTTCTTATGAAGAAAAAATAGATGGATTTATTCGTCTAAAATAGAAAGAAGAAACCTTCACATGGTGGCCACTTGCAAAAAATGACATAGTTGATGTTTATCATGTAATAGTTATTAGACAACTTGGCCCACTGCTTTGTGCAGTAGTTTGAATGTGTTGTTCATGGATCTTTATCATGGTGTATTTCCAAGAGTTGTAAACTCTCATACTTTTAATATATATATATATATATATATATATATATATATGAACATCTTACAGTTCATCAAAATTGCATTATATTTTTTAATTGGAGATTACCTTTTTTTCTTATCATGATGTTGAATCAATCTTTTAACTTTTTTCATGTTGTAGCTTGTTCGTATATGTAATAATTTTCTTTTCTTTTATGTTTTAATTGAAGTTTAATAATATGTTTATTTATGCATTATACAATTTATGGTATTTAATAAATTATTCATATCATATAAATGAAAATTTACTACTAAACTAGTAGTAAATATAATGATTAAGTAATTAATAAACAATGTATCAATATACTACTAGTTGACATAAATCAGTGAACAAAAAATAAAAATAAAAATTACCAAATGACGACAATTAAAAAATAAAATGACTAAATTTACTAATAATTGATAGAAATTAGTCAACAAAAATGACCAAATATACTACTAATTGATGTCAATTAATAATTAAATTGACTAAATATACTACCAATTGATAGAAATCAGTGAATAAATATGACTAAATATATGACCATTTGATGGAAAAATAATGATTAAAATGACTAAATATACTACCAATGGACAAAAATTAGTTAATGCAAATGACTAAATATACTACCAATGGACATAAATCACTGAATAAAAATGACTAAATATACTACCAATTGACGACAATTAATGATTACAACGACTAAATAAATGACTAGTTAACAACAATCAGTGGCTAAATATACGACCAAATTGATCAATCAAAACAACCAATAAATGACTAAAATTAGTTTATTCATAAATTTGGTCACGTTATAAATGACCGAAAATAAACTACTAATGGTCACGTGACCAAAATTAATCATTTATATGCAATTTGTAGTAGTTTTTTTAGTCATTTATTATTGTTTTTCTACTAGTGATAGTATGTGAATAAAGCTATGAATATGGAATTACAAAAATTGAAGGAAAATAAAAATAAAATAAACTGAACATAAGTAAAATGCTAATTTATATTCATATTGTTACAGGAAATACTAGACTAAGGAGAGGGCCCTACCTCCTTAGGCAAGATATTGAGCTATGAAAATAGAATCACATGATCACTAGTACATCAACACATGAATGAAAGGTGAAAATGAAATTATATTGTCATAGTTGGAAAGATACAATAGTAGAAAAATGTAATTTCCAGAATAATTTTCTCTCCCCCTCACCTCTTGGGAGCCAAGGTTCTTATACACCATGACTGATATTCTAAAATTATACAAATAACATATGTACAACTATGAGAATCTTGTTGTTCATTTGGTTACAAATATTCTTTCAAACTTTAGTGGGAATTGGGCATATACTGACTTGACAAGAAATTGATTTCTCCTTTAGTCCCCCAATTGTCGCATGTCACCTTTCTCCATGAATATTTATTCCCAACTTCTAGTTGCAACATTGATTGTTGTGTTGATGAGCTTTATTTGGAGTAGGATTTAATGTAATAATGGCATATCGGGTAGGATTCATTCCTTAGTGATAAATCAGGTGAGTTGGATAAAGGAAGTATAAAAAAGGGAACTGATTAATGGAAAAATCATAAGAAAAAAGGTATAGACTGGTGCTAAAAGTATGTCATTTTAGGCACCTGTCATCTCCCCCAGCCCAAAATCATTGCATGTCCCCATGCAACCACAATCACTCAGTGTTAGAGAACTTAGGGTGACCTTGGGGGTCACTGATACCACATATTACCTCCACTACTGCATTCTTCCCCTCACTGATGTCCTCTTCCTTTGGAACTTACTTGTTTTGTTCTGTCTCTATTTCTTTCTGAGTGGCTTTATCAATTACCATAAAATATTTGGTCTAGACAACTACTTATTTTATCTCCTTAAGATGACCTCTTTCTGTGAGACAGTTAAGGGCTCCCCTACAATAAGAGGACTTGTTGCAGGGTAACTTGATTTCTCAGGTGCCTTATCTTCCTCAATCTCTTCTGTGAGCATTTTCAAATTGATCTTAAGATTCAAGTTTTTCACTGTCAACATCGTGTTTTCTCCCACCAAAGAGGCATAAATAGGGAGAGAGTGGCGGATGCTTACCCATCTAGGAGTGATCCTTTTTTCTAGGGTAGGAGCCTTTGTC
This sequence comes from Picea engelmannii, assembly GCA_009831015.1. Classification (NCBI taxonomy): domain Eukaryota; kingdom Viridiplantae; phylum Streptophyta; class Pinopsida; order Pinales; family Pinaceae; genus Picea; species Picea engelmannii. The sequence goes on along the minus strand of ML779831.1, from coordinate 673,030 downwards.
TATGGTTCATGTAGCCCAGGGTTTGTTGCATCAGTCGAATCATTTTCTGGTGGGACTCCTTCTTCTCCTTGTTATTTTGGTGAATGGGTAGGCTTTTCCCCAAGAGGTACGCCTATTGGTTCTTGTGTGATGGTAGGGGCCTTTGGTTCCATCTCAACCTTTGGTTCCATCTCATGCTTGTCTTCTGTAGTAGCATAATTTGATTGATCAAGAGTGCCTCTTGTTGTTTCAGTAAGAGGAATTATTTCTTTTTGGTTTCCCTCATTTATGCTTACTGACTTTTCCCTATGTGGATCTTGAGTCTTGGGACATTGTTTTGGAGGAGTGCTTTATGTTGTTTTTGGTGAAAAATAAGAGTATTCTTCCTCCTCATCCTCATTTCCTTAAGCTAGGTCTTCTTCCTTTATTGGATATTTTTCTTGAGTAGGACTATCCATTGTTTCTTGTGGGCCAGTGGAGGCTGTCATCTTTTCTTCATCTGAGGAATGTGCCAGAAGAGAATTAAGGACTTCACCAAGAGTGTCTTGGTATGGTTCTTATGTGTTAGCCAAGACTTCTTGGGCATCAAGGTGAGTATCCTCCTTTGGTTCTTGCATAGCAGGGGAGGTTTCAACTTACTCTATTTCTTGGTATTCCTCTTGGACTCACTCATTGGGCTTGGCAGTTATTCTCTTCTTACGTTGAGTTGCAACCATGTTCTTTATCCTTTTCCTCTTTGGCACGCAGGGTTACCTTTTCTTAAATCCTAGAAGTTTCTTTGTGGGTGGTTTGTTGGTTATTGTTTCGACATCACTATCATGTTCTAATTCTACTAGGGTTGCAACATGGCAAGAGTTTTCCCTGCTTTTTCTCTTGGGTTTCTTTTGTGGACTTGCAGAAGTCGATCCTACTATTTATGTGGCCTTATTGTTTGGTGGAGGTGTTGCATCCACGTTCTCTCGTGGATCCAGAATTGCAGACATTTACTACTCGACTACCTGAAGGGAAGCAACTTCATTTTCATTAAGGAGAATGGGTGGTTGCATAATTTTGTTCCACGTGTGTCCTTGTTTTTGCAGTGCATTCTTGATCAGTAATTGTTATAGCAAGACTTGCCTCACCCTATGCAATATTTCATGTAGGTCCTTATTCCACTTCTCTATGCATACTTATCTTCCCTATTTATAAAATCTAGAGCCAAAAATACAAATTTTTCCACTTGTACACATATTTCCTACTATACAACATGCGTATACGCAGGCTGCTCCACTACAACCCACATACATCAGGATTTGTGACAGAAAATGAAAATTAATGTCGGGTTTCCATGTCACGACAGGAGATATATGATCCTTGGCCTTCCATATACTAGAAATGTTCCAACTCGACCCTTCAGTTCCATTTTGAAGGATATAAATGGGCCAATTCAGAGCAGTGGAAAAGGAGAAAGAATTCAACTTTGAGAGAAAAGTTACTCTGGAGAAATTATTTACTCCATATTGAGTCTGCATCCCTTTGTCCTTTAAGTCTGAACATAGTGTTCCGCCCCTAATATCTTCCCTTATTGATTGAGAACCTCYAGGGATGATTTTAAGGATGGAAAAATATTTTAAAATGTAGAAACCTTGGCGAATCTTACTAATCCTTCATATGTCAACTATAAATGTTTGGCAATATTTTTGTAAAAATATTTAAATTTCTAAGTATTTTATATAGTTTTTATAAAATTTTGGCGATTTTAAAGGTAAAATAATTTTATCCTATAGAATTTGGGCGAATCATTTTAAAAATAGCGAATCTCATTTTTGGAAAAACCATGGAAAATTAGCCCATGAGCGAAATTTAGCCCCTAAAATCATCCATGAGAACCTCATCATTTCTTTCTTATGAGCTTTCCTTTGGTGGAGGATTGAAGTGATGGAGGCCCAGCTGGAAGGAACTTTGTTTCTCAGTTCCGAAACGTGTCGACACGAAATTTTGTAACATTTTCACTTATGTTGATCATTTGTTAATAGAATACTCTTTTCTTGTACAATTGATATCTTGCAAATATATTGAATTATTATTCCATGGGAGTATTTCTCATGTTTATTAATGGATTATGCTATTTAATGTGCTAACCTTTTATATTATCACCATATGATTTCTTTTCTTGTTTGTTGAGAACTTGTTGTAGGTATATAGCTTTGGGTCAAAGTTCTCAATAGTGGACTTCATCAAACATCTAGATGAGGTAGGCCTCCTTATTATCTTGCTTGCATATTGTTTTATATAGCATGTTGTCGGGATAGAGTTGATTAATGCAATCATTTCCATCTATTTTGGTTTACCCTAGCCATAGAAAGATTTTCCTCATAACAAAATTGGCAACCATACTAGGGATTGAATATTCTTTATTAGGGTTTGGAGTACTTTTATCCTTAGATTGATCTCGTCTCTATTGTGGTTCTTGTCGTATTATTTCTTGACATATCCTATACACTCTGGGTCTGAGTTTTCAACCTTTCTCCCTTGCCGGACCTTTTTTTAAGACATATACACACTTTTTTCCCTGACAATAGCATACATACGCAAGCCATCCCTCTACAAGATGCATATATACGGTATGTTTTGTTGAACAATCATTTACATCAGTTTGCCTTGCCTGTTTTCTGGGTATGGTGGTTATTGGGTGGGATTTGATGTTTGTTGAGTCTTCTGAGGTCTCTGTAGTGCCTATTGAGTGCTTGTGGGATGACAAGAAACCCTTTTTTGGTTGAATTTCTGGGTAGAGTCTTTCTCATCATATTTTCATTTTTTTATTGTCTTTGTACATTGGGTTGGGTGCTTTATTGCTTGGCATCCTTCTTGGGTTGTCTTTTTTTATACACAGTAGGGTTATATGTCAAGTTACTTTTCAGTCCATGAATTTTCATTCTTATTATATTGAAAAATATAAAAATAGGCATTTTGCATTGCTTGGCATTCTTGTCTTTTGAGTCCTTGTCATTATCTTAGTGCAAATAATGAAATATTGCATTTTTACTTTAGAATTGCATAGTTGAAATAAAAAATTGCATTGGTTTCTAGAAGCATATCATTCATTGAAAGTTAAAGTTAGGACTCTACATTATTTTTATATTTACTTCTCTTGCGAAGTCATAACATCATGAGTTTCACTACCATACCTTTTTGAGTAATCATGACCATTAAAATAAACGTTGTAACTTAAAACTGATTAGTCACGATTTTATTTTTTAGGGTGCACATAATAGCTTAGGATTTAGTTCCTTGGAATAAGAAATTTTGAGTAAAATTCTCCAAGGAAATTAAATCAACATATGTGTCTGATAAAAGGAGTGGAGAAATCCATTGTATAATTGGTAAGATTAGGAGGCTCCACTCACACCAGATTTAATCATGAGGTCGTGTGAAGTTAGTTGAAGGGATATCTCCCTGATACCTTCCTAGCATCAGAGATATTTATGGGGATATATTTGTATCTGGGGATTTTTTAGTGCCTTTACCTTGGTGATAAGCACTGCTTTCAAGGTTTAAGGCTTTGCTATGCTACCCATACGATGGACCTGACTTATGACTGCTCGCCTGTGCATCGGTTATAAAGTGGTTTATTAGTTTCTTGACTTAGGTGTCTGATAGGTTACTTGTAGGGGTTATTCTGTAGGTACCCTGGGTCAGATAAGGGTCAGAAAACACACAACCTTTATGGAGGATTACATCTCCAGGGGGATCTGACTGATTGTTTTTTAATCCCACAAGGGCCCTTATAACAGATTCTTTTACCTCCAATATTTAGCAGGGAGTCTCAAGCCCCTCTTGGGAGAGACATACCTTCTTTAGGGAGGGAGGCCACTCAACCACTTTACCCCATTTGCATGCATATTAACCGCTTTTCTTTTGGTGTGCTCTTTGATTAATAGTTTACCTTAGGATATATTTTTTTATCTGCAGAGTCTTAAGTGGTCATGGAGTTGGACCAGCCTCCCCACCGGTCCCATTGCTTGTTATAGTTACTGTCGGATTTCGAGTCTTTGCCTTCTAAAAGGCATAGATTTATTAGGCATGGTACAAACACATGCACTATTTAGACTTTTGATTCTACAAGGATGAGTATTGAACCTATTCTTCAGAACATTGGGAGCCCTTTGAATCCCACACTCACTATAATTAATGACACCCCTTCGACTCCTGCAACCTCAATGGTTGTACTGTCGGAGGCACCTATCAATACTATGGCCTGGCCTATAGTGAATGCTCAAGATACTGCCTCAAACCCTTTTGGGTGTCATGGGCACTCACTGGGATATAATGTTTAGTCCATCCTTATGGCTTCTATTCCTTTTTCTTATGGTATGCCCAAATTTACGTCACATTTTTCGAACGACATCCCAGTTGTTGGCCTTAATGCTAGCATTGGGCTTGGGGGCACTACACCTCCTTACATTACTTTTTCATTTGGTGGGTCTCAAAACCCTCAAATGAATACTAATATGGGAGGGTTTCCTACTTTTAACCTGCGTTCCAATCCTCCTGTTTCTGGGTGGAATAACCAACCTGGTGGACAAGCTTCGACTCAATTTTTGTCCTATAACCCTACATCCTTGGTGTAGATTTTGACCAATAACTTTGGCATGAAGAATCCATTGTTATCCTTTGGATTCCCACCTGGAGGAGATCAGTTTCATGCTTTGGGGAACCCCCAACCCGGATCCAATCCGGATCGAGGAAACTTTTATAACCCCCAACAAAAAATTCATGTTGCAATGATGCCCAACCAACCTTTTATGAGTAAGCCCGAAGGAGGGCCTTATAATCTCAGACAGGGCCATGGTGTTTACCAGAACCTTGTATGGTCTACAGTTCCTCAAGCACAATATTTTCCGGGAGCTTGGGTCCAGATGTCGCAATGTCATCTCCCTTTTCTTTCCACGCTTAATCTGCTAGACTTCTCTAAGTTAAGTAGTGACCCTATGAGTCATGATCCTACATGGCTCCCTGTCCCCACCAAACTTCCTTCATACTTCCTGAAATTCAAGGGTAAGAATGGAGAGGATCCTGGTGATCATGTCACTACCTTTCACCTTTGGTGCTCATCGAATTCCCTTAATGACGATTCTATTTGATTAAGATTATTTCAATGCACCCTCATCGGATTTACTGGGAAATGGTATATTGAATTACATAGGGGGGAATATGGGACTTTTAGTCAGTTTGTGTTGTTCTTCCTTAACCACTTCCAGTTTCTCATTCATTACGATGTTGGACTAGAATTTTTTTTGACTTTACGCTAGGATACCGCCACTCATATCTCGGATCATATCCAGGAGTGGCATAGATAGAAGAGGTTGATTAAGACCCCTATACACCCAAAATTTATTTTAGAATGGTTTATTAAGTCTTTGCATGCTCCTATCTCGATGGACATTGCTACTTTCAGGGTTAACACTGAGGAAGAAGTGATCTTTAGATCCCATCAGTTAGACTTGATATATGATCTGTCTGTGATGTTATACCACCTTATGACCCTATACAAAAGCCTGGACCTCATGCCGATGGAATTGTAGGTGTTGCCAATGTAAAGTCCATAGATTCGGTGACAAGCCATATGAAAGAGTTGTCTCTAAACCAGTCTGCAGGATGGACAACTTCATCTGTGTCTTCCAACCCCACTCAATCGGTGGATGTATATTCTATGCAATCATTAGCCAACCCAAATGGTAACCAACAACCAGGAGGGAACATGAAGAAAGAACGTAATAACTGTAAAGGTGGGAAAAATAGTAAGAAACCCAAGGACAATGGTAATAATGAAAAGATGAATGATAATGTTGGAGAGGGAAAATGAGAAATACGTAAGGTGAAGTTTCCCTATAAGCTTTGCACAGATGATCACCTTACCTATTTATGCCCCAAACTTGCAGAATCTACGAGGCTATTATCTATACCGCCCGTAGTGCTGACGAATCCATTCCCATATAACCAACACATGGCCTCAAGCTCCTCAAATGCCAAAAATATGGCTGGTGGGAGTCAAAACCCGTCATTGCAAGATGGTGACCATTTGTGTATCGATATGTTCGATGAGAAATTTCATGTAGCCACTCATCTCGAGACTATAGCTCTGCACAATCTATTCACGGTCTAAAATATCCTCCTCCTCCTCTGGAGACAACTTTACAGATTGAAAAACTAGAGCCAACGATTGGTATTCCAAAATGAGTACTCAAGCACTATAGCCATAATCCAAATACTAGAGCCACCCAGAACTACTCTATTGTTGAGGACCTAGGTCAAACCCCTTGTGCGAAGTCGGCTTTGGATGTACTCCAGTCGTTTCCTTTATAGAGGAATGCCTTACTATCTCCTTTATGAGCTCTAGAACCCAGTGGCTCAAAGGTTATCAAGTTTGATGTCACATATGTGAAGCCTCACTTTCCTTACCATGTGGATTTCGAAATCGATGTGGAGTACTCAAAGTATACCATCAAATGTGTGGTTGTTGATGAAGGCATTGCTACATGTGTGATGTTCCTGATCTGTTGGAATGCTCTCTGTTCTCCGACTCTTTCCAATTCATCGAACATGTTGACTTCTTTTGATGGTCATTTCTTCCACCCACATGGTATTCTCCCTACCTTTCTGATCCAGTTAGGTGGGAAGATGGTAGAGGTGGAGGTAGAGGTAGTTTATGCACCTCTTGATTATAACTTGTTACTAGAAAACAATTGGACCTATGCTATGATCACCATTGTATTGTCTATCTTTCATACCCTTTGTTTTCCTCATGAAGGGAATATTGTGACGATCGATCAATTATCCTTTGCGTTCTCTAGTACTAATGCATCTATTGGACCGTCGATCCCTGTGATCGACAATTCTCAGCCAAAAACTGAGAATATCAGTGTTGCAATGTATTCTTCCCTTATGGGTACTTTTGACTTCATGGCATTGAGTCACCATGTTTAAACCATGTCCAGTAGTCCTGTCTCGATAGGGAGGCCCATTCCTTTCCACACTTCCTATTTTAGTGATCTATGGATGCTACCTTCCCTGACTTCATCTTGTGAAGGTCAATTGCATGATGGAATGGCCATGCCACTATCGACAACAAAGATTTTGTATCAAGCTATTCCTGACTCTTTTGTCGATCCCGATCCTGTTCCCTTTCTGACAGACAAGGAGGATCACATTCTTAGGCCCATGTGGGACACTTCATTGTCTTGTTCATATGATTTCGTCGATCAGACTTTTCCTTCGGATGAATCTATCATTAAATCCATGAACATTTCCGACAAACGTTGGGATGATATGCATCACTGCTCTTATTTTCTCCTAGACTTGAAAGAATCGAAAAAGATGATTTTCAATCTACTTTGAGTGAGATAGTCGGTCACGCCGTAGTTCCAATTGATACGCATGACATTCATTCTGAAGGAAACATGGCGAGTATTTCTCCTACCATCTCGATCGATATCTCTCGTACCCCTGGCAAGGTTGAAAGCATAAATATCAGTGCAGATTGTTCACTAGAAGAGATCTCGATCTACACTAAACTCTTCAAGGAATTATTAGATGTATTTTCTTGGTCATATGAATAGATGTCAGGAATCGACCCTCATATTGTCGAAAATGATATTAGAACTTATCCAGATGCTAAACATGTTCGAAAACGTCTTAGAGTTGTCAACCCTCAGAAGGCCCCTAGTATTAAGGCAGAGGTGGAGAAGCTACTTAATGTTGGCTTCATCTACCCGATTACCTTGAATGAATGGGTATCCAACCCCATTCCTATGGATAAGAATCAAGGAACCATCTATGTATGTATGGAATTTCATGACCTAAACAAGGACTGTCCTAAAGACAACTTCCTGACACCTTTCATCGATCAGATTCTCGACGAGTGTGAAGGAAGTGAAGTATTTTATTTTATGGATGGATTTTCAAGGTATAACCAGGGATGATTTTAAGGATGGAAATTTATTTTAAAATGTAGAAACCTTGGCGAATCTTACTAATCCTTCATATTCCAACTATAAATGATTGGCGATATTTTTGTAAAAATATTCAAATTTCTAAGGATTTTATATAGTTTTTATAACATTTTGTTGATTTTTAAGGTAAAATAATTTTATCATATAGAATTTGGGTGACTCATTTTTAAAATAGCGAATCTCGTTTTTGGAAAAAACATGGAAAATTAGCCCATGAGCGAAATTTAGCCCCTAAAATCATCACTGGGTATAACCAAATCCAAATCAAGCCTGAGAATCAACACAAGATGACATTTATTTACCCTTGGGGTACTTTTGCATACTGGAAAATTCCTTTCAGCCTTCAAAATGTCGGATGCACCTTTCAACGTTCCATGAATTTCACTTTTCACGATCTTAAGAATATAGTTGAAGCCTACCTTGATGATATTGATGCTCACTCTCGCAAGAGAGAAGATCATGTTATGCACCTTCGACTCATTTTTGAAAGATGATGTTACTATAGAATTTGGTTGAACCCTCACAAGTGCATCTTTTGCATTAAGTCTTCTCGTATTATGGGATTTCTAGTTTCCGAGACCATGATTATGGTAGATCCACTAAAGGTTGAGGCAATAATTTGATTTCCTCCCCCGTGAATGATTATAAAACTTCAAGGTTTACAAGGGAAATCTAACTTTATTTGTCGGTTTATAGCAAACTATGCCAATATCACTAAGGGTTTCATGCATCTTTTGAAGAAGGACACCCCTTTTATCTGGGATAAGTGAGCCCAGGATTCCTTCCATGCATTGAATAAAACCTTGGTATCGATGCTTATGCTGAAGCCTCCTAAATACAATAGGGATTACTTACTTTACATCGTCGCGTCTGAGGATATGCTTGGTATGATTTTGGTTCAGGAGTATGATGAGATCCATGGGCATGTTGTCTACTATATTATTCAAACCTTAGTCGATACTGAACTTAATTACTCTCACATAGAAAAGATAGCTTTCATTTTTGTTCACGCAGTCCAATGTTTACTTCACTATATATTACTTTGCAAGACTACTATGGTTGCAGATGTCAATCCATTTCAATACGTCCTTACTAGGTGTATCATAGGGGGAAAATACAATAAATGGATTGTCATTTTACAAGAGTTTGATCTCGATTTCTCTTTTGCAAAATCCAAGAAATCACTAGTCTTCACGGATTTAATATCTAGTTTTCCATGATTAGATGAGGATGTTATCCATGTTGATTCGTTTGTGGAAAAACACATTTTTCTTGTCTTGTCGTTCGACCCCTGGTATGGAGACATTGTTCTCTATCTTCAAACCTTGAAGTTGCCTCAACATCTCTCGCGAGATGACCGACAGCATGTAAGATAACAAGCTAAGAAATATACTATCGTCGGTGGCACTTTGTATCACTGAGGAATAGACAATATATTGCATCATTGTTTAACTCATGGAGAGGCCAAGTCAGTCCTAAACGATTGCCACAATGGGGCTTGTGGTGATCATCTATCTGGGCTTACAACAACCCAAAACATTTTGTGAGCCGGTTATTTCTGGCCTACTATCTTTAAGGATTGTATTGAAGTGGTTAAGAAGTGTCACCCCTGCAAGGTGTTCACTCGAAAAATGCGCTCGCATCTAGCCTCTCTTCACCCAGTCATTACCTTCAGTCCCTTCCCCAAGTGGGGGGTGGACTTCTTGGATTGCAATCCAACTTCGGTTGGGGGGTATCAACACATTATTGTGGTCGCATACTACTTTAATAAGTGGGTCGAAGGCATGCCTATCATTAAATCTAATGGTAAGACTTTCGCCTTCTTCGTATACAATCAAATTATCACCAGGTTCGGTATCCTGAGTGAGATTTTCACTGATCATGGAAGTCACTTTTAGAACGAAATGATGAAAGAACTAGAAGATAGGCTGGGGTTTAGAAATGGTCATTCTTCTCCCTATTACCCCCAGGAAAATGGGCAAGTAGAGGTCATCAAAAAGTCTCTCAAGACCATTTTTGCAAAAAACTATCAGTCATAGTAAGTCCGACTGGAATATCATGTTATATCCCACACTCTGGGCATACTAAACCTTGGTCAAGACTGCCACCAAATTTTTCCCTTTCCAGTTAGTACACGATGTGGAGTCGATATTACCTATTTAATGTGAAATCCCTTCTCTTAAGTTGGCAATCATGCTCCTACCTGACTCTTTAGATCTCGAGCGATGCCTTGTACACCTAGAGAGTCTTGATGAGAATATTCGAGATGCCTCTACGACTATCAACGTGAACAAAAGACATGTCAAGGTCCAGTAAAATAAGTTTGTTTGTCCTTATTTGTACACTGAGGGTGACTTGGTCCTATTGTATGATCAAGCCAAAGAACCACTGGGGGCATGAAAGTTTAAATCCATGTGGCATGGTCCTTATATCGTGTGACGTGTGTTAGAAAAAGGAGGCTATGAGTTAGAATATTATGAAGGGAATAGGTTGGTCGAGCCCAAAAATGGGATCTACTTGAAAAGATATTACACTTGAGCCCCAGGCTTGGGAAAAGATCTTGGTATACTAATGTAATTTAGTGTATATACATTTTCCCTTTTCTTTCCATCTTCACCTTTCTTATCGAGTTTTCCCTTTGTTGGCAAATGTCAATGGAGTCTTTGGTTTACCTAGGATTCCCAGATGGAGGTAGTCATCATACATAGAACTTGGCTTCCATAGCTTGGGTGGTTTACTCACCCGAGGGTCTACCGATGTCTTCAGGTGGCGTATGCCTAGGGCCATCCACGAACAATGTGGCCAAATATAGCGTCATTATAGAACTTTTGCGTGATGCTATCTCACATGGTATTATTTCTTTAGAGGTTATCTTGGATTCCCAGTTAGTAGTATGTCATTTAAACGACAGTTACTATGGGTGTGATCCTACTTTACTCTGACGATTCCTACGGGTACATCTTTTATAACAACAGTTTGATTTTATTACATATTATCACATTCCTAAGATTTCTAATCATGTATCTAATGCTTATGCTAATTTTGTTTTAGATTGGCATTTGTCACATAATTAAAGAAAAGAAAACCATCTCATCAATGTACACAATATAAAATACAAGTAAAGTCGAATATCCTTTTTATATATGTTTCAAAAAACATGGTGTTTATAGTACAAAATTGGGGCTAATATCCTCAATACACATATACAAATGGTACTACAATATCCATGAAATCTATGCTTGTGGCATCAGATGTGTGTCATGGTAAAAACCTATGATGTTTACGAGATGCCCAAAGAGTCACACCCATGCTCTAGGTACACCAACCACCTGTCGCTGCACGGCTTCAGGCAGATCCTCTAATTGAACCATGGGAATCATGTGAGTCAAACGCGACAAGTTTCCCTGCACGTTTTGTAGGACCCTCTCAGCCTCTCCTCCCACCGCCTCGTCTCCCCAATTCCTCCGTCGATGTTAAGGAAACCCTTCCGATGGTCGCGGACCCACGTCTGTGTTACACAAGTGTGTAATTAATACTTAAGAACCATCCAAAAATATTTGTGTCCTACTATACAAAAATACAAAAAAATGGAATATTTAAAAACATTTGATATACCTATGTCGCCGTAGGAATTCCCTTGTGGGAGTGGCATGTATGGATCTCCTCGAAAGTCTATCCCTGCATTGGGATATTCATCTAGGGAAATGACCTGTCACTTCCACCAGTAGAAGACATCCTCATTGTATGGTGTCGACACCCTACCTCCCCCCTATCTCCTCATTACCTTGGTCCACTGTGCCATGGCTAGATCGCGAGATCCTCTTGGAAGAATATCAACTCTAGGTCCCAAACCTGGAACCTGCTTAAAGAAGAAACTACATAGGATAGAGGTGAACCCAAAATTCCTCTTACTCCCCTGTTTTCACTATGTCAACTGGCTCTTCAGATTTTCCAGTAGTGAGGTACACTAGTCATATAATGTAGGTATCATACACTTCATTTCACAGAACATGATCGGCCTCAATGCCTGGTTCAATGAGGCCAAACCTATGATCCTGGTCAATATAAGAACAATGATCTTCAAGATGAGAGTGTTTATTGCCCGAATAGGGAGTTGACTCCCTACCTTAGGATTCCCAACGACACATTGGGCATCTATGTATTCCTCTATTTTCATTCCACTCCCTGCTCCCCGTGATTTGAGGTATACAACCTCTCCCTAGCATGATAGACCAGTCAAAAAGTATATATCTTCTACTTCAATCCTCAATGGTTTCCCATCAAGGTTGAAGCTTTCACTGTCAAGGTCCAAGTAACCTACAAGCATCTCGAGCAACCTCACCTGGGCCCTCATTCCTTTGAGTGCCCAAAATTTATATAAGAGACATCTCTTTAAATACATTTGATCCCCTGGATCTCGATCCACAACAAAGTCAACCTCCTCATGCTCTCTTTCTCTCCATTCAAGAACCATCCCGCCAAAGACAAATCAAAATTTGAGTTATAATCCTTAAACATTGTTTTTTGTGTGCCTATATGCGAGATGATGTACTTACAGTCGCGTATAGGGATGAATATATGTGCCCTACAGTTTTCACAGGCGCGTATAGCTCATCATATACGCGAGCTGATTTAATACAGCTCGCGTATATCGAAATTCACATTTTGCGCCCTCAACAACTAAAAATTTGGAACCTAATTTAAAAAATTAATCCACTGGAAATGAAGAGGAAGAGAAGAATATTTACCTGATCCAGATGGTTTTTGATTTCGTTGCCTAACGCTCCCATAATCACCATTTGAATCTCAGAGGTATTTTGGTCCAATTTGCTCTATTTGGGTAAAATATCAAAATGGTATAGTAATATTTGGTTTTGTTACTATTTTTAAACATTGTGTACCCACTTTCTATAGTTTTAAGCCATTTTTTCACCTAATGGACTAATACAAGGGTGGATAGAGTTGATTTTTGCAGTTTTAACCAAGGATTCTTGCATATTTCAACGCTATGTTGGTCGTTCGTCACCACGGGCAAGGATTTTCATTACCTATCATATAGGATAGGTATCCATTCCATCATGAATTTTGGCATTATCCTATAACTGTCACTTGTTATGCCTTAGGTACGAACCCATTTGTTGTGACACAGAACCTTCCATCGGCTATAAGTCATGTCATTAACAAGTGGTAGAGACTTACCAAACATGGGTGCCATAGTTATATCCCCTACTTCACTTGGTTCCCATGCAGATATTTTTTCCATAGGACCGAGAGTCCCTCATAGCTAGTACATGACTTGATGTCGAGGATCATTTCTCACTCATAAACATTCTGCCTTATACCCCGAGGACTCCCAAACGAGTTTAATTTAAGCTCTTTTCCACCTCGTATTTAAAAACATAAATGATTACCGAGTGATTTGTCCCTTTCACACTCTTTAAATTGGACTTGAAAGGTCACGAGTCTTATTTAAGATCTTTTCCGACTCGTTTTCAAAAAGAGAAAATATTGCCGAGTGAAATTGTCTCTTTCACACTCGTAAATTGGATTTGAAAAGACATCTATTTGGCACAAGTTTATCCCTTTTTCACACCAAGTAGACTAAAAGTCATAAAAAAGGACACTTTTTGGCATTAAGTTGTGATTGCATTTCATGCCCTTGCTTGTAGTATTGAGCCTATAGTCGGTTATCTCTTTGCGTTATAAACCGTTTGCCTCAACATTTTTTCATCCTCAACCAAGAAGAGCCTTGTTTATATCCTTCACAATTTGACACCCTATACCTAGGAGGGAACAATCCCCCGAGTGTCTATCTCCCACATACATTTCCCTCCATTGAGGATAGGTACGTTCCACTGTTGGAACTAGTTTTTCTTAGGATAGGTACGTTCCACTGTTGGAACTAGTTTTTCTTACTTGCGACACTCGTTTCCTCCTCTGTATAATAAAATTCATTTGTCTATGAAAAAAAAAAAAAGGGCAGGAAGGGTGTATTATCTCATATTGGCAGAAGTTGTGTCGCCTTTGAACATAGCACAAAGTTATTGAGTCCATTCATCATCATAATTTTGGTATTATCATGGCCTTAGGAAGTTGATTTCATTACTGAGTTTTATATACCCGCTGGTTATTCTTCCAGTCCCTATAGAGAATTTCATTGATGCCTCCTACATCTCATGGTTTCATCATTGGGTCTATGCTTCCAGAGTCCTCCATATGTCTCATGCTCTTGTTCAAAGGAAGTCTATCAACCTGTGTCGGCCACTCCTCAGAACTCTTGACTTTGCATGTCGGCCATACCCTCATTTTGTCTTAGAATCACATTATAATGTAGTCCTATCATGCACCCAGGACCTACTTTCATCATTGGTAGGTAGCCTTGAACCCAACAGTCGACATTTCATCATTGGTCGTTGACTGGGTGGTTTCCCTTGTGTTCGACGGTAAGACATCTATTCACACATTTGGATTTGTGTAGTGTCTTGGATGCCATTAGCCTTATTGGTGGTTTCCTCACCTTTGTCAACAGTTTTAATCATTGGCTGCTATTCATAGGGTCTTTTTCATGTACCGCTTGCACTTGGAACATGCAAAAGACACACAGGGTCATTGGTTCATGAACATGTTCTTCATCCAATTTCCACCAAATCATGAAGATCCTTCTTTGTACCTCATGCTGACTGATGATATATTCCTTAATGCTCTTCTTTTAGTGGGTCTCCTTCCATCGACTTCACACCATTTATTCTACAAATGAGACCTACAGTCTTATGAGTACCTTGAGTCTTGCATTCATTAGTGGCAGGCTCTCTCACCATCGACAGTTGGGAATTCATAAATGTATCTTGATCGATGGATTATTATGGTGTTCAACACTAGCTCCTTTATTCAAACTTGTAAGAATGTACTCAATTCCTCGACACCTACTTTCATTATCGGTAGGTTGTCTTGTGTCTGTTAACGATATACATCAATGACCGATATTCAAATGATGTCTCATTGTGTTGACCTAACATCATTTATTCACATGGTGTATACTTGTACCCTTGGCGGATTGTGTAGAAGACTTGAAGACATCACTATGTGGCTGCAGCTTTCTTGAGTTGTTGCTTCCTTTTCATTGGACCAATACCTATATGATTTCAGTGATCATGGTATATTAGATTGTACTCCATGGTATACAAATATCTTCAAATTGGTTTTGAGACTGGTTCTATTGGGCCTTGTTCGTGACTATGACATTTGTTGTCATGTAACCGCATTTATATTTTCTTATTCATGGCCACAAACACTTGTTTGGTATATTTTCACATGAATCTGCAATGTAATTTTATTGGAAACCATGTATGCAAAGTCAATGCAGAATGTAATGAGCAACTAGTTTGTCTAGCTGGTTCCCTACCACTCCACCTTTGGGTTTTTTATAATGTATTTCGGCCATCGCAGATACTCCTTTGACCTCACACATTAGGGGGCATCTGTTATAGAAATATTTTCCTCACCCTATGCAATCTTGCACTAAGGGGATTATTCCATTTCCCTATGCAAACTTATCTTTCCTATTTATAAAATCTAGAGCCCAAAATAAAATAAAAATCCACTTGTATTCATCTTGCCTACTATACAAAATGTGTATATGCAGGATGCTCCACTACAACCCGCATACATCAGGATTTGTGCTAAAAAATGAAAATTAATGTTAGGTTTCCATGTCACAATAAAAAATCTATGATCCTTAGCCTTCCATATACTGGAAACGTTCCGACTCGGCCCTTCAGATCCATTTTGAAGGATATAAATGGACCAATTCTGAGCTATGGAAAAGGAGAAAGAAATCAACTTTGAGAGAAAAATTACTTTGGAGAAATTATTTACTTCATATTGGTTTTGCATCCCTTTGTATTTTAAGTCTGAACACAATGTTCAACCCCCAATCTCTTCCCTTATTGATTGAGAACCTCATCATTTCTCTCTTATGATCATGCCTTTAGTGGAATATTGAAGTGATGTAGGCCCAACTGGAAGGAACTTAGTTTCTTGGTTCCGAACTGTGCCGACACAGAATTCTGTAACATTTTCACTTATGTTGATCATTTATTGATAGAAATACTCTTTTCCCGTCCAATTGATATCTTGAAAATATATTGAATTATTATTCCATGGGCATATTTTTCATGTTTATTAATGGATTATGCTATCTAATGTGCTAGCATTTTATAGTATCACCATATGATTTATTTTCTTGTTTGTTGAGAAATTGTTGCAATTATATAGCTTTGGGTCAAAGTGCTCAATGGTGGACTTCATTGAACATATGGGTGAGGTATGCCTCCTTCTTATCTCTCTTGCATATTGGTTTATATAGAATTTTATTGGGATAGAGTTGATTTCTACAGTCATTTCCATCGGTTGTGATTTACCCTAGCCATAGATATATTTTCCTCATAATAGTAATTTGATAAGGCTGTGATGTGATACGATCTGCCTAGGATTCTTGTCCCTTTGCACAAATGCTACCATTTTATGCAACATCCTGAATAGAAAATACGACATTTTGATCGGTCGATTGTGGCATAGATGGTTGAGAAGGAACATGTGTTGAACATAAATAGTGCCATAGAGACCTTCACAAGTGAGGTAATGCTATATGAAGATAGTTGCATCTTCCTGTGGACGAGATAATGACTGACAGTCGAATCATGTTCCTTTATTTAATAAAGCTTCCCCTACTTTGAGGAACTTCCTTGAAATTTATGGATATAACCCAGTAACTTCTGCCATAGTTTCCTTTGTGACCTCCACATGTGTACCTATGACTATGGAGCACTCGACTGTATAATTCAGGGTGAATTCTAGCGTTATTTCATTATTGTATCCCTGTAATCATAACACATACTCCATCTATACAGATCATCCCATAATTTCTCTCATGTCATCATAAACCTCAAGCAACATTGATTCAGTCGTCTCTCTATAGATTAATAAGCCTCCCATGCCTCCTTTCCTATTCTAACTCTAAGTGTTTGTGTTTGTAGAGGATATGAAAATGATGGGGTGGTGAGTTTGGAATTGTAGAAATAATGGTGGTGGTTATGAAAGTCATGATTATAGTAATGATTCTTTGATGTGGAGTTTACAGAGGAATGATTAGACACATGTCATTAGAATGTACTTATTGCAAATTCATATAGAAATGTGTATGTGTCATGTTTGACCTTGAGTGGTTGTACGAGTAGGGCGTAGATCAAGTCTTGGCAGTGAATGATGGAGTTACATCAATAGTCCTAACTAGAGTTGCAGTGTCAATGTTGTCAGTTTCATCAATCGAAAGTGCAACACGATGGTGCTCAAAGTGAGAGTTGCAAGTGGAGTTACAACAACGAAACTACAACATGGACAATGTGTCTCTATGGAAGGAATAAGAATTGCATCATAGGTGATGGAGGGGAAAGGTGTGGGTGGAAAGTGAAAAAATGGAGTGAAGTTGCTAGCAGAGTTGCAACTATGTGAGTCAAAGAAATGAAGTTGTAGTAATGAAAAATGATATGACTAAGGTTCATTAGAGGGAGAGAAAATTGTGAGTTTTATGGAAAAAAGGAAGGCCACAGTGGAGTTGTAGCTGAGAGAATGAGGGAAGGGAAATTTGAATACTATAGGAGGGTTGTGGGTGGAGTAACATCCAAGGGAATGGAAGGGGAATATTTGAAGTGAATAGGGGGGATGCAAATGGAGTAGCATCCAAAGGAATTGCAATAAAGGGGATGAATGTAGTGGGGGAGTTTCAACAATGGGAGTTACAACATTAGGAATAGTTGCAGAAAAGGGAGTTACAACAACAAGAATAGTTGCAAAAACAAAATTTGTTGTGTCAAGGGAAGTTGTAGCTGTAGGATTCGTAGCAACACAAAATTTTGCGATAAGGGGATTTTCACCAAAGGGAATTGCAACAACATAAATGGTCACAACATTTTCCTCCCTTGTGTATCCGAGAAAAGAAGATTATTAGAAAAGGGAAAAAATGGTTTTTATTAATATGAGAAGGATCCTGACATAATTATCACAAAAGTATGAAGTTCCCTTCTTGTTTATTCATAATTTTTTATTTTTTTTTGAAAGAAAAACATAAACTATCCAGTAGGAACGAGTTTCAGTTCACTATCAGGCCATCCATTTGTAATATTCCTTAAAAAAGATTCCTTTGATAAGGGTTGATGATATAAGTGAAGTCTATGTCCATTAATTTTGATGGCCCCACTGTCATATACTATGTCAATATTATATGGACCAAGCCATCTTGTGAAATTTTTTCCTCTGAAGTATTCGAACATCGAATTGAATAATAATGCTTCATATCCAACTTTGAACTTTTTTTTATTGATGAATGTATCATGTCATTTGGCCCTTTGATGCTATATCATTATGGATCGGTTTAGGGAATATTGTCATAGTTCATCCAACTCATTTATTTGAAGCATATTTGTTTATGAGCCTCTGATAGCTGCAACCCAAGTTGTATTGTTGTCCTTAGTTTCTGAATCACTATTTCAATGGGAATCCATACTCTCTTTCCATAGACTAACTCATAAGGTGTGCATCTCGTAATATTCTTCCATGTGGTTTTGCAGGCCCATAAAACTTTGAGGAGTTTGTCGACCTGATCCTTGAGGTGTAATTTGATGGTTTTGTTAATGATGGCCTCAAGGATATTGTTAGTCCCCTCTACCTATTCATTTTCGTATGGATGATATAGTGTTGTTACTAGATGCTTGATTTTTCATTTTTCCATGAGATCTCTGACAAGCCATGATGTGAACTAAGTTCCTCCATCAATCATTATCTCTTGTGTATCTCGAACCTTCAAAAAAATTCCTCGTGGAGAAATTATACTACTGCACGTTCAGTTGTTTCCAGAAGTTCCTTTTCCTCCATCCAGTTTGTGATATATTTTGTACATACAAGGATGTAGGAGTATCAATGAGACAGGGGATTTATTAGTCCCACAAAATCAATGACCCATTTTTCAAAAGGTTCTAACAACATCTATGCTTGTAGTGGAATTTCATTTTCTTGTATGGGTCTACCCATGCATTGAAAATTGTCACACCTCTTCATATATTCTTTGGCATCTATGAAAAGTGTGGGCCAATAATACCCCTAGTGGAGTATCTTGTACCATGTCCTTGTATTTGCAAAGTGGCCACCACATGGCCCGTCATGACAATATTTTATTATTTCATGGACTTCGCCTATCGTATACACCTTCTGATAATCAAATCAAGACCAGTGTAGAAGAGGTAGCCATCAATCCATGAGAACCTTTCACTTTTCCTAGCTATACTTTATCACTCCTTGGGGGTCAGATAATGTGAAAGTTTGAATGGAGCCAAAAAGTTAGCAATATATGAAAACCAAGGTGAGTTAGTAGATACTAAAAATAGGTGTTCATCTAGAAAATAGTCTTCTAGTGGAGGTTCATTCTCATTAAATGTTATTCTAGAAAGGAATTCAACTACTACATCATCTTTTCCTATTTTTTCTAAAATGGTAATATCAAATTCTTGGAATAATAGAAACCATCTAGTGACCCTTCCATTTGTGATTGTTTTGTTCATTAAATATTTAATAGTAGCATGATCAATATGCAATATTATATGATATCTAGTGATGTCGTGCCTAAACTTGTTTATTGCATGAACAACAACAAGAAACTATTTTTCAGTTACTTTATATTTCAATTCAGTAGAAGAGAGATTCGTACTGACATAGTAAATTGCATATGTATATTTCATTCAATTGTTTCGAGAAAATCTCTGATAGTGGTGTCGGATGAATCTATGGAAATGTGTAATGGGAGGGTCCAATCATGCCCTCTTAGTATAGGAGCTTTTGATAATTTGACTTTCAATTCATCAAGCACATGTAGGCATGTCTCTGTCAATACAAACTCAATATGCCTGCTAAGTAAAGAAAATAATGGATGAGAAATACATGAAATTTTTTTAGTTAATCTACAGTAATAACCAACATATCCTATAAATATTTGTACCTGCTTCTACAAATTTGGAGTTGGAAAATTCAGTAT
Source organism: Picea engelmannii (assembly GCA_009831015.1). Taxonomy (NCBI): domain Eukaryota; kingdom Viridiplantae; phylum Streptophyta; class Pinopsida; order Pinales; family Pinaceae; genus Picea; species Picea engelmannii. The sequence goes on along the minus strand of ML779831.1, from coordinate 652,978 downwards.
TACCTTTATTTTTTCTGGATCAACTTGAATACATTTTTCTGAGATGTGATATCCTAGTATAATTCCATCAGTTTCCATCATAAAAAACTTTCCATTACTAAGGGAAAAATTTGACTCCTTGCACCTGATTAACGTCTTTTCCACATTGGCTAATGCCTCATAAAATTCATCCCCATATGTTGTGAAATCATCCATATATATTTCCACATAGTTGTGAACGAGATCCGAGAATACACCTATAACAACTCATTGAAAGGTGGTGGGGGTGTTGCATAACCTGAATGGTAGAAAATGGTAGGACAATGTCCCCCAAGGATAGATGAACATTGTTTTCTCTTGGTATTCAAGGGAAATTTGGATCTGGTTATATCCACTGAAACCATCGAGGAAAGAAAAGTTATTCTTTCCTGCTAGTGTGTCTAGGACCTGACCAATAAACACTAATGGCAAATCATCTTTATGTGTTTCTTTATTTAATTCTCTATAATATACACAAATTCTCCATTTACCATTTTTGTTCGATACCATGACACGAGGGGAGACCCACTAACTATTAGAAATGGTATAGATGAAGTTAGCTATAAGCAATTTTTGCAACTCCTCTTTGACTATGCCTTTTATTGTCTAGTTCATTTGGCGTTGAGGTTGACGAATGAGTCTATCTCCTTCCTTAATATATATATTATGTGTACATAGGTCAGGATGGATTCCCTTCATGTCAAAGCAATCCCAGGAAAATGCATCATTGTTCTTTTGCAACACTTGAACTAGTTTCTCTTTTTGTTGTTCAGTTAGTCCTTGGTTGATCTTCAAGGTTTTCTCTGGAATTTCTATGATTTATATAAGGGATCCTTGGTATGTATATTTTAAGGTTTGTGTTTGATGGTTCATATGCTTGTTGAGGCTAAGGAAAGTTGAGTTTTGGGTTTCATAATATGCTCAATAAGATGTTTGTTTCCAGAGGAAGAGGATGAGGCTATAAAATCATTGATTATGTCATCATTTATTTTATCTCTTATGGTTAGGTATTGATCTATGGATAGGACCTGATGGGATTCCCCCTGTTCATCACTTTCTTATCCCTCAACATAAAGTGGTGTTTCTAAGTCTATGATAGATTTGGCAGGAGGGTAGAGAATTATGTGTTTGGTGGATGTCCTGTGGGAAATAGTTATGTTTCCTGACTAGTTATCGATGTAGGCATTGGTAGTGGCCAACCATGGTCAGCCCAAGATTAGAGGATACCCAACCAGAGAGGTTTTAGGTTGTAGGACTGTGAAGTCAATGGGATTTTCCCATGAATCCATAGATATCACTACATCTTATAGAATTCCCTCTGGTTTAATGGTTGATCTATTAGTGAGTTGAAGTACAATGGGGCTTCCCCTAAGGCTTGTAATTCCTAAGTATTGCATGGCCTTGCATGTCATAACATTAATGATGACTCCTAAGTTGATTAACATGTTACTAATAAGTGTATTTTTAATTTCCACATTAACAAATGGACTACCAGGGTTAGATTATTTAGTCACGAGAACTCCCCCCATCATTTGCTATGATAGTTTTCCCATGATATGAATGGTTTGGGGATCCTTTCTTTTCCTACCGGGCTTCCTCAAACAAAGTTCTCATACAAATTTTGAATAAATAGGTACATATTTAATTTCTTGAAATAGAGGTATTTTGACACACACATTTTTGAGTTCTCCTAATAAATCAAGCTCAAATTGTATATAAGGCATGTCTTGATTTATCCATTCATGATAGGGTGGGTTTTGTAGTGCAGGGTGGGTATTTTTGGTTTTTGAAATTTCATGAGATATTTTTTTGTTTTGATTCTTGATTTGGGACTTCATCATTTACATATTCAATGATAATGCAAGGTTGGTCCTTGATTAGAGTCTTCCCATATCTAAGGTGAATATCGTTATAGTCTAGGGAAGATATGGAGAAAGTAGGGTAGGCTGCAAGTCTAACAGCTTGTGTTGGTTGGGTTGGCCTTCCATTATTTGGGTTAGGTATTGGTTTTGCATGTAGTTTTGGTCGAGGAGGGGTGGATATAGATGATTGCATCTATGGTGGGGGAAGAAGTTGCATGGGTGGTTGTGTCATAAGTTTTTTGGGTCCTCCCATGGTAGGATTTATCCATATTTGTTTCCATCACTGATTGGGAGGAGGAGATACCCATTGTTGAGTTGGCATACCCCATGGTTTAGAAGTATATTGCATTGAAGGGTTATTCCAATATGAACTGAAATATTAATATTGATCTTGGATCATACCTTGAGGTTTAGGTTGCTAGGGTCGCTTTTGAGAGATGTAACACAATTATTCCGAGTCCTCATATTTTTTATATATGTCCTTTAGTTCAGGAAATGATGGAAAATTATGTGTTGCATGGTCCTCACTGCATATTCCACAGACTTCGATCTGATCCAATGAACATTCTCTCTTTGGATACTTTGTTCTACTCTTTGGGAAAAATATAGCCAATGTTGATTCTATTCCTTCCTAATTATTCTTTGTCTACAATGTATCTAGTTGGGAGCTCAGGGAACTAATTATATTGGTTTTTAAAATTCTCTAACATGTTCCCAATTTATTCCCTCATTACTCCACTTCCAATAGTCTTTCCTATTCTTGCCAATATATCTCTTGGCCCTCTTCTTGTATTATATGTTCCTTTGAAATACTTATGGAAAAGTTCCAAGATAATATTATATTCTATTTAAGAGACGTCTCCCCCATCCATAATGTTGATGGTTTATATAAAATCATCTCATATTACTCTTAAAAATAAGACACATGATGTTTTAGGAGCCAAGTCTCCTTGCTTTTCCCTTTGCAAGTTATAGGCGAATCTATCAACATAGTCTTCCAGGATCTTGTATTCATGCTTCATCATTCTGAATACTTCTTTTCTTATTTCTTTATCCTTGTAGTAGTATTGGTATTTATCCATAAATTTATTTTTCATTTGTTCCCATGAGCAGATGTTATCTTTTTCGAGGCCCATGAACCATTGTAGAACAATGCTCTTGAGTGTGGCAGGAAAGAGATTCAAATTTTGGGCATTTGTCACATAGTCATATCTTCTAAAAAGTAAATCAAGCTCGAAGAGGAAGGTATCATGATCTTCTTTGGATAACCCATGAAATTTTGGAAAGGCAGAATGAAGGATTTTATTCATATTTGTTTCTTCATTTGTTTCTTTGATTGGAAATCTGAAAGTCATGGGTTCCTCTCTAGGAATCTCGTGTGCTATTTCTTTATGAGGGTTTTCCTCTTCTTCAAAAGTGTTGGTGTTTTGGTAGCTACAGGAGGATATTTCCCTCCTAGATGACCTTTCTTAGATATGGAGAATATTCCAAAAGAAATATATTCAATTGACAGATGTTGAAATATCCTAGAAGAGAAGTCAACCCATAAGAATAAAGTATAATGAAAATACACCTTCCCAAAAGAGAAGTCAGCCCAACTAAAAGTACAGGAAGAATATAAATATGGAGGTTCTGTATCCCATTTTTTCACTCAATCACACTCTCCCAACTCCACATAAGCAAGGCACAAGTTTGGAGGAGGTGATGTAGTAGCTGCAACTGCAAAGTTTATTATTGCTCAATCTTTTGGTATCTCTCTCTTGTGCGCTACTCCTTGAGGAGGTGTGATACCTTTGTATGGTGTTATTGCTGCACTTGGGGTGGTATTTCTGGTTATGATATCACTTGTGCTAGGGTTTATCTTATTGGAATTTGTTTGTGAATGCAATCTATCTAAGAAAGGTTGTTGGGTTTTTCCCCCATTTGGGATTTTTCCTAGGATAAAACTCTTGTGTTATTTGTTGTCTCTTGTTTATGTTGCTACTGTTTATTACATGATATATATGTTAATAGTAACAAAGTAAAATAACACTAGTAACACTAATTCTCTGTAAATAAGGAAAATCCAACAAAAAGGTTCCTCAGGAAAAAGGAACTCTTCTAGAGGATATTTCTCATTGATCTTCTCCTCTAACAATGGAATCTCGATGTGAAAATATCCTTGCACCATATTTGATACCCGAGGATATGCTTCAGGATACTTTTTGGCAAGAAAAATTGTTGTTGGTGATAAGTAATTTGGTTCATGATGCTCCTTCCCCTTTTGTGATTGACCTGCACTGTTAGCTTTCTGGGAGTTTTTGGAAGAGCTATTAAATTTACCTTGTTGATGTATACTTATGAGCATAGAAAAAGTTAGAATCATATTTCTATGAATTGTAGAAAAAAATGTCATACCACTCAAACTATTTAAAATAAAAAGATCCCCACAACTAACAATAACTACTTCATTTGATAGTTCCTCAGAAATGACGCCAAAAATGATGGACTTTTCATTTAATTTCTAATTAATTTAGTAAGCAAATGAAGAGTTGTACATTTAATTATCAATTTGAGATTCATATGGAACTTGCAAATTGTCATGCACAATATATGCAAGAGTAGTGTTGTTTTAATAAGGTGTTGTAGCACTTTAATGTCACAATTCAAAGATTCAAGATACTTAGTTAAGTCATCGAACTATGTTATTCTTGAAGTTGTAGAAAAGTGAATATTGGAAAGAAATTGAGATCACACATGTGGAAATTAAAGTCACTCTTGCATAAATTAAAATACATGTGCAGGAACTGAAATCACTATTGCGGAAATAAATAAAAAATAAAAAAACTTGCAGGAATTGAAATCGCTCTTGGAGAAATTGAAATCACACTTGCAAGAATTGAAATCACACTTTGCAGGAATTGAAACTATGTTATGATCTATTGTGACTTTACTAAGTATAATGAATGGACTTGTACTTTTGCAACAATTAAGTGTTTGTTCCTTCAATATTAATCCAATAACATCAATTGAAAGTTACAAAGACTAAAGCTAGAGGAAATCAGAAAATAAACAAAATAAAGTGCAGCTGGAAGTGGAGTTGCAACAACAGAGATGTAGCACAAAAATAAATCTAGCAACTGATTTGCAACAATGTGAGTCGTAGCAACTGAACTATGTTATAATCAAAACTAAAGACACATGAGTTGTAGCAATGGAAAGAAAAGAATGATTCTAACTTTACAAGAAGTTGAATTGCAAGTTAAGAGTAGGCAAACAAATCACTAATGAATCACAACATTGTTATGTGAATGTAAAATTGTAGTAATCTTAAAGATAGAATGACTATGAAATCAAAGGGACTATATCACAATTCTAGAATGGAAGCAAATTGGAAAAATGTCTATAGTATGTGAATAAATCTATGAATATGGAATTACAAAAATTGAAAGAAAATAACGATAAAATAAAATAAATGGAAGTAAAATGCTAATTTCTAGTCCTGTTGTTACAGGTTATACCTAACTAAGGAGGGGGACCTACCCCATTAGGCAAGGTACTGAGCTATAAAACCAAAATCACATGATCACCAATACATCAACACATGAATGAAAGCTAGAACTGAAATTATATTTTTGTAGTTTGAAATATACAATAGTAGAAAAATATAATTGCCAGAATAATTTCCTCTCCCCCTCATCTGTGGGGAGTTGATGTTCTTATACAACATGACTATTTTTCTAAAATTGTAAAAAAATGGATGGATAGCTGTGATAATCTGTTTTTTCATTTGATTACAAATATTATTTCAAACTTGAGTGGGAATAGGGAACTGACTCGACATGCAAATGATTTTTCCTTTAGTTGCCCACTTTCCTCCTATCACCTTTGTTGGCCCTCAACCAAGTTTTGAGGAAACCTTGGTTAGCTTTGAACCGATTTTGGACATCAACAACCTGGTCGAAGATGGAGCACCCAGGTAGAGCTGAGATCACGGATCTCACTTATTTTGTGGGCTATGTGGACCCAATAAGGGGTTCTCTAGGGTTTTTGTAATGGGTTATGGGATGTCGGCCCATGGGGTTCACCCATGATTAGGCCTTATTGTAAGGAATTGTAAAAGTATAAATAAGTAATAATGTATGGTAGAAGTAGTCAATAGCTTGTGGAGATAAGTGCAAGTAGCTTGAGCGGATTTGTGCCATGGAATGTATGTGAGTAAGGCTCTATGCTCGATAGATAATTTGGCTCTGTGCCTTGACCTAGTTTGGAAGGAGTATCTGGTGCTCAGTGCACAGATCTCCTATCCTATGCGAAGATCGACTCTATGGCTTAGTGCACATGAGTCACTGAATGTAAGATATTCAAGAATAATAAAAAATGCGAAGCAGTTGGTGGACGTAGCCCCACACTGGAGTGAACAACGTATATCTTGTGTCTTTGGTTTTCTTTGTCCTGTGTTATTTATGCTATTGATTTTCTTAGTGCCTTGATTATAATGTATGATAGATAGATCTTTTGATGCTTAAAGATGAATGAATTTTAGATCTAACTCAGGGTTGTGTGCTAAGTGGTTGAAATCTTTATTGTTACTGCGTCGATCTATATTTGGGTATGTTCTGTGATGTTAATAAATCTAGTTAACTAATGCATGTCACCTTCTAAGTGTTTATAGAATAATCTATGAAGTTTTATTATCACAGATCTATTCCTGATATTGGTTACAGACACCTGATTCTTGTAACCCCCCTAATTCTACCTTGGGTGAGACTTCACCTGCTTCACAGGAGCTGTCAAAGGGCTGGTAGTTAGGGTTTTTTTGGTGCGTTGTTGAAGCATTGAGCCTTGGGTCTACCCCTATGCCAACAAATGGTTCTGTTGTCAGGACCTGAAACTGTGATTGTTGGGAACTAAAGTAAAGAAAATAGAGGCTTTGTGCGTAGATCTTTTGCAGAAGTGTGTAGTACTCTACTTGACTTGTGAAGCTCTGTGCTAAGAAATAAATCTGATCCAAAGAAAAGAGGTAAATATCTTGAAATAGGTAAAGATTTGTGCTTTTATAAGAGTAAGATAAGTGAAATTTTTTGTTTCGAAATCATGAATTTAGGTATGTTTAATAGATTATGTAATAGAAATGAAGAAATATATGTTATTCCTATGCACAAAAATAATTTTTGGACTAATAAGTGGATGTAGGAACCTAGAAAGATTTTTTGCAGAATGCAGGTCCAACTCTGTGATCCTAGTGCACAACACAAAAGAAGTTGGGGAACCTACAAGAGAAAAAGAGGATTAAATTTGTGTTATAACCACAGAAGACCGAGACATATTGCTAAGGAATGCCCTGGCACAGGTCCTATCTGTCTTTGTTTTAAGATTGTTGGTCATGAGGATGAGGATTGTCCAAGGATGATTGCTAAAGTTGAAATGATGAACATGAGACAAGCAGGGATGATTTTAAGGATGGAAATTTATTTTAAAATGTAGAAATCTTGGCGAATCTTACTTATCCTTCATATGCCAACTATAAATGTTTGGCGATATTTTTGTAAAAATATTCAAATTTCTAAAGATTTTATGTAGTTTTTATAAAATTTTGGCGATTTTTAAGGTAAAATAATTTTATCCTATAGAATTTGGGCGAATCATTTTTAAAATAGCGAATCTTCTTTTTGGAAAAACCATGGAAAACTAGCCCATGAGCGAAATTTAGCCCCTAAAATCATCCATGGAGACAAGAAAACTATCAAGAAATTCAAGAGACTAAGAGCATGTTAGAGAATCATAAAGAGAAAGAATCAGAGAAAGCTCAAACTATGTTATTACAGTTGAAATAAATGATGGATGTTCACAAAAATGTCATTTTACTAGAGATATTGAAAGTAAAACAATGCATAAGTGAAAGAATAAAAGACTTTGAGATAGACTGTTTCTTGGATGAGGAAACACAAGTGAATATTATGACAGAAGGCACTTGGGAAATTTTGGGAAAGCCTACTGTGGTACCTTCATTGGGAAGGATAGACTTGTTCAAGGGTAAGATGATAACCTTATGTGGAAGAGTTACTAATGTACCTATTATTGTTCATGGAACATCGACTGAAGAGGAATTTGAAGCCATTAAGTTTGTTGAGAACAATGCCCCTTTCCCACTTTTGCTAGGTAAGACTTGTATTCAGAAGGATCAGATCAAAAGAAAATCAGAGGAAGAAGCTACAAAAAAGTAAAAGCAAGAACTAAAGGATTTCATAGCTAGAAAAATAGATCGACTCATAGAAGAATGAGAGGACAAGTCGAAGCAATAGAACCAAGTAACAACGCAGGAGAAACAAAAATCAAGAGTATTAATTGTCAAGGTTGAAAGAGTGCAAAAAGATTTGAAGGACCTATCTATTCAAGAAAGAAGTATATCCACCCAGGAAATATTAAGAGAAGGTATATTAACTTTAGATCCTTTAAGGGCACAACAGTAGTGCAAAGTCACTATGGTAGAAGAACATAAGAATAAGAATGGAAAGAGGAATCCAGAACCAGTTAGAGAGACTCAGATCACAGGAAAAAAGGAAAGGAAACTCAGTAAAAAGAAAGATAATATGGAAATGCTATAGGAAGCCACAAAGACCAGATGGAAGACTTTAAAGACTAGAACCTCGCAGGAGGTAGGTTCACAGGATCTGAACCTCGCTAAAACAACAGGACCGCTCAGAATGGGACTTCGCCTTGGCGAAGATATATCACTGTTGGAGGCATTGCAACCATTAGAACGACACTCTCAAATGGCTAGGAAATGAATTTATGGGTAGATGGACCGCTCTTGGGATGTTGAGACTGCATCATAATGGAAAGATTCCCATTGATGGAAGCATTCCTGTCTATTGGAAGAATCCGTTATGAGGCCACTCTTATTTAACCCGTTGGACGCTGTGCCAGGACCAATTTTTTCCACCCATGATTAACTGAGCTAAAAAAAAATTGGTTGTGTGTTGAGTTATGTTATCATAAAATAGACATCGTTGTCCCTTTGTCTACCTTTCTTATCCGTTATCCTACCTCAACCTGTCTATTTAATAGTGAGAATATCGGGCAAAACTACTGAATTAGAGAAGTCTGTCAAGGATGTCCTTAAGAATATAATGGCTGACAGACAGTTATCTGAAGGTTTCCAAGCATCATTGATTGGGGGATTGCAGGCTTCCCCTTCGATGGAACGACGTTCTGGCCATGTTAACCCTGAAACTAAGAAGCGAGGTAAGCATCGTGGCGATATGGATAATGCAAAGCAGATCCCTTCCATACTACCAGACTATATCCCACCTTTGGTTCATGCAGTTAACCACGAACAAATTCCATGAGATTATGAGTACACCTTGTTCACTACGTACATTCTAAAAGGAATACGCATAGTCGGAAGCTAGCTAGGACATATATTGTTGCTAAATAAAAGTGACTTCAACCTAGGAGAAATAAATAAATATGATTTTCTAGCACCCCACTGATACTTGAGGAAGTTAATTGGGAAGAAGCCTCACCTCATCTCCCAACCATGAAATAAGGGACTGACGTAGTCCACCGTGCTAAATGTGATGAAGATTCCCCATTTTGGATGTCACCAGGAGGTTAATGCTTGTGTTATAATCCTCTTCTCATGACATCATGGAGGATACCTATGGCTTGACCAGAGGATTACTATGGATCTGATGTTGATCCACCAGATTACATGATTAAGCATGAAGGGACGTGACCCTCAATAGTTTTACCCAAGGAAGGCCTCATACCGCTCTCTAGCACAACGCATCAAGGAAGCTTATGATGAAGCTGAAAAAGGAAGGTGAGGCTATAAGGTAGCCTCTATCTAGGATGGAACAGTGCACCTCGCTTGCCAACTCATAACTGGAAAGATTGTAAGAAAGAATTGCCCCACACAGGTCACTAGGTTCGTGGTGGACCTCATAGGAAAATGTTTAGAGGGCATGCAGATGAATTGGGCGAGTTACCTCATAAATGAACTGGAGAAGGATTTTCATGAAGCTCGGGATTTGGGATACGAATTTGACTTTTGTTGGATGATCATTTTGATCGCATTTGTTGCTTGGAAAATGCCTGAAGGAGCCACCTTTCTGGAGGTCAAACCATCAGATTCGTTGGTTGCTAGTTTTTCCACCTTATGGTACACTAACGACATGATGAAAAAATGGCAGTCAAATTTCATGTTTCATACATACTATCAACAATTTAAGGTTTCCATTCAGTCATTTTCGCACATGACACCGTGCACCCTGCACCAGTATAGACCGATATAAAAGTTCAAGTAGTGAAGCTCGCTGAGACCATCCAACATCTTCAAGTGAGGATAACAAAGTTGGAGGTCCAAGAAGTACCAAGCACCCTATAAGAAGTGCACTATCAGAGGGAGGAAACTACCAAGAACACAGTAATAAGGATAAGGGCCCTCGCCTTAGAGTACAAACGGTTGAGCGATAAAAGCGTGTAGACTTATGAACGCCTCACCGAATATTCTAAGATAAGGAAACTGGAAGTGCGGTTATAGGAGGCGCAACAACAAGAAATCTATATGTAGGTGCAGATGAAGCTACTCACCGTAGTTGAAATAATGAAGAGATATCAAGAGAAGTGCACAGTGAAGCATCAGATTACTACCATCTAGGGTAGGGTAATGGAAGTTACGTAGAAGCTACAACCTGTGCAGGATGAAGCCTACAAGGTGTTCGAAGAAATTGAGGGACAAGGCTCACAATTGGACCAAGTGGTTTTAGCAGTGGAACAATGCCTTGAAGGGCTTGCTACAGAGCATACAATCCAGGAGTTCGCTGAGAAGGAGGCTCAGGAGAAGTAGCAAGTCGAGGAAGCGTAAGTAAATATTGAGGCCTTCAAAGCAACATTGCCCAGACCTAAATGACTTGGGACGAGTCACAGGTGATTGTTGGGGGCCTGTTGGCCCTCGACCAAGTTTTGAGGAAACCTTAGTTAGGTTTGGAACAATTTTGGAATTCGACAGGCTGGTTAAAGATGGAGCGCCCAGGCGGATCTTAGATTGTGGATCTCACTTATTTTGCAGTCTATGTGGACCCAGTAAGGGGTTCTCTAGGGTTTTTCTAATGGGTTATGGGATTTCAGACCTTGGGGTTCACCCATTATTAGGCCTTATTGTAAGGAATTATAAAATTATAAATTAGTAAGAATGTATGGTAGAAGTAGTCAATATCTTGTGGACCTAAGTGCAAGTATCTTGAGCAGCTTTGTGCCATGGAATGTATGTGAGTATGGATATGTGCTCGATAGAGAAGTTGGCTCTATGCCTTGACCTAGTTTGGAAGGAGAATCTAGTGCTCAGTGTGCAGATCTCATATTCTATGTGAAGCTTGACTCTGTGGCTTAGTGCATAGGAGTCATTGAATGTAAGAGATTGAAGAATAATAAAGAAGGTGAAGGGGTTGGTGGATGTAGCCCCACACTAGGGTGAACCACATATATCTTATGTCTTTGGTTTGCTTTGTGCTGTGTTATTTATGTTATTGATTTTCTTAGTTCCTTGATTATAATGTATGATAGATAGATATGTTGATGATTAAAGATGAATGAATGTTAGATCTAACTCAATTCTGTGTGCTAAGTGGTTGAAGTGATTAATCTTTAGTTTTACTGCGCTAATCTATCTTTGGGTATGTTCTGTAATGTTAATAAAGATAATGAACTAATGCATGTCACCTTCTAAGTGTTTCTAGAATACTCTGCAAAGTGTTATTATACAGATCTATGTCTCAGCTTGGTTACAGACACCTGAGTACTTTAACCCCCCTGACTTCTACCTCGGGTGATACTTCGCCTGCTTCACAAGTGTTGTCGAAAGGGTTGGTAGTTAGGGTTTTGTTGGTGCATTGTTGAAGTGTTGAACCCTGGGTCTCCCCCTATGCCAATAGCCTTTCTTTGTGAATATTGATTCCCCAACTTCGAGTTGTAGCATTGACTGTTTTGTTGGTGAGCTTTATTTGGAGTCACAACAACGAAATTTTTTCTTGGAGTTGCATTGTTTGTTTGGATTTGTAGAAACTACAAGTTCACCTTGAGTTGTAGTATTTGGTTTTCACCTAGAATTATAAAAACATGGTTTGTGCCTGAAATTGTATCACTTGGAGTTGCAGAAAAGAGGTGCTACAACCACTTTGAGGTGTTTCAACTACTATATTCTCCTGTGTAGCAATATTAGTAACTGAAAGTAATGAGTTCCTTTTAATAATTATTAAAAAATAACATAATAATGGTATATGGGGTAGGATTCAAAGCTTAGTGATAAATGAGGTGAATTTGATAAAGGAAGTATCAAAAAGGGAAGTGATTAATGGAAAAATGGTAAGAAAAAAGGTATAGACAGGTGCTAAAAGTTTGTCATTTTAGGAACCCGTCAACTACCATCAAATTATTGGAAAAAATCTAATGCAATCTACTAATTAGAACATTGAAATCACTTGAACAAGAAGATCCAACCTGGATGATTGAAAGTTTCTATTACTTGAGTATTTTTAGTGAATATCTCGATAGTCTTTGGTTCTTGTCTCTTTATTGATACCCACATAGCTACACACATAGATTTTGTCTTGGTCTAGCATTATAATTGTGAGCAAGGTTGGATTGGAAGAGAGTTGCATTAGCAGGAAACACAAATATACAATGCACTTCATAAATTAGAAGAAATTGTCCTAACCAACGAATAAATGAGAGATGAATTTGAAATGAGTAGGGGAAGAGTTTGAAGGTTGGTAATGTAATGATGGAAATATTTCAATATCCAATAGAACATGTGAATTATTGTTTTGTAAGGTATCAAATGGAACCAAGATATGGATTCCATGTCACATTCATATATATATGTGAATTTTCAGGCATAATCTCCCAAATCATAATCTTTAGGTTCCAATTCACAAAACTCCAAACTATAAGTTTGAGACTATAAGCTTAAAATTATACTCAAAAGGATGAGGACAAGGTTTAGGTAAGCATTGATTAGGTCTAGATTTATGCCAAAGGGTAGTATCAATATTCTTTTCATATATGATTTTGCAACAACATTGTCATGACAACAATCAATTCCATCCAATAGGTGGGGATAATAGGTAGAATGTATGGATTGACTTGAAGTTTTTATATAAAAAATCAGAAATACATTTTAGAAACTACCTTGAATTTTGTGAGAACCAAGTTGAACTTGAATCTCATGCTAAACCTTTTTCAAAGTAAGAATGTTCCTATAATAATAGTATTCAATTGCAAATAAGTGATGTTCAAATGTTGAGGTTGAAATAGTGTAGGGTTCTAATTAAACATGCAAATACTTTACTAATATTCAAAATAATTTTGGAGTTATCAAAATAATCTTATGTCCACATTTTGATGGTTACTTTAGAACAACTCAAATAAACTAAAATAAGACTTTTCCATAATTTTTGTATATGAGTTGTAGTTTAGCACACACATATACTAAGAGGGGGGGAGAATGAATTAATATAAGACTATATTTTTATTTTTAACATTCATAAACCATAATGAAGAAGTCACATAAATGTAACAACTAGAAGACACAATATTTAACGTGCAACCCTTTTCAAGAGAAAACCACAAAAACTTCCTTTTATAAATTTGTAGGCACCAACCTATAGGGGACATTGATCCCCTCTTCTTTTTTTAGGCACCAACCTATAGGAGACACCAATACCCTCTAATGTTTGTAGGCACTGACCTATATGGGACATTGATACCCTTTGTTGTATGTAGGCACTAAACTATTGGAGACACCAATCCCCACAATTGATTTTTATGTAGGCACCAACCTACTTAAAAATTTACAAGTTATTCATATGCATTTTCTTCATTGATCTTATTATTGATTCTATCTTCACCAAATCTTGTTAGCGCTTGTTACTTCTTCTTTCACCATATTTGGTCTGGACTCGCTAATTCTGCTTTCACTAGATCAGCTCGGAAACCACTCCTTCTACTTTCGACAAATTTTCTCAGCACTTGCTCCTTCTACTTTAACCAAATATGCTCAGTGCTCGCTCCTTCTACTTTTTCTTTATCTTCACCAAATCTTCTTTCTTCTTCTTCTAGTTTTTCCTTAGATATTCCTTTACAAGATTTTCTTGCTAGAACTCTAGATCTATTTGCTAGAACACCACATCTGATATTCACTAATATTTAATCATTTCTCCTTTAATGATATTCAATCTTCACTCCTTAAATAACATGCATAAGATTATTACATTTTCACTGACACACGCTTTATTTATCACAATCCCCTTCTCCTTTTATACTTTACCATTGGTTTTAAATGAAAAGTTTTGTTCATTTGAAAAGACATATTTTTTATTAAATAAATAATTAATTTCCCCCTTTTTTATTTTTTTATTTATTTTTCAACATACCATGGGTAAAATACCACCATGGGTTTTAAAACCATGTGAAAATACGATGTGCACTTTTACTCCACTTTCAATTTTACCTTTTTTAATCCACTTTCATGTTTACTCCACTTTTACGTAACTTCATTTCTAATCCACTTTCATGTTTACTCTAATTTTATGTAACTTTATTTCTAAACCACTTTCATGTAACGTTGTTTCTAATGCACTTCCAATTTTGTATTTATTAAATTCATGTAACATCCCCTGTTACCAACACTAAAAAAATTCTCTAATACCAACCCGTAACATCCCCAGCTTACTGTTGAGCAATGCCACTCCAAAAATATTGTTTGAAGATTCTACACTATAACATTAATCTGTGTAAAAACACATGAGGAAACACACATGATCCCAAGATGGATCGCTCCCTCACAAATTTTACTCATCAGATACTAGTTATAACAAAAAAATGAACACAAAAAAATTGCTCGCACAATCATTCAGAGCACACAAATATACTACGTGTGTAAACACCCTAAACACATGATTACTACTGTGTGCCCAACCATTCTGGTACCATACACAAATTATATTCTCCTTGTGCACAGACTTCTTTCCTGGGTGCACAACAAACCCAACCTCTTGCGCACATGGATTATTCCTTTCACGCATGAAAATTCTAGTCTTGACTCATAAACTCATGACCATTATTACAAAGTTAAATAGCATGAATACTCAATAATTGTAATACTCTCAATGTGTGACAAAAAATACTACATACAACATCATGCTTACATGTACAAACAACATCATACAAAATAATGAAGATTAATTATATGCAACGTCATACAGAAAATAAACCCATATCAGACATAGATAATTAATCATACAACAAATTAGACAAGAACATAAATGACACTTATCTTTTATAAAGATTCATCAACTTCACGTAGAGCTTAGACGTTCGTCCTAGCCATAGAATTTGGTGCTCATATACTTTCAGGAACAGGTCACCCCTGAGTAAGGGCTGAAACTCCACTAGGGAAAAACGATTCCTAATGACAATCTAAGGTTTTATAATTAGTAGAATTTCTCAGTCCAAAGTTCCCAACTGCTGCAACTAGCCTACAATCTCTCATTCCCCACATGCATGCCCCACCCTGGGAAGTGTTCCCCTTCTCTAATCAATATTCCCTCGGTTGCCCCACTTCCCTTCCATTGATTCATAAACATAATAGATAGGAAGTCTCAAAGCCCTGTAACTAATGCCCAATGCACCAAGCAACAATTCCTAGAAAATCTCTTACATGGAGAGAATTCTCATGGGCCTCACAACCCACCTCTTCGAAAAAAAATCTCACCTAGAGAGAATTATCACAGGCATGAAAAACCTCCTATTCAACAACAAAGAATTTGGTTACAATATGGAAAACCCTTTTCAAGTTTTTCTCTGCAAGTAAGGTAATGGTCATTTTCCCATTCAGATGGTCTAACCCCTGAAGAAAATGAATTCCCCCAAAATTACTAAGGTTCAACCATATATTTGCATTGTCATAACTAGACACTTGTCACCTTTAGAATCAAGTTTATCCACTTGGTGACTCATTCTCATCCCTCGGGAACTTAGGATAAGTAATATCCATAATTATACTTTTAAGAAATATTAATAAAATGTTCCCTTGGACTTAAGCCCCCTTTTCCCTTTTCAGTGGAGTTTATCTCCCCATCTCTTTTCGTCTGATTATTCTACATGAAACAATGTGTTTTTAATAATAATTTAATGTGATTACATTTACAAGGATATTCGCACTGGCCTTTTTGCATCCTGACTCACCAGCCCAATAACCACACGCAAGCTCTCCAACCTCAAATACACACACACACACACACACACACACACACACATAACTCGATCCGATGTGCACTTTAAGGTAATACTCACACACATACTCAAGTGCACACAACACTATGAAATGTGCAAACCCTTCCCTTGATACACAATCCACATGAACTTACTTAGGTGCACACAACAATGTGGAATGTGTGTGCTCTTTCTTTGTAAAACAACCCTCATGTACTACTCAAATGCACGCAAAAATGAACCAAAACTTGGTGCCAATGAATCACTAGATTATATGTACATTTACATTTTAATTTACAATTGGGGTTTGGATTAGGGGTATTAAATTCCCCTCCCCCTTATTTATGCATTGTCATCAGTGCCTTATATACACATTTACATACAAAAACTTCAAAAGTATTCAAAAATATGCAAGTACCCTCATAGCATCCTCATGCTCCCAAGTTGCATCCTTAGAATCATACTAGGTCCGTTGGACCTTTTTTTGGCATAGGGGCAGACCCAAGGTTCACTCCAAGAGTGCACCAACAAGCCCTAGCTACCGAACCTTTCGGCAACACCTGCGAAGTAGATGTAGTCTCACCCGAGGAAACTATAAGGGGGTTGCAGGACAAAGATGTCTACAACCAAAGGAATGCCAAGTGGATCCAGTACAACAAAAACTCCATATGAATCAACACTTATCAAGCTAGATCCATCCTGCACAGTTATAGATCTGACCTAACATAGTAATGAAATTAACCATATAACAACAACAAAGATCAAAGCATAAATCACACACACAACACAAGGTATACGTGGTTCACCCTCTCTCTAGGGCTATGTCCACAGAACTGTGCTTATAATATATTAAGATAAAGCCTACAATTCTGATCTGCGCTCTTAGCCAATAGATATTCTCTCTTCTTCCCTCTTCCTCTACCGTCCAGTGCACCCAGCTGCAAGATTTGATCCTCACACCCAGCTGAAGATCTTACAATACCAGGAAGCTCTTGCTCTTAGCATTCCCTCTCTCACAATACAATAATATCTTAATCAACAATACTCTATATCAATTCCCAACAATAGTACCCCCCTAACCTAGGTCCTCGTGACCTCTATTTATACATTATAGTCCCTCATCGACAACCTTAGGTCAAAACCTAGCTATCAAAATCCTAATTACCAAAACCCTAGGTGTCTAAAACCCTAGGTCAACTTGACCCACTTTTCCCAGGCTTCGCCAACCTGTCTCTCCTTTCTTTTTGCGCGGTGGTAATGGTGGATTTCCCTGCTTTCTAAGTTTTCCTTGATCCATCTCCCTTGTTTATCTGTCATCCTTGATCTCCTCATCCAACGACTATCTTTTCCGCACTTCACTCCAACATTTTTACTCTTTTGCTTACTTCGACCCAATGATAGTGATGGTGTCTTTCACGCAGTTTGAGTTTGACCTTTTCTTCCTCGATATTCACTTGCTTCCATATCCAAGGGCCAAAAGGCCCCCAACACTCACCTGTGACCCATCTTGAGGCACTTCAGATATGATATTTCTATTTTACTTCGACTTTGGATTGCACGGTGCATTCTTTGCTTTCTGCTTTGTGCCACTTCTCTTCACTTGTGCAGACTATCTATTCTGTGTCTGGTACCCAGTTTCAATTGCACCTGGTACCTAGACCCTTTTTCTCATGCTTCTATGAAGAGTTGCGAGGCAATTGGTTGTCATAGTACAACTTTAGTCGACTCTCATTCACCAATCCTTCCTTCCACTCTCCATTCATTGTCTTCAACTATGCATCTCCTCCTTCTGTAACATAGGCGATCTCATATGGTTCAAGCCAATGCGTCTTGAACTCCCTGGGTGTCTTATGAACTTACTTCCATACACCAGTACTAATTCACCTTACTTGAATGTATTTTTCTTGATGTGCTTGTCCTAATATGCCTTCTCTCGTTCTTTCTGAACCTGTTGGTGGAATGTTGCAATGAATCAGTCTTCCTCCAATTCAACCAACTGTGCTAGCCTCTCCTGGTAAGCCCCAGTATCATCCATGTCTATAAATGTAGAAATTATTAAGCTTGGTACCAAGTATTCCATCGATATAACAACTTCAAGTCCATAAACCACTTGAAAGGGGTCTGCATTGTTAATTTCTTGCAAGTGGTTCTATAAGCCCAGAGTACTGCTCGTACTCTTAAATCCCAATCGTCCCTGTTCACACTACAAACCTTTGTCAATGTTGTCTCTAATATCTTGTTGAATGCTTCAACAGTTCCATTTGCTTGTGGATGGTAAGTTGTACTCTTTTGATGGTGAACTACAAATTCTTCAATCAGGGCTTCCACTATCTTATTGATGAAATGGTTGCCTTTATCACTCATAAGGGTCTTAGGGCATCCAAAGTTGGTTATTATGTCATCAAAGATAAAATGCATAGTTGTAGTTTCACTAAAGCCCTTGAATTCTCTTGCTTCATCCCATCTAGTTAAGTATTCAATCATAGTAATGATGTACCTTGCTCTTGTGCGCTTCCCTGGTGGGTTTATAGGTCCCACGAAGTCAATGGCCCATTTTTCAAATGCTTGTAGGTTCATTTGTGGTGCTAATGGAATTTCATCTCTTTGGGATGGTTTTCCAACTCTCTAGCATATATCACAAGCTTTAGCATAATTTTTAGCATCTCTATGTAAGGTAGGCCACCAAAGGCCATCTTGCAGGACCTTTTGTGTAGTTGCTTTCCCTACATAATGTCCTCCTGGGATGCCTTCATGAGCTTCTGTGAGGATCAGTAGGCGCTCTACCTCCATAACGCATATTCTTAGTATCTCATCAGGTCCCATCCTATATAGCTGACCAGCTATCAGTGAAAATTATGCAGTGCGCACCACGAGCTATTTCCTTTGGGGAATTGTATACTCACTAGGTGCTATCCCTGTTGTCAGAAACTGGACAATGTCTACGAAGTGGTCATCAATCTTTCTAATGATGAGCAACTGTGCATCTGGTAATGTATCCTCCAAACTGGTGGGTTCTCCATGTTCCAACCTTGACAAGCGGTCAGGGCCCTTGTTCATTCTTCCTAGCTTAACTATGATCTCAAAATAATATTCCTAAAACAACAGGAACCATATGCATATATGCCCCCCCAATACTGGTTTATTGACTAGGTATTTCAGCGTGGAGTGATCTGTGAACATTTTAAAGTGTCCGCCCAATAAGTAGTGGCATAATTTTTGTAGTGCATCTACTATGGCCAATCCTTCTCTCTCTGTGGTGGTGTAGTTAACTTATGTTGTGGATAGCTTCCTGCTAGCAAAGGCTAATGCATGATCAATGTCTCATGTTCCTGGTTGTGCCAGTACTTCTCCTAGTGCAATAGAAGAGGCATTGACATGCACATGAAACTCCTTGCTCCAATCTGGAAAAAATAGAATGGGTGCAGTGACCATCTTCTGTTTTAGTGTGTCGAAGCTCTGTTGGCATTCCTCTGTCCACCCAAACTGACAGTCCTTCTTCAACAGCTTCTCCATTGGTACTGTAATTTGGGCATAGCCTTTAATGAATTTCCTGTAATAGACAGTGTGTCCTAGCACAGTGCGCAATTGTTTAACTAAAGTAGGAGGTGGCATATCAACTATAATTGCAACTTTAGATGGATCAACCAACAATCCCTGCTTGCATACAATATGGCTTAATAATACTCCAAATGGTGAGAAGAAGATGCACTTCTTCAAATTTAAATCAATTTGACACTACCTGTATTTATCCAACATTAGCCTTAGACATTCAATATGGCTTTTGAACAAACTAAATACAGTCCAGTCATCAAAATATGCTTCTAAAAATTTATGCAAAAATTCTTTGAATGCTTCGACCACCACCCTGGAAAATATGGTTGGGGCATTCTTCAGTCCAATTGGCATTACTGTTTATTGAAAGGATCCCCAGTCTATAGAAAACATGGTCTTATGGCGGTCCTCCTTGGCAATCCAGATCTGATGGTATCCTGAAAATCCATTTGTAAAATAATGTACCTCTTGGACTCCCACGTTGTCTAATACTTCATCAATGAATGGTGTAGGGAAAGGGTCGTGCAAACATGCATTATTCAATTTTCTGAGGTCCACACATATTCTGATTTCTCCTGTCTTCTTTTCTTGTACCACCATAGGGCTGATCCATTCCGATTCTTCAACAGGCTCAATAATCCCTGCTTCCAGCATTCTCTCAAGCTCAATCTTCAGTTTTTCCTTGTATTTCAGATTCAATCTGTAGGGACTTTGTTTGACTGGATTCGTATCTAGTTTCAAAGGTATTCTCTGTTAAGCCATAATATTGTCTCATTACCCATTAATTGGGGCATATTATATTAGTAATGTTATTTTATTTATGTTGTCTTTAGGCCATTAGTTGTAATTATACCTCCTAGTCTCCTCTATATACCAAGGAGACATTTTCATTTTGAATCATCTTGTACTTGAACATTTAAGTGGGGTAAAAGGAGGTTGCCCCCTCGAAGAGGCTTATTATCTGAAATTATCTCTTTTTCAAGGCATGGAGTACTTTTTCTGAGGTTTTTCTATGCTATATTGATGTTTGGTTCTTAACATATGGTATCAGAGCTCAAGGTCTTGGGGTTTCGCTGCTACATCTGAGACACCTTGGAATTTTCGCTATAACTTGTTTTCTGCAACATTTAAGAAGGAATGGCTTGGAGGCTATTTAGTAGATGTATCAAGGTACATTTTGTTCAAAATTCATCTCCTAAACCCTTATACTTTCAGAGATGCATCCTATACAAGATAGGGTTCTAGAATCATCGTAATTTGAGTCATTGCGTAATTTTCCTATAATTTTTTTTTTGTAATGTTTCAGACCCTAAAATCTAGAGGCTATTTAAAGAAATTAGTAAGGTATTTGTGGTAAAATTTTTATCTGATGGGTCATCTTAAATTTTTAGATACACCCTATGTAAGATAAGGTATCTGACTAGTCCAATTGACTAGTCTCAAAGTGTTTCAGGTAAAACAATCATAAATTCTTCCTAGAGTATCCAAATTGAGTGGGACTAGTTTCATTGGATCATGGATAGTTTGTAGTATTTCTGGTGTGAGTTTCATAATTTGTATATCAATTATTTTGTGTGGGGCATGCTATACAAGTGAGATCTCCTGGAAAGGTCAAAAATCGGCAAGTTGTGGGGAAGTTACCGTAAATTCCACTTGGCACATCCAATTTTGATCAGACCTATGGAATTGTAGAGAATAAATATTAGAGAACTACATAAAATAAACTTTCATACCCAGAAGGGCCGAAACTTGGGAGATACAATAGAAGAAATATTGTCTAGCAGAACCACCTCAAAATCAAGTTTCAAAAGTGATACTTGGCCAACATGCCAACAAAAAAGGGAACTTCTACACCAAATAAGCCTCCAGAAAATCCTACTTGGACTCTTGATGAAGGTGAAGAAATGCATAGGGACATAAATGAACTACAAAAGAAGATGGATTCAATGGAAGCTATGTTGGATACTAAGATGGAT
>ML779831.1:613772-631070 GCA_009831015.1 Picea engelmannii | reverse complement strand
TGGGAACCCAAATCATTGGAGAATGCATTTAAGGTGGCAAGAAATGTTGAAAGTAAAAATATGGCTATGGCTACTAGAAGGACCAATCCTAACATCTATAGAGAGAAAAATGCTCCTTCTTCTAAAACACCTCAACCTACAAGTTTGACACATCAACAATTGGAGGAAAGAAAAGAAAAAGGTTTATGCTTTAATTGTGACAGCAAGTACAGTAAGGGACATAAGTGTGGTGAGAAGAAATTATTCTACATAGATTGTGAAGAGGAAGAAGAAAAAGAGCAAGAACGATCTCAAGATGAAAATGTAGAAGCAATTTCATCTGAAGAGTTGACTCCCACGATATCGTGTAATGCATTGGCTAGAATTAGCACTCCTCAAACCCTCAAGATCGAAGGATACATCAAAAAGAAAAAGGTAATATTCCTAATTGATTCTGATAGTACTCATAATTTCATTCACTATAAATTAGCCAAAGATCTCAATTGTTTTGTATATCCAGTGCCAGAGTTTCAAGTAATGATTGCAGATGGAGAAACTATCAATTGCTCAGGAAAATGCAATAAGATCAATCTTACTATGGGGGAATATGTAATGAATAGTCCAATGATTGTTATACCCATGGGTGGTGCATATGTTGTACTAGGAATCCAATGGTTACAATCATTAGGAACAATGTCTTTTCATTTTCAAGAACTTTTCATGAAATTTTCATTGGAAGGAAAAGAAATTGAGTTAACAGGTATCACAGGGAAACCGGGTAAGGTGATAAGCTCTAACGGCATGACAAAATTATTGAAAAAGGGGCATCAAGGCATTATTGGACAATTATTCTCACTAGATGTTCAAACATCTAAGCCATCTATTCCTCAAGATCTCCAAAGGATCATTTATAAGCATTCCAAAGTATTTGAAGATATTCCCAAAGGTCTTCCACCCACTCGAAATCATGATCATGAAATTCACCTAATTTCTGGGAGTGTGCCTCCTAACATCAGGCCATACAAATACCCTTACGCCCAAAAGAGTGAAATTGAGCGCATGGTTGAAGAAATGTTAGAGGCTGGCATTAGTAGACCTAGCCAAAGTTCTTACTCTGCACCAGTGGTAATGGTATTCAAGAAAGATAGCTCATGGCGTACGTGTCTAGATTATAGAGAGCTCAACAACATCACTATTAAATATAAGTTTCCCATTCCCGTCATTGATGAATTGTTAGATGAACTACATGGAGCAATCTATTTCACAAAATTGGATCTCCATTCAGGGTATCATCAGATCAGAATGAAGGAAGACGATATCCCTAAAACAACATTCCGAACTCATGAAGGCCATTATGAATTTTTGGTCATGCCTTTTGGCCTTACAAATACACCTTCCATATTCCAAGGGTTGATGAACTCCATTTTCAAGCCCTTCCTTTGAAAATTTGTGTTAGTATTTTTTGATGATATACTAATCTATAGCAAGTCTTCGAAGGATCATGTGTGACATGTTGACAAGGAGCTACAACTACTAAAGAAGCAACAACTATATGCCAAACCATCCAAATGTTTCTTTGGAGTAAAGGAGGTAGAGTATTTCGGTCATATTGTATCTCATGAAGGTGTCAAGGTAGACCCTAACAAGATTAAGGCCATGATGGATTGGCCAATTCCCAAAACATTAAATAATCTTAGAGGATTTTTGGGTTTGACAAGTTACTACTGCAAGTTTGTTCGGAACTATGGAAGAATAGCAACACCTTTAACAACACTAACTAAGAAGGATTCATTTTCATGGACTCCAGAGGCAACTAAATCTTTTGAACAACTTAAAGAGGTGATGTGTAAAGCTCCCGTCTTGACCACTCCAGACTTCACAAAAACCTTTATTATGGAATGTGATGCCTCGAGAAATGGAATTGGTGTTGTCCTAATGCAAGAAGGAAGGCCCCTGGAATTTGAAAGTCAACCACTCAAGGGAAAGGACTTACACAAACCCATTTATGAGAAAGAAATGATGGAAATACTACATGCATTGAAGAAATGGCATCCTTAGCTAATAGGTAGGCACTTCAAGGTCAAAACAAATCATGATAGTCTTAAATACTTCTTGGAACAAAGACTATCTTCAGAAGAACAACAAAAATGGGTAACCAAGATATTGGGTTATGATTTTGAAATTGTCTATAAAAAGGGGAAGAAAAATGTTGTGGCAGATGCACTCTCAAGAAAGGATGAAGATATTGAGGCCTTTCTTTGTGCTATCTCGATCATCCAACCCGTTTGGATAATAGAATCAAGGGATGAATGGAAGAATGACGAAAAAGTGTGGACTCTCATTCAAAGGTTGCAGTAGGATTCCAGTGCATCAGATACATTTACATGGAAAAATGATTCACTATGGTACAAAGATTTATTATATTTATGTAAGAAATCCCAACTCAAACAAAAGGTACTATTGGAATTACACACCTCTCTAGTAGGAGAGCACTCGGGCTTTTTGAAAACCTACCATAGAGTCAAGAAGGATTTTTTTTGGGATGGCCTTAAAACCGATGTTCAAAGGTTTGTGGCAGAATGTTTGGTTTGCCAACAAAATAAGGTGGAAACAATTAATACCCCGGGTCTTTTACAACCATTATCCATCCCAAGTCATCATTGGGAGGATGTTTCCATGGATTTCATCATATGGTTACCAAAGTCTGAAGGAAAGAGTGTCATCATGGTGATTGTTGATAGACTGACCAAGTAAGCACACTTTTGTGCACTCTCTCATCCCTTCAAAGCTAGTACAATTGCCACCGCATTCATGGAGACAGTTCAAAAGCTACATGGCAGCCCAAAGATTATTGTAAGTGACAGAGATCCTATCTTCATTGGACATTTTTGGACAGAATTATTTTCTTGTTTGGCTACTCAATTGACTCATAGCTCATCCTATCATCCTCAATCTGATGGACAAACCGAGATAGTGAACAAATGTCTGGAAGGATACCTTCGTTGCTTTGTCTCTGATAAACAAAAAAAATGGTTCAAATGGTTACCCTTAGCAGAATGGTGGTATACCACTTCCTTTCATACTGTAACAAAAATGACACCATTTATGGCACTTTATGGATACCACCCTCCTTCCATCACTTCTTCTCTAAAATAAAAATCTAATGTTCAAGCAATGGAAGATCACATCGAGAATCAAAAACAAGTTCTCCAAATATTAAAGGACAACCTGACCATGGCACATAATCACATGAAACAACAAGCAGATCAACATCGTAGTGAAAGAAGTTTTGAAGTAGGGGATTGGGTATTTTTAAGACTACAACCATACAAACAGATGTCACTCAAGCAAGCCAAGAAGGATAATAAATTATCACCAAAGTACTATGGCCCTTATAAGGTGTTGCAAAATATTGGTACTATGGAATACAAATTGGAGATGCTTGCATCTTCATGAGTACACCCAGTTTTCCATGTTTCATGCTTAAAGAAGGTTATAAGCGACAATATCCCAGTTCAAACTATATTGCCATAACTTGACGAGGAAGGAAAAATCATATTGGAGCCTAAAGCCATCACTGACACAAGAATTCGCCAGCTGAGGAATAGATCCATTTCAGAGTATCTCATTAAATGGAGGAAACTGTCGGTTGAAGATTCCACTTAGGAAGATGAGTTTTTTATACAGAAGCATCTAGAGTTACTCAAGGGTTGCGGACAACACTTTCCTCAAGGGGAGGGGCATGTTAAGACCTAATATTGGCTCATTACCCATTAATTGGGCCATATTATATTAGTAATGTTATTTTATTTATGTCAGGTTTAGGCCATTAGTTATAATTATACCTCCTAGTCTCCTATATATACCAAGGAGACATTGTCATTTTGAATCATCTTGTACTTGAACATTTAAGTGGGGTAAAAGGAGGTTTCCCCCTCGAAGAGGCTTATTATATGAAATTATCTCTTTTTCAAGGCGTGGAGTACTTTTTCTTAGGTTTTTCTATGCTATATTGATATTTGGTTCTTAACATTCTCATCTCTCCCATAGCTCCTTTGATTCCCTTCATATTAGTGAACTTGATTGGAAACAAGTCCTGATATTCATGCAATAACTCTATAATATTGTCAATGGTAGCAACATCCCAATAATATTCGACATTGGCAAGCTTTGGTGTCTCCTCTATTCCAATATTGACCTTTATGATCTTGATTGGCTATCCAATAAATGGTAGCTCGACTCCTAGTCCCTCCACATCTCTTTGGCCTTCTGTCTCCGCTATGTTGATCTTCCTTGGGTCATCGTCGTCATCGACATTGATTTTATAGAAAGTATGCAATTTCTGGAGAGGTGCAATCCATTCATCCTCCTCTTGTTCCATAGGGAGGCTAGATTCCTCTTCGAATACCTTATGCCTTGCAATATGTAGTGCTTGGTCTACTGAAGGATATTCACTTTCAAATAAAAAGGTGGTAAAAAAATTATGAATCATACCTTCCCAATCTGTTGTGATGAGGTGCAGTTCCGCTTGAAGGTACCAGTTGATAGGGGTCGTATCTAGCGTGTTAATGAATCTGTGAACCCATTGTTCTCGAGGAATATTGCTCCAGGCCTCTTCACAGCTTCGCGCATGGTCCTTTGGGAAACTTCGACCAATATACCTTACTTCATAGCTTACTTCTTGTGCTGAAAATCGTGGTCATCAAGGTTCGACATTGTGTTGAGTATTTGATGTTTCTTTTGTGAATCCCCCACCATCTTTCTGGTGTAGCTTTCAGGGCCTCATCCATTGCCAGCAATCATTGTTGCTTTGGTACACTTGTTTCAAAATATGAAAGGAATGTTTCTAGGGTGTTCATGCCATCAAATGTGGGTAAATTACTCACTGTTATGTCGATCCAATGAACTTCTCTGGTTAATCTAGCACATCTTCTGGTAGATATTTCATACATCTAGTTCTTCTAGTTCTCCAGTGCTTATTTTGAGTTTGATGAACATGTGCTATCAATTCACCATCTCAGATTCCCATCGGTTGTAGGATTGATATAATCCTATTGTCTGGATGTTAGTTTGTAGATGTTTTCTAATTCATCTGTATGGTCCTCTTCTCTGATGGGCTCTGTGTTACACTGAACCTCATCTAGATATAAGGGTGCAATGACCCTAAGGCCATCTCTTTCAAAGTTCATACGTATTTTCTTCAAATCAACAACAATATATTTCTCGAAGGCCTAATCAATTCCAAGAAATGCAGGGTAAGGGCAGTTATCATCAACAATTTCAATTACCTCAAAATATGTAAAGGTTGTAACTCCGTCGATGTCCACGGGGACATGCTCCAATTATCCAAATGGGATGACCGCTTGTTGATTAGCCATGCAAAGTCTGATAAGGGAATAGATCAGCTTGGGTTTTCCCATCAGTGCCCAAGTTTGATTCGTCATGACATTGACCTATGATCCTAAGTCGAGGACCACATAGTCTATATCATATTCTCCTATCTAAGCATTCAAATGTAATTATTTATTTGTTCTTCTCTTCTTGCCAATTTGGTGTAATTCCTTATTCAGTAAGGGGTCTATCTTCCCTAGCTCATACTACCCGATTAAGTTCTGTAGTTCTTGCACAATGTTCCCATCCTAATTTAACTTAAGACAAGTGTACACAAATTTGATGAGTTTACTTATCTCTTTTCCTTCTTTATGCGCAGTCGACTGGTCAAATGCCCGAGGCATTCCATACTCTTTTATTTCTGATCTTGTTTTTGATGAGGACCCTTCGTCTCTCTTGAATTCATGTCTCTCTTCCTCGAAGATTTTTCTTTCTTTCTTTCCATCAAAAGCCTGACTCTTCTCCACAGCTTTCCTGATACTTGAATCTTTTGCGATCTTTCTTTGGATTGTTATATCCTCTCTTGTAGTAGCGCCTCCTTGAGTAAAAATAGAGACTCTAGGGTATGTTCCATAAGGCTCAACATATATC
The DNA here is from genome assembly GCA_009831015.1 of Picea engelmannii. Lineage (NCBI taxonomy): Eukaryota > Viridiplantae > Streptophyta > Pinopsida > Pinales > Pinaceae > Picea > Picea engelmannii. The sequence goes on along the minus strand of ML779831.1, from coordinate 625,109 downwards.
ATTTGTACTTGAGGGTTTTGCTGGGGTCCTCATATTTCCTGAAGTTTGGCTAGCAACACAGGGCAATCTTCAACAACATGCTCAAAGGAGTTGCAATAACTACAGGTGTTGCAAGGGTTCTGACAGTCCCTTGCTAGATGTATTGGTTGCACACAATTGTAACAGATTATTTGTTCTCGGCCTCGAACCATACCTCCTCCTCCTCCTCCTCCTCTGTATCCACTGTGAGGATTGAAGTTCCTCTTCCTGGGGAATTGTACTGTGCATTGTTTCCTTCTTGGATCACTTCGGCTTGGATCTTGTATATGTCTCTTGATGTTTCATGCATCAGGTAAAAGGCCCTAAAATCTCTGTCATCATGCCCTACGGACTTACAGAATGTGAAATACAAGTTTGTGGGTGTTTGAACATACTTCTGCATATAATATCACTCACCAGGGCGATGTCGGTCTCTGCATACTTCGCACCAGGGCGGGTTAACTTGCTTGAAGGGGATCGATGCTCTTGAGGCTAAATATTCATGAAACAAGTGACAATGTTCCTTACCATGACCTTCAGATATGCATCTTACACACCAAATATCTTATCTGTTTTCCTTCCCCTTTTCCTTCTTCATATCCTCGACCTACAAAGACAAACTAGTCAGCTAGCTCAGGATCTGGCTCATGCTTGAGCTAGATTCTCCCATAGGTGTTGATTCCATCTTCATGGTGATCTCCAAATCTTCTCCCTGTAATGAAATCTTTTACTGCATCAAGGGAACTCTAATATGCGGTAGAAGGGCAGTGATGAACCATTCCTTGTTTTGTTCATATGGGATCTTAAAAGTCAATCTTCCAGTTAAGGTTTTGAATCTTTGATCAAACTCCCAAACATGTTCGAGGAACTTTTGATTGATATCCTTTATTTATGTGATACATTGTGACTCTGACTTAGGTTTCTTAAACTATGCAACCAACGTGTTCTTGATCTCATTCAATGGCTTAGGCTGTGCAAGTCCTTGGACAAGCTTCATGTACCAGCTTAACGCGCGATCCCTCAGTGTGGTGCTAAACTAGTTTCTTTTAACAGCTTCGTCGATAATGTTTTTAATGTTCCATACAGCCTCACATAGGACCAATGTTGATCAGGATCTTCAGATCCATCTCCTCTAAAGATAGGGAGCCTCATCTCATTTGCCATGGAGTTTCCTAGATTTCCTGTCTGAGTAGACACTGAATTGATTGTAATAGTACTCTACTAACTCTGGTGATTCTGACTATTATGATGGTTTAATGTTTCTGAAACAACAGAGGGGTCGTTATTACTTACTTCAATAGTTTGCGCAATTCCTGAGGTTTTTGGCTCGCTTTGGCGAAGTTCTTTATCTTTCCCTTCTTCCGTTCCGGTGGCTTCTGAATGTTATTCGTCTGTCAGATATACCTCTTCCCCACTATAGAAACCCTCTTCTCCGTAGTTTTTCTTAAACATGTTCTCAAGGTGAACCCCTCTGAATACTCTTCCACTGCATGTATGTCCAGCTTCTGTGCCATTGTCACTGTCCAAGTTTTTGAACATTAGCATTTTTAGGTCCAACCAATCTACTGTATCTTCAAGATGTGGTTTTCATGAAAGGGCATCTTGATTCTTAACTTCAGAAAATGCAAAAATTTCTCTCTAGGTCCTTTGAAAAAGTATCTCTCGACTTGGATATACGATTATAATCTATCAACAACAAATTCGCTGATATACCCTCCAATGGTACTATCAAACCAATAATCTACAACTCTGGATACAACATTATCAACTCTCTTAACCCTCTAGATCAACATTGATGTCCAAGCCATAAGAGGTCTAGATCTGATCTCAAATTGTGTATCAGCTAATCTATCCAACCACTCATGTAGCTCCTGATGGATTCCTTCGAAGCAAATCTCGTGAATGTCAGTGAAAATGTATCTTTGTAGCCAATCTTCAGTACTTATTTTAGGGTTCTTGTTCTGGGCTTCAACAAAGTCCCTCTCTTGATCTTCTATCCACTTTTGAATCTCTGTATTTGATGGGAACCACCTTGACATTCCCTCATGGAGATTCTAGTCCTGTCAACAGAACCATTTGTTGTCATAGGGGTAGACCCAAGGTTCACTCCAAGAGTGCACCAACAAGCCATAGCTATAGGCCCTTTACACAACATTTGTGAATAATATGCTTTCTCACCCGACACAACTATGAGGGGCTTGCAGGACATAGATGTCTACAACCAAAGGAATGTCAAGTGGATCAAGTACAACAACAAATACATATGCATCAACACTTATCAAGCTAGATCTATCCTACACAATTATAGATCTGATCTAACACAGTAATGCAATTAACCATATAAAAACAACAGAGATCAAAGAATAAATCACACACACAACACAAGGTATACATGGTTCACTCTCTCTCTAGGGCTACGTCCACAGAACTGCGCTTATAATATATTAAGATAAAGCCTACAATTCTGATTTGCGCTCTTAGCCAACAAATCTTCTCTCTTATTCCCTCTCCTCTATCGTCTTGCGCACCCAGCTGCAGGATTTGATCCTCGCACCCAGCTAAAGATCTTACAATACCAAGAATATCTCTCTCTCAACACTCCCTCTCTCACAGTATAATACTCTCTCAATAAAAAATACTCTATATCAATGCCCAACAATAGTAACCCCCCCGACCTAGGTCCTCTCGACCTCTATTTATACATTATAGTCCCTCACAAACAACCTTAGGTCGATACTAGGTTTCAAAACCCTAGGTGTCTAAAACCCTAGGTCAACTTGACCCACTTTTCCCGGGCTTTGCCAGCATGTCTCTCCTTTCTTTCTGTGCGGTGGTAATAGTGGATTTCCCCACTTTATGAGTTGTCCTCGATCCATCTCCCTTGTTGATCTGTCATCCTTGATCTCCTCATCCAACGACTAGCTTTTCCACACTTCACTCCAACTTTTCTTCTCTTTTGCTTACTTCGACCCAGTGACAGTCACTTTGTATTTCACGCAGTTCGTGTTTGACCTTTTCTTCCCCGACCTTCACTTGCTTCCATATCCAAGGGCCAACACCTTTACTAGCTCCATGGGTCAATTCCGGAGCTATTTGATTTTCTTATCCAATATGCAAACTGTTCGCACTTGAAAATCACCTTATGGCTCCACTTGAATCATATTCCAATCAATGACATGATTAGCATCAGGTACGCACGTTTTTAGAAAAGATACATGGAAAACATTAAGAATACATAGGGATGCAGGAGATGCAAGAATATATGCAACAGGACCTATCCTCTCTAGGATTTCAAATGGCCCAAAATAGTGTGTTTCCATCTTATAACAATTTACCAACTTTAGGGAAATGTGTCTTGCTTTTACTTTCAAGAACACACAATCACCCACTTTAAATTCTTTGTGGGTTCTTCCTTTATCTGCGTAGCTTTTCTTACTATCTTGGGTAGCCTTTAAATTACGCCTTATTGATATGAAAAATCCTTAGATGCTTATTAATCTTTCAATGCATAAAAATCATCTACTTGATGTTTGAAATAAAATGATCGCTTGACTATATGAAAATTACAAGTGAAAAACTTATCTAATCAATTCCACTTTAATGATAAAATGACCTACAAATAATTGAACTTGAAATGAACAAAAATAATGTAATCACATACACAATTTGGAAAAATGAAGTTCACCCAATTTGGGCTATATCTCTGGGTCCACTTCTAATAGAGGATTTCTTTTATTAAATCTCAAATACTTGTGTTTTACAATGACCGTTTCATATGTTTCCCAAATGTAGAAAGGTAGTGCATCGTTGGATTCCTGGTGAAAAATCATGCAAAATGAGTATAAAGTTCTCGAAAATCCATCAAGGTAACCTTTGGCATGATTTATGGTGTAGCCTCATAACTTTGGTACCTTCAAGCACAGGTTACGAGATGAAAATCTACATTCATTAATTAGAATCCCAAACCTTGGTCCACACACCCATTAAATAGGGCGTGGGCCCTTAATTGTCCTCTGAAACTCACATTACCCTGTAATTATTATTAGGGTGTAGCTGTAACCAACTAATAGTTAGTGGATCTTCTTGAGGTCGTTGGCATAGTTGGTGGGTTAGGGTTTCAAGCCCCACTGACCATCGTTTCCATGCATTATATTCAGTGGTTAGAATTATTGTTAAATTTTTATATTATATATATAGTATATAGTTTAACTATATATATATATATATATATATATATATATATATATATTAATTCGTTGGAATAATCATTGGATATATATGACATATAATAAAACCATATATTATGGTTTAAAACATGTCGCATGTTAATCTCCCCGTGGATTAAGTGTGTTGTTGGCTTACTTCTTCTTTAGTTGACCCAGGTTCTGGTCTCAAACAGATTTCCAACAAAACCCTCAAAACTATCGTCCCTCCTGGTAAACCAAAAGGAAACCCTACACACAGGGTGCAAAACGATGTCTCACCTGAGATAGATTTTATGGGGGACTGTAATACTCAGGTGTTTGCAGTCTAAGAATGAGTGGGGATTGTGGTTGGGTTCTTTCTCCCTTATACATTATCCTTATTAATCATTCATCTACTTCTATTATTCATTCATATTTAACCCTATGCATGCATGTTGATCTATCTACTTTAACCATTCATTCTTAAGCTAATGATAACCATAAAGTAAATCATTCAAAAACAATCACATAGAACACAATTTTTATTGCGGTTTACCCCCTCATGGGGATACGTCAACAAATATTTGGCTTCTCTGCTCTTTTATTTATTCGGCTGCAAAATATTGTGTTTCATGCATTACATCTTCAATAATACAATCAAAATGAGGGTAAGTACCCTCTATGAGGATGACTAGATCAAACCAGGATCCTCAACCTGTGACCTAACCCTCAAGGACTAAATTATTCAACTCTACTACAAGAATCATAACAAACTTGCTTACAATTATTGATTGAACTCTTGAACCTACTGAACCTCTTTCCTAGACCTCCTAGGTCCTTATTTATACTACTTTATAGGCTTATAGTCATTAAAATATTTGTCAAAAACCCTAACACTATCATGGTTGGGCCTATCTTTCTGCATGCCACATTGCTTTTCCTCTTGCATGTTGCTTTTCCTTCTTTTACCGCATGTTTCTTTCTTACGAGGGATAATTTTAAGGATGGAAATTTACATTAAAATGTCAAAACATGGGCTAATATTACTAGTCCTTAGTATCCAAAATGTAAAATGTTTGGCGATATTTTTGTAAAAATATTCAAATTTCTAAGGATTTAATATAGCTTCTATCAAATATTGGCGATTTTTAAGGTAAAATAATTTTACTCTATGGAATTAGGGAGAATCAATTTTAGAAAAAACATAAATTAGCAAATTCTTTTTTGGGAAAAACCATGAAAAATTAGCCCATTTGCGAAATTTAGTCCCTAAAATCATCTATGTTTCCTCCCACCTGTTGCACGTGCTCCAATATTAGGTATTTCTCTCCAAAAGTAGGTCTTTCCCAAAACATATCTTTCTCCAAAAAATAATCATGTGCCAAAAATATAATTTCTTCCCAAAATAGGCCTATGCCCAACATGCCCCCAACACTGAGATGTGGCTTGTCCAGATCCACTCAGGGGGTGCATGCTCTCTGTATAGCCTTTTCCAAGCTGTAGAACTTCTCTTCTAGTTCCTTTCCTTTTTCCTTCACCTGTGCAACTTTTTCTGTTAGTGCGTCGATTATTTGCAATGTTATCTACTCTTGTATTAATGACACACTCTTTGAATGTGTCTGTGCCATGCTTGTCTTCACTTCCTCCAACTGTGCAATTATCTATGTTTCTTCTTCTTGGAGGGGCTCCAACTGGGATTTTCTTTCTTTTTTATTCATCTGCGTTGTCTTTAACTCTATCTACAGAGTCTTCATTTCTTGGTTACCCTTCAAGCACTCGGTAATTCTCATGGTTTTCTACCGCTGTTTCAAATCCTATATGGCAATGCTAATTTTCTCCTCTTGTTCGTCCAACTGTTGGACCTTTTCGTCCTCTTCCAAAATGGTCCAAATATGTGTTTTTTTGTCAAACAATTTTGTGAATTCCCTTTCTTCCCTTTCCATTTCCGCTATTTGGAGAGCGTATTTTTGTTCTCTTTTCTCTTGAACCTTATGAGGAGTCATACGATTAAGTTTTTCTTTCAACTCCTCGATTTCCTGCCTATATGTCTCAATCGTCTGTGAAATGATTTTTATCTTTTCCTTTGCACTCCTCTTTAGTGCTTTGCGCTATCTGGAATGAAATTGTATATTGTTGTTAGCCCCTACTCTAGCTTCTCAGTGCATTATTTTTTATCCTCTTTATTTGAGGTCAATTAGTCACTAATGATATGTAACATTTTTGTGACTCCCATACCCACCTCAAAGTTAGTGGTATATGCATGGGCTATGGCTTGTACTTCTTGAATTATACTATCCTAGAGACCATATAGTTACTTGGTGGGTATATGCACCATGACTACCTCAAAATGGTCAATTTCCCCCATGGGTTTCTACATAGTCTCTTGATCCATTCTAACCATTTGTCATGTGAATTTGAATGTATCATTGCCTTTCACTACTAGCTAAACTGTCTCATCTCCTTATTTCTGAGCAATAGCTTGTTGTGTCTTTTCATGTTGCTACATTGTGGTCTGTGGTACTAGATGAATCTGTAATTGTTGCAGAGTTTCATGGAATTCTACGAGTTTTTCCATGATCTCTTCTCTTTTTTATTCTGTAGTGTGGACCACCTCTCCCCCCCTATCCTGGACCTTTTCCACCATGAACTCAGCATCATCCTCTGTCAAGGTGATGTCTAGGTCCTCCTTGGTATACTTCATCTTTTTGTGCATCTCCTCTACCTGTGCAATCTTCCCTTTTGTTTGTGAGGGTTGTTCCCCACTCGAATTTTCCTATACCATTTCCTTTCCAGTCTGATATGTGTCCCCCTTATTGGCATCCTGTTGAATGCCCATCCTGGGAATTGTTTTTTCCCTCCTTGGCTTCTTTGGCATTGTGCTTCTTCCTGATGCATGACTACGCAATGTAGCCTTCCTAGTATTATCAAATGGGTTGTTCTTCTTTTCTAGAGGACCTGCTTCAGCCTTCCCCTTGGGTTTGGTGGATTGTGTTGCAGTTGTATTTGTTGTTGGTTTTTCTACTAGAATCTTCCACTGCATTGGCCAATCTTTGATTATCCAGTCATTATCTTCCTTTGTGATGCAGTAATTCATCTCCAACCATTCCTTCTTTGGATCCCTTGCGGCTTGGATCCACATGTGGTACCTAGATTACTTAAAATTGGCTATCCCTTTAGTTTCCTAGACCACCTCCATAGGAATGTGCCACACATTGGTTGTGTGTTGTTTTATCTCTTCTAGCAGCATAAAAAATACCGTGTTATTTTCCTGTTGATTTTTATTGTCCTTGGCCTTCCATAAAGGATGAAAACTTTGGATCCTACCATCTTGCCAAAGCTATAATAATAATGAGCGAAGAATAATGGAACTCAGTTCCATTATCCTGCACATCTCTGCAATCAATCATAAACTGATTCAGGAGGTACAACACCCAACTAAACATTACTCCCTTTGCACACTTCGAGACTACTGCGATGAATCCTACTAGAGACTCTTCTTTCCTACACTTCCTTAAAAACTTTCAATCCATGAGCTTGCTAGAGAACCTTGTCGCGTTGTCATTTATATCGCTAATAAAAATGCTCATGTTTCCTTTGTTGGTACCAAATTGTGCCTTGACCAGCTCCACGATCTCCTTCTTGTTCGATTTGTTGTCCAAGTACTCATCTAGTTGTGTTCCTACTGTAGGTAATACCATAATTTTGGTGATTAAAACCACATCAAGATGTATCGGCCTATCCATCCAAATGATGTCACCATGTACTCGAGCTAGCAATTGTTTGACATAAATCCCAACATTTTTAGCACGCCTGAAGTGCGATATGTCCAGGAGGTTGATTATTCTGGAGTTGTAAAGCCAGTTTATCCACTACGTGGGCTCCATGATTGGTTTACCTAGGTGTTCAATTTCCCATGTGTCTTCTAGGTAGGATTCCTTGGAAAAATCTGGGAATTGTTTTGCATCATGCACATCGTGGTTCGAGTACCTTAGTTTAGGAACTTTTTTGAGAATGTCGTCCATAGTGACCACTGCGTCTGGGAGGTAGGGAAGTGTAATGTATGTGGCATCCTGCGCCTTTCTTTTTTTCTCGACATCAGATGGGCATTCTTATGCCATATCTATGTCATATTATTCCCCTTCATAGTTCTCCTAGTTGGTGATGTCCTCTACCAACACCTCCTCTTCATCTCAAACATGTTGATGGCCCTTCATTTCATCAGGTTTATCTAGTGTTTCAAAATTAGGGTTTGGAATATCAACTCATGTCCCAAAATTCTACCCTACTTACCCTTGTTTTGTTTTCAATGTTTCATCCTCAACCCGTGTCGAGCTGAGTGAATTTATCTCAAAATTGGTGACATCTTCAAGCTCGATGAAGTTCTTGGGATCCCTCATCCTTTCCTTCCTCCTTTGGCCCTATCGAGTAACCCATACGTACTGTCCTGGAGTGACAAACTTTGGTGGTGTCATATTTTATTTGATTCGAACACTCGCTCTCTTCTTCGCATAATTATATTGAGGGAATGCACTTGCATCTTTATCTGTGCTAAAAAATCACTAAGTGTTGAACTAACACATTCTTTACTCACTTTATAGACCCGGTCATAATTTTTTTTAATTTTTCCGTACATTTGCACCGAGTCCAATTTTTCCTGTGCATTGTCTTTTTATGTTATTGTAGTAATTGTTGTGTGTGACGTTTTTCCCACTTTCCTTTTGTTCATTCAAATTCTGCCTCTTTTTTTGTTTTTCTTCTTTTTCTACTTTTGTATTTCTTTTTCTTATTTTTCCACTTTTTATTTATTTTTATCATTTTTCTTTCCTATTATCTACTATAGTACACTATATATATGACTTTCTTACTTCATTGTAACTTTTAAGAGTTAGTAAGTCAACTGTCCTTGTATAGTTTCAATCGACTACCGTTGACCATTCCTTTCAATTATGTTCCTCCCAAATCCTTTAGCTGCACAAATTCCCCATTTGTGAGAGTCTTTATTTCATATGGCCCTATCTAATGCATTCTAAACTTACCAAGGTATTGCAAATATTTGTTTTCATAGAGAGGATCTAGGTCTCCCTCCTTAAAGTTTTTTTTTTTAATGTGTCTGTCATGCTTGTATTTGTCCCTTTCTTTATGTACTTCCTAGTGAAATCCTACCAGAATCATGTCCTCTTCCATTTCCATTAGTTGACATAACCTCTCCTGTACTGCCCCTCTTTATGTTGTGTTGGTAATTGTTGCTATGCATAGACTGGGTACCATAAATTCTAATGGTACCACTGCTTCTTATCCATACACCAATCTAAATGATATTTGTCTTGTCAACTTCTTGCATGTGGTCCTGTATTCCCATAGTACTGCTGGTATTTTCAATTCTGAATAATCTTTGTTAACATTGTAGATCTTATTCAACACATTTTCCAAAACCTTATTGAAAGCTTCTGCTATCCCATTTAAGTGAGGATGATATGGTGGAATCTTTTGATGATAGACTTCAAACTCCTCTGTCATAGACCTGATGGTATTATTAATAAAATGAGTGCCTTGGTCACTCATCAAAATCATAATACATTAGAATCTGGTGATCACATGCTCAAATAAGAAGTGTGTTGTTGTCTCTGCACTACAATCTTCGAATGGTGCTTCTTCTGCCCATCTTGTTAAGTATTCGGTCATAGTAATGATATATATAACTCCTAACCTTCTTTCTGGTGGATTAATAGGTCGAACAAAATCTATTTCCCATTTTTCAAATACTTGTAGAGTTACTTGTGGTCTTAGGGGCATCTCATCCCTTCTGTTGGGTTTTCGAACCCTTTGAAAAACATCACAGTTATGGAAATATTCCTTGGCATATTAATGAACTATTGGCCACCATAATCCTATGTGAAATACCTTATGCATGGTATCCTTAACTGAATAATATCCTCCAGCTATACCTTCATGAGATTCTACTAAAACCTTGGGTCGTTCATGCTCCAATACACACATTTTCAAAATTCTATCTACACCCATCTTGTATAAATGACCTGCAATGAGTTGATAGTCTGCATATTTGAATACCAGGTTTTTCTTATGTGCAATGTTAATGTCCTATGGTGCAACTCCTATACTTAAGTATTCAATAACATCAACAAAGTATTCATCAGCTACCTATACTGAAAATAATTGTGCATCAGGGAAGTTGTCTTCCAAGTTAGTAGGTTCTTATCCATTGGTTACCCTTGACAGGTGATCAGGTTCTGCATTCAAATTCCCTGGAATAATAACATCTGTTATCACTGGAATGTCGTCCACACATGGTGACAAGAAATCAACATCGTCAAACAGTAATGAAGTCATTCATGGCCCTGAATTAATCTCACGGCATTCCAAAAAGGTCAAAAACTATACAAAGTAGTGAAAAAATTGAAGAGCGCTTTACAGAAGTTGGGTGCGCGCGCACATGCATGGAACATGAACGTACCATGCACGCATACACGCACGATGTCCGGATGTTGGCGCAAAAACCCACGCACCTGCTAAACGGCGCATTTATTGAATTGGTCAGCCTCCCAACCACTTATGGATCAGCTCCGAAGCCGATTTGACCTTCAAATCTGAGCTAAATCCGAATGGTGGGCTGGTCAAAGACATAATAATGCCCTAAATGGCCTCTTTTCACACTACAAAGGAGTTACACAATAACCCAATGCAATGCTCTAAAAAGCCATGAAGAAACCTCATTTTCTCAAGGAATTTCATGCAATGTTATGTTGCCTATATTGTTTTAAGGACTCCATCCTTGACAAGATCACTTTGGCACCATTTCATTGAGCAATCCACCTCTCCATTGAGTGGATTTGCAAAGGAGTTCTTTCATCATCATTTTTTTTTTCTTGTTGTAAGGAGAGCAAGTTTGTGAGGGTCCAAGAGCCATCCTTTGGAGGAAGAAGGGACTCATAGTCCCCTTTCTTCATTGTGCTTTGATTTCATCAATAGATCAGCCTAAAAACATTGGTGATATTGGTATTTTTGTGTTTGTTATCTTTATATCCATATGATTATGATTTTAGTTTGTATTAGTTTAATTCTTGCTTATAGTTTTGTTTTTCTTTCTCTAACTCTTTCTTCTACAGCTGTCATGCTC
>ML779831.1:597260-613066 GCA_009831015.1 Picea engelmannii | reverse complement strand
GCTTCTTAGGGATTTTGAATTACGCAAGGTTGTACCAAAGGCACTTAGTTAATTAGGTAATCAAATTCTTGTAAGGACCAAGTGAAGTCCACATGCAGCAAGGTGACATCTAATTCACTAAAAATTGGTACACTTTCACTCACACACAAAAGTCACTTATCACTCACATAGCTTCTTCTCGAAACGTGGAGGTCCAAGTAAGTTTCCTCCAAAGGGATTCCGAAAATACGCCATGTTTTCTTGACAGGACTATCCACTCCCATTTTTAATCAAACGAGGTTGGTTTTCACCCCGAGCCTCAAAAAACAACTTCATCTAAAATCTTTCTAAAAACTCACTAATTTTTCCTCCACAGGAGGTGCCAAAAGAATTTTTTTAGTCTGGGTAGGATTTCGGGGATAGGCATCCAAATAACTCCCCGTTATTTGGTTCTCACATTGATAAAACATAGAGGTTGTCAAATAGGGAACTTAAAATCCTCCAATTCAAGTGTTCCAATCACCATAAGGCAGGGAGATACCCGTGAAGGGTTGAAGGCCGAGGTCCGGTTGTTCTGTGCATCCCCCCTTGAGGCACCCACCTCTTGGACGAGATCCAGCCGGTGACCCATTTCTTAGGCCGAAAATCTAAATGTCGCACTTTGACTGAGGTACCTAGTGACCAAATTTGGGACATCTACACAGGTGGCAATTGTGGGCTGCAATTGCACCTTGATTGGATTTTGTGTGGCTATTGGGAAATATCGCTAGTTCTTTCGGGATATTCCCCCTTTACCCCTCATTATAACCAATTATTTCATCCTTCACTAGTTTCTCTTCCGGTGACTTCAGACCCCACTGTTGAGTACTATTGGAAGGTCCAATGCTATTTGAGAGGAAGGATGTTACGTCTTCTAGGACACGAGCATTTGCTTTCTTTTTATTCCCCCACGTGGACAAAACCCACTTACCCATATATATATGCTTCTTTCTCATTTTATGTATGATGCACATCTGATTATAGTTTGATTTGGATATAGATATTGTGTAAACATTCAACGCAAAGGCTTTTGTTTCTATATTTCTGTCACCACTTGTTGCACATATTCACACAGCTAGTCTGACATCATAGGGGAACCACAGAACCCCCGTCATTCACGACGCTTGCTCAACCTCCCTCCTATCTTAGGGGGAGTATCTGGTCATACCCGCTCATCAGTACCTCCTTCACACACTCCTGTGAGTGCTACTATCTTAGGATCAACTTTTCTTGGTTCTACATTACTTGGGTCAACTTCCCAAGGTCATCCGTTCACTCGCTCTCCTTTGCACGGAAGCGAGGGACCCTCTTCCTCTCAAGGAGGGAGAACCAACCCACCTAGTCCCCATCAAGGGTCAGCTTCACAACACACTATGGCTAGAGATAACCCTCCCACCCCACTACAGATGCCATATTTGGCCTCTCTCAACATACCGGATCTCACCAAACTCACCAATGATCCTATATTGCATGACGCCACATGGCCTGCAATGCCAACCAAAATTCCTTCAGACATACCAAAGTTTGAAGGGAAGGCAGGGGCTGACCCCGCCAACCATGTCATGACCTTTCATCTATGGTGTTCTTCCAATAGAATTATGGATGATTCCATCAGACTGCAATTATTTCAACGCACACTCACTGGCCCATCAGCCAAATGGTATGTCGAAGAAAAATCAGGGTCCCATGGGACCTTTGAGTCATTGGCCAAAGCATTCTTGACCTTCTTCCAATTACCCATCCTCCATGACAATGGTCTATAACTACTGTATAAAGTCAAACAAACCTCAGCCACACACATCGCTGACCACATTCATGAGTGGCGTAGGCGACGTAGTTTGTGTAAAGCAGAAACCACCAAGCAACAATGTCTCGACTAGTTTCTTAGATCACTTGTCTCTCTCCTTGGTAAGGATGTAGCTCCTACCTTCCCTCAATCCGAAGAGGAATCCATCAGTAAGGCCCAACAGTATGACCTCATCTATGCACAGTCAGGGTACTTATATATAGTACTTCCTGATCTTCCAAAACCTGTGCCATTTGGCAAAGACAAACCTGGGATGTCTCACTCACAAGACAGACTCATAGGTGCCACCACACACCATGGCCCACAACCCAAACCACCACCAATGTATGGAACACTTCAATACCCTCCAGCATATGGGGGCACTCTGTATTACCCCCCACCCCCTTATCAACAACCATACCTTGTTGCTATACCTCCACCCATCAGTGGACCACCACCGGCACCTCACATACATCGACCTATCCCCACAAACAATGGTACTCCCTCAACATCAACTTATATTACTAGTGAAAGCACTACGCCTTCTTATGTGCCTTATGGATCGGTACCACCACAAAATCTATACTTCCCATTTCCTGGTCTTCCACAACCCATGGCTCCCCCACATCCACATGCGGGGGTAAATTTTGTTCAACCTTCTGCTGCTCAACAATACCAAAATTTCRAACAGTTGAATACAGCCAACCCAACTCATCCATCGAACAATGCCAAGAAGAAAGGACRGAACAGGAATAACAACAACCCAGGTCAAGGTGGGAATCAACCCCCACAACACCAACCCACTGGGGGCAACCAGAACCAAGGGAACCAAAACCCCCAAGGGGGAAATAACAACAAACGCCAAGGGCGAAACCATGTTAAAACCATCTTCCCTTGTGCCCTTTGTGGTGAATTCGGTCATTACACTCACCATTGCCCCCAGATCACTGATTTCAAATGATTAAAAGATTCTGGTAGTCTTCCCCATTCTCCTGCACAAACTGCCCCTCAGCAGGCACCACAACAATACGTGCAGCAACCCCCTCCCGCCATGCTACAAAATCCTATTCCACATCAAGGTGTGATAAACACCCAATAGGACACACAGCATCCCCCACCTCAGGTGGGACAATACCATAACCCCAACAATCCAGCAGAGCATACAATTCTCCTCACCAGTGAGGAAGAAATTCTTCTACAAATGCGTAATCGTCAGTATCATACACCCGCTGAGTCTACTCCCATCTCTCTAGAGACAAACCCTACACCAACGGGACCCCCATTGGTGATCCCTCACCCTTCCGCCAAACCACCACTACGCATCCCATGCATCCCCTTGCACAGGAATGTCCACAACCCACAGGCTAGGGAAGCTCATAACTATAGCTTGGTCGATGACTTAGCACAATCCCCAGCTGCCATGTCAGTCTTGGAAGTCCTCCAAACTTGTCCTACACAATGGAAATCACTACTTTCCACCTTGGGGATAGTCGATCCTGCAGATACTCGACTCATCACCTTTGATCTTGATAGTGGAGAACCTCGTCTTCCCGCCTTGATCGTTTTTCAAATACCAATGAAAATATGGAACATCACAGTTCATCGGTGTATCATCGATGAAGATGCCTCTACGTGCATCATGTCCAAAACAGTATGGCAGAAACTCGATTCCCCGAAACTCATACCCTCTGCCATCACATTACGAGCTTATGATGGACAACCATCCTCTCCCGAAGGGATCTTCCAAAATGTCTCCGTTGAACTCGGGGGAAAGACTATCCTCATTGATATCGAAGTTATCGATGCCCGGCTCGAATATAATATCCTGTTCGGTCATAGCTACATGTATGATATGAAGGCAGTGGCATCTTCCGTCTTTCGGACAATGATGTTCCCCCACAATGGGAAGATCGTGACTATCGACCAAGTCTCACATTATGAGCCTAACCCATATGCCAACCTTGATAACATTCTTCCTCTCATCCACACCAACCAAGACGCATATCCACTCGTAGATATGGGTCCTGGTATTTTCAAAGATCCATCCTTGTTAGGGATGTACCATGGAGAACCACCACTCCTTCATCCTACTAATCAAGTCTGCGTCATCTCATCTAACGAAACTCACACGGAGGATTCTCTTCCTCCTCAGGAGGCTTCAGTCATTCCTAACGTCTCAATAGTCACAGAACCACTCCCGTCGGAGCCTCCTGCACACTCGTCGACCTCAACAGTCCACGAATCCACATCCCCTCAAGGGAATAATCCCGTTTGGGAGACACTCCCTCAACCCCTCACCCAAATTCCCTTCTTTTACCCTCCCCCAGGTATAGAAGCTTTTCAGGTAGCCACCATGCTCACACTACCCAATATGGTGTTAGCAATCCCAGTTTGGTACTTACACCGACCAAAGATGGTCCCTCGACCATCCCTTCCCCCACAGGAAGGAATCCCCATGAATTTCCTGTCCTTACCCCCACTACCCCCATACTCACTAACCCCCCTGCTACAGTTGGGGGCAAGAGGAAGAAGAAGGAGCCCACCGCTCCACTTCCTCCACGCATCCCACCACCTTAAGCACTATTTGAAAAAGAGGGCCACCAAACCAACAACTGTCCATCACTACCTAAATTACGGAATTTGATCCCCCCCAATCAAACTCCCACAACACCCCTCACTACTGCTAGTACCACTACTACCACCAACCCTTCCATTAGTAAAGGGTTGAGGACCAAATATGCTTGTGCTATATGTTCAGAGTATGGCCATTACACCCATCATTGCCCAGCATTGCCACGCTTTCGACAGACTTTGGCTGCTATGCGCCAGAACTTTCAGAACAACCCACACCCTGCTACGTCCTCGTAAAAAATCACTGATATTCGCTATGTCACCACTTCAGTCAATGAATGTATGAGATTCCCTTGCTCTCTCTGTGATTCATTATATCATTTTACATACCAGTGTCCTATGATCCTTGCATACAGGCAACGTCAATTGGCCCTGCATCACCAACCCGCAGAGGCGATAATTGACATTACTTCGTCACTCGAGGATATTCATGTCATTTCTCCTGAACCCGAGGCACTCCCAATGCCTCCATGGTTCTTAAATGATGTCTCTGAGGATGTACCCCGTAACCCCCCCAACTCTCCTTCTCATTCCCCTACAGACACTCTCCACCCAACCACCACGGGTACCCCTCAATACTTCAATATATGGTTCATGTCAAGTGAACCCTCACCATCTCCTGGCCTTTCTCCCTCTGCTTCTCCATCAGGGGGCAACCACACTGTCACCGAGATCGCTCCTCACGACCCCTTGTGTTCCCGATGTTTCCAATGCGACGAGGAAATACTCGAAGAGCTAAACTGCCCAGACTCTCCCTAGGATGCGCTACATCACCACGCACTCTTCTCTCCATAGGAAGCCCTCATGCCTCCTAACCAAAACCCCATTTACAGAATCGAAACCAAAGATTTTATCCCATCCGAGCCTATTGATTGGTTCAACAATCCCATTCCTACCCCTGATGCATTTGAAGAAGGTAATATGGCCAACATTTCCCCCACCATCAAAATCGACATTTCCATTAAAAATGGCATCGTCGAAGAAATTACCATTGGAGCTGCTTGCACTCCTCAGGAAATCGCCGCATATAAAGCCCTCTTCCAGGAATATAGGGATATTTTTGACTGGTCATACACAGAAATGCCTGGCCTCGATCCCTCTATTTTCGAACATCGCATCGACACCTGGCCCGACATCACACCAATTCACCAGAAACAGCGACCACTACACCCATCCAAAGTTGCGGCTATCAAAGCCGAAATTGACAAATTACGTACGGCCGGGTTTATTTATCCCATCGCTTACACTTCATGGGTTTCCAACCCTGTACCTGTCGACAAAAAGTAGGGCACTATCCGCGTTTGCACCGACTTTCATGATCTCAATAACGTATGTCCTAAAGACAACTTTCCAACGCCTTTCATCGATCAAATTATCGACGACTGCGCCGACCATGAGGCTCTCTCCTTTATGGATGGATTCTATGGCTATAACCAAATTCAAATCCACTCAGCCGATCAGTATAAAACCACATTCACTACCCCATGGGGTACCTTTGCATATCGTGTCATGCCTTTCGGCTTGAAGAATGCCGGTGCAAATTTCCAGCGGGCAATGACATACATCTTCCACGATTTGGCTAAAATCATCCTCGCCTACTTGGATGACCTCACAGCTCGATCCAAAAAATGCACCCAGCACCTTGATGATTTACGAATCATCTTTCAACGGTGTCTTCAGTACAACATCCACTTGAATCCCCTCAAGTGTGTGTTATGTGTCACCACCGGGCGCCTCCTCGGTTTTATTGTTTCCCAAAACAGTATTACCGTGGACCCCCTCAAAGTCAAAGCTATTACCGAAATTCCACGTCCCCGAAATTTACAACAACTTCAGAGTCTACAGGGCAAAGCTAACTTTCTCATATGCTTTGTTCCTGATTACGCCATACGCGCACATGGTTTCCTCTGCTTATTATGTCACGACATCCCTTTTCACTGGGACGACCATGTCCAACAGTCATTTGACGATCTTTAAGCAGTTCTTTCAAATGCACCTTTAATTAGTGCACCTGACTATAATCGCGACTACATCCTCTATGTATCAGCATCATCTGTATCAGTAGCCGGCGTCCTCGTCCAGCTCGGATATAAAAATCATGAACACGTCATTTACTACGTTAGTAAGAACCTCTCAGGACCACTCTTGAAGTATAAACACGAAGAGAAACTTTCTCTTGCAGTTGTCCTTGCAGTCCAGAAACTGCACCATTACATTTTTCTTCGCACCACCAAGGTCATCGAAGATTCCAACCCTATGCAGTACTTGCTCAGTTGTTGACAAGTTAATGGAAAATTCGCTCGATGGATCGTTATCCTTCAGGAGTATGACCTCGATTTCTCAACACCTAAGAGTAAGAAGGCCCTCGTTCTCACTCAACTTATTACGGTCCTCCCCTCTGACACCACCAGTGCCCCCGTCAACACTGACTTTCCTGACGAACATCTCTTTTACATCACTTCGGATGATCCTTGGTATGGTGACCTTCTCGTCTACCTACGAACTCAAAAGTTTGGTAACCACCTTTCACAAGATGATCGTCGACGTATTCGCCATCAGGCCCCCCGCTATCTCTTCATCGGAGATATCCTATACTGGCGGGGCATCGACACCATTCTTCGTCGATGCCTGACCATCGACGAGGTCAAAAGAGTCTTAAACGACTGCCACAACGACGCATGTGGGGGCCATATTTCGGGTATATCCACGGCTCAAAATATTATCCGAGCCGGTTACTTTTGGCCTACATTGTTTCATGATTGCATTCATGCCGTGAAACGATGTGAGCAATGTCCACTCTACGCCAACAAAGCCCGGGCTCCCCCCACTCTCCTCCACCCTGTCATTAAAACCAACCCTTTTTTCAAATGGGGCATCGACTTTATGACTTGCAATCCACCCTCCAACAATGGTCACAAATACATCGTTGTCGCCATTGACTACTTCACCAAATGGGCCGAAGCTATGCCCACTTTCAACAACACCGCTGACACTGCAGCGCATTTTTTCTTTAATCACATCATATCCCATTTTGGAGTACCACTCCAACTTGTTTCTGACCATGGGAAACACTTCGAGGATGAGATCTTCGTCGAACTCTCATCTCGGTCAGGCTTTTCTCATGAGTTTGCCTCACCATATTACCCTCAGTCAAACGGACAGGTCGAGGCAGTAAACAATGTCCTCAAGGCCATGTTACAGCGCACGGTTAATAAACATAAAACCAATTGGAATCATATGTTATTTTCCACGTTATGGGCTTATCGAACGGCAGTGAAAACCGCTACTGGTTTCACACCATTCCATTTAGTCCATGGGGTAGAGGCAACTCTTCCCATCGAGTGCGAAATCCTACCTTACGCACCGCAATTGAGATATTACCTGATAGTGCTCTAATGGAGTAGTGCTTGCTGAACTTGGAGTCGCTGGATGAAGATTGTCGATCTTCCTTACAGAACAACGAGGCAGCTAAAAAACGGTCCAAGGCTACCTTTGATCGCCATGTCAACCTTCGATCATTCAACGAAGGCGACCTCGTCCTGGCTTATGATATCGCTCATGATACCTTTGGCAACGGAAAATTCGAATCACTTTGGCATGGCCCTTACATCATTCAACATTGCCTCGCCAAAGGCACATACATCTTGGCCTCCCCCGAAGGCCTCTCTCTCAAGGAACCTGTCAATGGGTTATATCTCAAGAAATTTTATGCTTAAAAGTAGTCATTCTACTTTAGGTTATTTATTTTCTAGTGTTTTTAATCTTTTTCTCCTCCCCTCTCGTCTAAACTATCCTTTGTGCTATTGAAAGATGCTTCCTCCACTAGCCTACCACATTGGTTACATCGACAGCACCAGCCGTTGGACACAAAATCTCACTTCGGCTGCTTGGTCTCTCTACACCCCCTCACATGAGATGCTACATTCAAGCGGCATATGTTTGGGGCCAGCAACCGACAACCAAGCCAAATACACTGCTGTCATTGGCCTCCTGGATGATGCCCAGCATCATGATATTCGTCACCTTAGCGTCTTCCTCGACTCTCAACTAGTCGTTCTCCAACTCAACAATGTGCCTCTTTCGCAAATACCTGCAAGTTAGACTGTTATCTCGACATTTTGATTCCATTACATTTACACATATTCCAAGACAATTGAATCAAACAACAAATCAAATAGCTAACATGGTGTTAGATTGGCATATATCACATCAAGCTACACATACATTAACAACTCACAACTCCTATCCCAGCATATAGATAGAATAGACATCATCAAAATCATCAACAAAAAAAAAAAAAACACATGTAGACAACATCAGGTTCTCAAAATATGTATACTCATATATATATAAAGGCCCATCATACCATCCGAATGTTTACATACAAAAATACACGTATCCGCAGGCCAACACAGCACCTCGGTACAAAAAATCGGCTCACCATCCTATATACAACAAAAACATATACATCATGGTGCCTCTATCACACCACCACCTGCTCCTCCCTCAGGAGGAGGTGGTGGCCCACCACCACCTACCCCAGGAGGTGGTGGGCCACCCACAAGACCCTCCTACCCCGGCGGCAGGCATCCACTCGTCATTGCTGCAAGCACTGCTGCTTGCCGCACTATGGCCCGCCATGGTGGCGACACCCCTACACACTGCTCCAGGAATCTCTCATCCTGGATACGAGTCCACATGCCCTCAGGCACATCCTACAACACCGTCTCCAGCCGACGGCGTATGTCATCATAATCCACTCCGGTCGCCGCCGGAGGAGCATGTGATGGCCCCGCACCAGGGTCATCGAACCGATGCCTCCTCGCTGCCCTCTCAGGCTCAACAGGTCACCCCACGGCATCCTCCCACCGACGTCTCTCTCCCTGCGGTCGTCTCTCTAGCTCTCGATGAACCGACGCTCTCTGCATCTCCACTTCACGCCCGCGAGGTGCCACATCTGCACATGCACAAAACAACAACCAACAGATAGTATCAGTATCTATATCATATACATATGGACTGATATCTCAAAATACAACATAAATCAAAAACATACTAAACATACCTCGATGGTCAAAAACCTCCCCTGGAGGCAGCACCATGTTTGGGTCACCCTGGAAATCAACCCGAGCATAGGGGTACCGAAGTACTACCTGCGGCATCTGTCACCATATCTGTGCCACCTCTGCCGAAAAGAAGTGTCCACCTTCACCACTGCTGTGACGAAGAAAAAATGTCGACCACCACCTCAATCGCGGCTCACGCGCCCCTGACACCTCCAGTAAAACCCTCGGGCGCAACATCGACACCCTCTCTAAGAACCATGCCACCAAGATATACCCAAATGCAAACTCTCCTGCACCTGTGGACCGACAATGGTCCAACTGCGCTATCATCCGCGCATGTAGCGTCATCCCCCACGCGAATTGCTCGTCGGCCACCACCCTCTCCAGCACCAACAGCTGGCCACCACTAATCCGTTGGGTCGCAAGTGACTCATATATACGCACAATCATCGCTGTTATACAACGATGTGCTAGGGATTCTATAGCACTGATGCTCACCACATTCCCAGACATAAATTCTCGACCCGAGTAGTATCGTTGGCTAATCGTAGCAAGGGTTGTATCCCTAGGCAGCACAAGCTCTGTCGGTAGAGGCGTTCCCCGAAAGGGGAGCCCAGTCAGAAAATATACATCCTCCACTGCAGTGAAGGGGATCTGCTCTCCTCAGACGAGGAAGCAGTGCATCTCCGGACTCCACATCTGGAGCAGGAACTGTAGTAAATACTCCTGTGCCCATACCAACGGGCACTCAAAGAACTTTAGCAACCCACAGGTTGCCAAAATCGCATGTACTCCGGGCCCCTCAATGGCCACAACATCTCGCAACTGGGCCCAGTCTCGCTCTCGCCACCGCACTGGCATCATCACTGCTGGCCACCTAAAAACAACACAGATTCCTATATCAGCTCATGTAACCATCAACAACATCAACAAGACTCATTTTTTACCCTTCAACCTTGCCTCCTAGGCACATTTTTTGTTCCCATAGGCGCACACACATGCACACCTGTTCAGTACACAGACGTGCATATATGCGTGCTTGTACACCGAACAAATGCGCCTCAATGTGCGCCTATTTGCTTCACAGGCGCGCTCTTAAGCACGTCTGTTTACCATACAGACGCGCACCGGTGCGTGCCTGTCAAACCTACAGGCGCGCACTGATGCGCGCCTGTTCAACACACAGGCGCGCCCTTCGGGTGCACCTTAAATTCCCCCTACCATGCACCCATGCGCATCTATTTGGTATACAGACGTGCACATATGCGCGCCTTTCCCTAATTTGCCCGTGCATGTGGGCCCACACCCCATAAAAAACCCCCTAAAATCCCTTGTATGCCCCTCCGTACAAACCCTGCCCAAAAATTGAAAACCTGTTTCTATGCAGGATGATCAGACCACTAACCTGATACTCACAGAACGTCGATCGGATGCCTCGTCCTCCTCGAATCTCCAAATCTCGTCTGAAAACTGCTCGTCCAATCACTATTGCAGTAGGTACAAATGAGGTGGCAATGTGGGCCCTACAGCTATATATAGGACTTTTGCCAAACTTCCACTCACCATTCCGGGAGCCCAAGGTGTCCATTTTCCAAACCGTCTTCAGCCACGGGATCAACATCCCGCCACCTACATCACAGCCGTCCCTGGGTCACTTTTCATCCTGAGCCCCCAGGGCGCCTTTTTCATATCATGGTCAGGTACGCACACGCATAGTCACATTTATCAAATACATGCTCATATCTTTGATTCTCTTCAGATATTGTTCACTTTAGGTATTTGGTTGTTATGTGTGCAGGTACTTGCTCATCATTCATCGACATCATCCCTTTAGGTATATACTCAGCACTGGCATGTAGTCTCTCCCACTGTATTGCATTTACATTTCCAGTCACACCCTCTGATATTGACCTTTAGGATCCTCATTCCCAGCTCTGCAGTACCCACGCCTCCACTTGCATCTTCGGTACTGTTACCCGGTAGCATTCTTACCCACATGAGTTGTCCCATTCATAGAACCTTTTGCCAGTTTTTGACACTCATGTTGTTTTCCATTACCCTTTAGGGATGGGAGTCCCGATAGTCTTTCATCATGACGTGAATCAGCCACATACTCCTTCTCCTCATTTTTCTAGCTTTCCCACACGGACTCCCAGATTATCTCTTGATGGTTCTATTTTTTACCTGCACCTCCGCAGTATCCTAAACCCTCCATTTCATCCACAATCAGTTTGCCCATCTGCGAACCTGCCCTCATTTCGCCTACCTCATACAAAAACTCACCAATGGGCCCCCCACCCTTCATCAGTCTTCCAAGCACACTATGTCCTGAACGTGGGCCACCCATATCACACTGGGGCACCTGTTTCTGTATTTGTACATTTCTCCCCAAATTATTCGTTATTTATTGTACAAACGCCTTTATTTCTAGTCATTACATTTTTTGTCGTCACCGTTGGTGACTTGCTTCCTTTTTGGCCACGCGCAACCCATGTTACCCTTGGTTGGAGCATTACTTATCATCTATCCTCGACGACATCGTTCATATCTTCAGAGTACTCCACAGGTCACTTACCTCTACCCTCTAAATTTGTTCACCTTGTCCTGCCTCTGGCACAACTTATCACCGGTCTTGTAGTCCCCTTGACACTCGACCTTGTTACACGGTTGCAGCCACTTTTTATCTCATACATCCTCCAACCAAGGGTAGTCTTGAGTCTTCCCACTTCTTGACTTCGTCCATTTACCTCTGCCACTTCCTCACCTCAGTAGATTCTACGAAGCTCCTTGCTTCTAGGAGTCACGTTCCCCTTTTGTCGACATCAACATAATTTTCCGGAAGGGTGATAGTATCTTGATTCTCATTCTCCATTCAATGAGAGATCTCGGACGGCACAGGGTGAAACACCATGTCTCCCTGTTGTCGTTGGACCCCATAACATTCGACGCCAACACTTTCTCATTTTATGGTGGGTCTTACTGTGCGACTATTGCAGTTATTTTCATCATTTTCCGAAGACCTCTGAACGTGGTAGGGCCATCAATGCCCGCATCATCACCAATACTTCTTTCCCACGATCATTGCCTATTTTTTAGAGTATGTTCCTTTGCAGAATTGTCTCCTGCCTTTATCATCACCGCCCCCGAGGGTGCTGCAGTTGTCTACACCAACACTTCAATCATCTTTTTTCAGAGTTACATAACATGAGCATGGGGCATGCCCACCTCGTTTGTACACAGTTTTCTAGTTTGCACAACTCACAGAAGGTCGGGTCCTACCGGTTCCTTTTTTCTCCAACGGATCACTCTGAACGATCCCACTCTTGCTCTATCTTACAAAAACATTCTCAGTAGAATAAACATTGATGGATTTTAGCTATACGTATGCTCCTAACCTCATCCATCAGGGGGCATCTGTTATCACTAGAATTTTA
Organism: Picea engelmannii; assembly: GCA_009831015.1. Classification (NCBI taxonomy): domain Eukaryota; kingdom Viridiplantae; phylum Streptophyta; class Pinopsida; order Pinales; family Pinaceae; genus Picea; species Picea engelmannii. Next base: position 600,131 of record ML779831.1, on the reverse strand, counting down.
TCCGCACATGGCGACAAGAACTCATCATCGTCAAACAGTAATGAAGTCATTCATGGCCCTGAATTAATCTCACAACATTCCAAAAAGGTAAAAAACTATACAAAGTAGTGAAAACATTGAAGAGCGCTTTACAGAAGTTGGGTGCGCGTGCACATGCGCAGAACAGGAATGTATAATGCACGCATACACGCACGATGCGCGGCTGTTGGTGTAAAAACCCACGCACCTGCTAAACGACGCATTTATTGAATTGGTCGGCCTCCCAACCACTTATGGATCAGCTCCCAAGCCGATTTGACCTTCAAATCTGAGCTAAATCCAAATGGTGGGCTGGTCAAAGACCTAATAATGCCCTAAATGGCCTCTTTTCACACTACAAAGGAGTTACACAATAACCCAATGCAATGCTATAAAAAGCCATGAAGAAACCTCATTTTCTCAAGGAATTTCATGCAATGTTATGCTGCCTATATTTTTTTAAGGACTCCATCCTTGACAAGATCAATTTGGCACCATTTCATTGAGCAATCCACCTCTCCATTGAGTGGATTTGCAAAGGAGTTCTTTCATCATCATTTTTATTTTTCTTGTTGTAAGGAGAGCAAGTTTGTGAGGGTCCAAGAGCCTTCCTTTGGAGGAAGAAGGGACTCATAGTCCCCTTTCTTCATTGTGATTTTCTTTCATCAATAGATCAGCCTAAAAACATTGGTGATATTGGTCTTTTTGTGTTTGTTATCTCTATATCCATATGCTTATGATTTTAGTTTGTATTAGTTTAATTCTTGCTTATAGTTTTGTTTTTCTTTCTCTAACTCTTTCTTCTACAGCTGTCATGCTCAGCAAGACCCAACTGGGCATGTAAGCACCTCTTATTTGCTCACCAAGGTGACGAAAAGGGTGCAAACAACATCCATATATAGATCCTCCCCCCTAACACTGGCTTGTTGACTAGATTTTTGAGGGAAAAATGATCTGTGAACATTTTAAAGTGTTTACCCAGTAAATAATTCCTGAATTTTTGAAGTGAATATACCATGGCTAAGCCTTTTCTTTTTGTGGTGTTGTAGTTCTACTCCGATTTTGACAACTTCCTTCTTGTGAAGGCTATAGTATGGTCTAAGTTCCATGCTCATGGATATGTCAAAATTTCTCCAAGTACTATCGTTGATGCATCTACGTGCACACACAATGTCTTTTCCCAATCTGGAAATTCTAATATAGGTGTTGTCACCATCTTTTCCTTTAGAGTGTCCAATCCGTGTTGACAATCCTCATTCCACTGAAATTGGGTGTCCTTCTTGTTGAGGGGTATGAGGTCCCTTTAACTCAATAGCAGGAACCAAACTTGCTTCAGAGGCTCACTTAGACTTGTAAGCATTTGATGAGTGGTAAGGTTCTCCATATTTGGGATCTAGTTGGAATTATCGATGGGATTTAAACATGATTGACATATATGTCTTTTCTATTACACCTTTCCTCAGGCTAGGTAGTTCTCTTTTTGGTTCTCTTTTCTAAATATTTATATCAAAGAAATATAAAGCTAAATCTAAATGGTAGAGGAAAGTTAATTGTGTGTTGGGAGAAGGCTAGGTTTTTTTAGGATAACCTCTATACCTTAGCATGCAGGTGAAGAAGATCTAAACTACTTCAAGACAACATTAATACCATTTGATTAGCAGACATTCAACATTTTCTGAGATAACAATTACATAAAATAAAACATACACGTGACAAGAAGATAGTGTGAGAAAAATAATTTTCAATGCTCTATTATCAGTGACAGGTTAAAACAATCGATTTATATTCATTAATTAGAATAAAAGAACTGTATTATAGAATTATAGGTTAACTTTAAAAAATAGATACAACAACTCTTACTCAATACAAAAACAAATATTGAACCCGAAGACAAAGATAATCCCCCCTCGATCCAATCACATTCAAGCCTTATATGATAGAAGTGTCTTTTGTTCTAAATAAAACTTCTTAATTAAATTAGCTTGCACATAAATAATTCTCTTACAAATTTTCAGAATTTTTTTTTATCTCCAAAACCATTGACCCCTTGTCCCAAGTCGATGCCCTTATTTATAAAAAAGAATAATTAAACTAAAAATATCTACTAGAGTTGTGTTAAATTAAGAAAACATCGCATGGAAAATTTATCTACCAGTTCTCTTTTTCTCGTCTATCTTTTCTCTTTTATCTATCTGGTTTCACTGAAGTGGATGGTTCTTCTCGTACTCTGACCACTTGATGAAGATATATTCACATGTATTTTCATATGGAAATCTATGTTGATCCATCGGGGCAGAGAATACCTCCTTTATCTCTATTGTTCATTCCTTATACCTTATTAGCTTGACACTTAATCATTGTAGGACTATGAGATATTTGATCGGGTGTTCCATGAACTTCTTCACTTGACCTAGGGTCATTCTTGAAATATGCGAGATCTTTGCTTCCCTCCTTTTGGGAATTCTTGGTGAGCTCTTGGTTGTTGGCTTTCTTGGAGGCATTTTTCCTTCAAAAAAATAAAATAATTTTATAGCGAACAACCAACCAACCTTGACAAGATTCATTGACACCATCGTAAGTGCATAAATGATAAAACAATGCTTACCTTCTTTCTTGCAAGAAAATAATCGAGTCTTACTGGTAATCAAAATTAAATATTTGGTAGTATTATCCTCGATGCTCTCTCTTGCTTCTTCATTTGCATTAGGGAATAAGTGATTTGTGAATGAAACAACATGTTTGGGTATAGACTTGTAAATTTAAAAAAAATGTATACTTACCTTGTCACATCAAGTATTCAATTCGGGAGTGCAAATGCGATATGTGCAATCTATTACAAAATATTCATTATGC
>ML779831.1:534750-595504 GCA_009831015.1 Picea engelmannii | reverse complement strand
TCTTGTACTTGAACATTTAAGTGGGGTAAAAGGAGGTTGCCCCCTCGAAGAGGCTTATTATCTGAAATTATCTCTTTTTTAAGGCGTTGAGTACTTTTCCTGAGGTTTTTATATGCTATATTGATGTTTGGTTCTTAACAATGTTATAGGTTATGAGAAAATTTAACTTATCCATCAAATCAAAAAATTATGTCTCATTTCAGCCGAAGGTGTCCCATGGAATTACCAAGCCCTTTTTGCATTCACTAGAATAATCGGTATCGGGAGGTATGGTGCATCGCAGATCAACTGGGGTCGTCAGTATTGGTGAGTGAAAGTTCGAACTAATATGAGGAGATCGATATTCTAGCGATTAGCCGATATTCAATGAGCGCATCAGCATTGGTGGGTCAAATTTTTCATTGTTTCGTTGGTGTCGCTCAAAAGCAAAGTCCGTGTTACTATATTTATTAAAATTAACCACTGCTTTACAAAACACAACTTAATTAAAGAAAATAACAAGAAAAATAAAAAAGAGAAAAGGATTTTGCAATCGGTATTCCCTAAACCCACACACTTATCCTCATTAAAGTGTATGCTATAAAGAAAAATAAACTCAAACAAAACATCAAAAGACACTTCATTTTTCTTACAAGAAGTATTGTTTTAGGGCTTGGCCATTCACCGGGAGAGTGTCAGATTTTCCCCTCAAATTTTGCAATCAGTATGTGCCTGCCCCGATCTTCTCGACCACCTGAAAAGGTCCAAGCCATAGATTTTGGAACTTTGAGTGTTTTCCTTTGCACTCATTTTCTTTATCCCATTTCAAGACTAGGTCTCCTAATTCAAAAAATTTCTCTCTAGCCTTATGTTTTTCGAACCATATTTTAACCACCTACTGTTGAGCGATGAACTTAACTTTATTCTTTTCTCTTTATTCATCAAGCATGAGAAGGGTATCAATCCTTTGTTGTAGAGTGGACAAGGGATGACCTCTTGATTCCTAGGTAAGATGTAAAGATGGAAGGTACAATTCATTTGGAAGAATGGCTTATTTCCCATATACCATAAAGTACAGAGAGTTTCCTATGGATTCTTTAGGTGTTACCCTATCGGCCCACAGAGAATTATGAAGTAACTTATGCCTATTTCTCTGATTTTCAACAATTATCTTTTCTAAAATTCTCACTAGGTTTTTATTAGTTGACTCTACTACCCCATTCCCTTGCAAATAATAGTTTGCATAATATATTATTATGATCCCCTTATCAAGGGACAATTCTGTCAAGCGTGTGGAAGAAAAATAGGCATTATTGTAAAAAATGAGGACGAAGGGCATCCAAAACCTTGTTATTAGTTCCAATTCCTCCAAAGTGACTTTTTTCCGAAGTGAATCTCCACTCTCCACGTGTCCCTCCATTCATCAACGGATCCTATTAGCTCTGGCCTTTGAGACTTTTGGCTTCACTACTCTCGCTTTCATCTAGAGTACCCTTTTCTCAGAGAACACATATCTTCATTACGTGTCCTTCCTAGATCCAATGGTCCAAATATCTTCAGCCTTTGTGACTTCATCAAAATTTCTTTAGCTCCATGCAAATCTTTTGGATCTTTATCTTTTAGAATTTCTAATTTGCTTCCATATATCCTCCTCGATACCGATGACTTATATTTAATTCATAGCTTTAGGACTTCGGTGATCCCGCTCCCCAAATTCCTTCAAACCTTCGAACACACTAAGTACTGAAGGATTCAAATACTATCCTCCATGCAACTCCCCCAGATCTCACAGTCTATAAAGATATTGATTCCTTCGAATGGATCATACTCGTTGACTAGAAAATTTTCAGTGGAATCCTCCCTACTAAAGAATTTCCACCCGCTATCTCTTCTAAGTGTGTTCCTCCTAGAAATTTTGATCTCCTCATAATGCTTCTTTGACACTTAACTGAATATTGACCCTGTGCAGGCCTTGCAACAGGTTTCTTTTACTTAACCCTTTAATGGGGGACTATGCACTCCTTTCCTACACACACTCAATTGTTCTTCCCAAACAATGTGACTTTGAGCATGTTTTTTCCTATGCACACTTTGTGCAGTTCTTGTGCACTCTTTGAAAATAACTTCACGTTATCCCTCCTGATCTTCTAAGTCAGAAAATACTCTGTCAACGCACTCATTTTGGACACTATGCACTCCTTGCATATAAATATCCACGTTATTTCTTCTGATTTGAACTGGAATCTGTCAATGCACACCTTGTGGACACTATGCACTCCTTGCATAAGCTCGTAGAAGAGAAACAATTAAAACTTATCTAATCCTCATAGATTCATACATTCAACCATGTAAAGAATTCAAAGCATAAGAGAAAGTAATAACCAAGTATTGAAATCAAATAGAAATCCTATCATTCATTTAGATAGACACAGTAACAACAACACAAAACATTTGGAAAAATGCTTCTCTGTTATATTCATTCAAATGATATGTACGCGGGTTCATACAACTCGATAATCTCCAACAATTTTCAACTACAATAATATTCAACAACTACATTCAAATAACTCTTAGCAATAACCTTCAACAACCTCATTTGGGAAACAAATACACATATTTATACAAGAGGGCTCATAGATATTTTTCCCTTCGACTACCTCAATGTTATCCTATCAAATTAAAATTTTTGAACTACTAAGGCTTATTACAATAAATGATCAGTACAAACAGATAAGAGATAATACATTAGATCTGTACTGTAATTAATTACATTAAATAAAATACAATCCCCATCGATCTCACGTGATGGTTCAACCTCTTAACATTTAAGATCTTCTTTAATCACTATCTTTTCAAGATATTTTGTGACATGCAATCTTTAAATTCAAAAACACTTCAAAATGCATTTTAGGGTGTTGAGTTGTCCTCAACTTACACTATGATGATGATGCTCCTACATCATACTCCTCTGGAATAAATTCATGGACTCTTGTCCATGAGCTCTTGCATTGAATTTACATGCTTCTAAATATCTTCTTTATTTATCCAACTGGAATATTCTATTGGTTGTCCCTTCCACTTTATCAAATATTCAAAATAATTCTTCCTCCTGGTCTTCTTACCAATCCTCTTATCTATGATCTTCTCCATCTGTGGATTTTCTACTACAAGAATCTGCTTCTCCCATTGGATCTCCTTTTGATCTTTTGTTCCTTTGGTGTCATATTCCCTGTAAGGGTACAATTCTGAAATGTTGAATATGGGAGATATACCCACACCCTACGACAACTCTATGTCACAAGCATTGGCATAAAATTTTCTTAGGATCTTGCACGGTCCTATCTTCTTCAATTTTAATTTGTTATGCGTTCCCCTTGGGAACTTTTCCTTCCTAATATGTGAAGAAATTTATCTCCCACTTCAAATTGAATTTCTCTCCTATGTTGATCAAATCTTCATTTATATTCTTTGTTGTTGTTCTGCAACTGCTCTTTGATATGATTATGAAGCTTCTGCATTTCTGTAGTGAAGTCTTCTGCTCTAGTGCTTCTAAATTCAGTCTGCTCCAAATCTCTCAACTCTGATACTCCTCTTGGATTCATTCCATATACTATCTGGAATGGAATCTTCCCTGTGCTCTTGTTTGGTGAGTCATTGTATGCAAACTCTACTTGTTATGGAATTTAATCCCATTGGCTATGATGTTTAGTGACTAGACTCCTTAGCAAATTTTCTAAACTTCGATTTAGCACCTCAGTATATCCGTCTGTTTGAGGATGATATGTTTAAATAAAGGAAATTTCTAACCCCATCTTCTTCCACAATGTCCTCCAGAAATGACCAACAAATTTAGTGTCCCTATCTGAGACAATACTCTTGGGAAATCCATGAAGTCTCACAACTTCCTTGAAAAACAGATTTGCAATGTGTGTAGCATCATTATTTTTTTGACTTGGGATAAAGTGTTCCATCTTTGAGAATATAGCAACTAAACGAATATGGAATTTCTTCCCCTTTGCGTTCTTGGAAATCCCAACATGAAATCCATGTTTATTGCATCCCAAGGCCTATCTGGAATAGGAAATGGTTTATACAACCCATTGTTTTGTCACTTTCCTTTTGCATACTGGAAAATCTTGCATCTATTTACAAATTATTCCACTTCTTCTCTCATACTTGGCCAATAGTATGAATTGTTCAACTGTGAAAATGTCTTTTCATGCCAAAATGTCCTACTAGACCTCCACTATGTTTTTCCTTCAATAGACTATCTCTTATCAATCACTTTGGTATCCACAACTGGCTACCTTTAAAAAATAATCCATCTTGAATCAGACACTTTTTGCACAAAATTATCTCTCTAATCACAGGATTTTCACATGCTTCATATGCCTCTTTAAAATAAAGATCATCACAATACATCTCCTTTAGGTTCTCAAATCCTAAGGTTTTCGCTCGAAATTCTTGCAGAATCAGACATCTCATGCTCAATGCATCGACAACTTTGTTAGCATTAATAGAAATATGTTTAATGACAAAAGTGAAATTTTTCATAAAATCTATCCACTTAGCATGTCTTTGATTTAATTTCTCCTATCTGGTTATGAATTATAAATCTTGATTATTGTTGTACAAAACAAATTCTTTTGGAACAAGGTAGTGCCTCCATTTCTTTAAGGCTTGAATTACTACATAAATTTATTTATCATATGTAGATTACTTCCTCTTGGTGTCATTTAGCTTCTTACTGAAATATGAAACATGATTATTATCTTGGCTTAATATGGCTCCAATTTCTACTCCACTAGCATCACATTGCACTTGAAATGTTTTCCCGAAATATGGCAAGACCAGAATCGATCATTTTGTTATATTCTTCTTTAGTATCCTGGAGCTTTTCTCAACTTATTCTATCCACTTAAAATACTTGTGTCTCTTCTTCACCGTATCTAATATTTATGCACAAATACCACTAAAACCTCTGATTAACTTTCGATAGAAACTTGATCAACCATGGAATATTTTCACCTCAAATATGCTCCTTGGCAATGGCCATTGTCTGATTTCTCTCACCTTTTTTGGATCCATATTGAATTGATTTGAAGATATTAAAAAACCTAAGTAAATGAGTTATGTCTTCATAAAAGAGGATTTCTTCATAATTATCAGCAACTTCTCCCGCTGCAATCTTCTCATCACCAATGTTAAGTGTCTCAAATGCTCTTCTTCAGTTTTACTGAAGACTAATGTATCATCCATATATACAATCAAAAACTTACCAATAAAATGTTTCAATACCTCATTCATCAATATCATAAAAGTACATGGGGAATTTATTAGGCCAAATGGCATAACAAACCACTCATACAACCCTTCATTCATTTGTAAGGTTGTTTTCCACTCATCACCTCCTCTCAGGTGATATCCACTTTTCAGGTCTATTTTTGAAAAATATCTTTCTCCGATCAAACAATCGATTAAGTCATACATCCTCGGCAAACAAAATTTGTATCTGATGGTGATTTTTTTTATGTCTCTTGATTATGTACACATTCTCCATCCTCCATATTTTTTTGGACTCAACACAGTTGGTACTGTGGATGGACTCAAGCTCTCTCTGACTAAACCCTTTTCCATCAAATCTTGGACTTGTCTCTTTATCTCCTCATTCTCTTGAGGTGTCAATCTGTATGATTCTTTGTTCTATATACTCACTCCTAGTATTATATCAATGTGATGGGTATACTCCTGATGGGTGGTAATGAGAAAGGTAACTCATCCACTACTATGTCAGCAAAATTCTCTAACAGCTCCTGAATTTCTTCCGACAGATCATCCATGCAATTACTTGAAAGGATAACTCCGGGATTTCTCACCACATCAAATTGCATCTCCTATTCCTTCTTAACTTCACTTAAGAGTTCCTTCCCACTCATGGGAAGTATACTTGTGTTGGCTTCTTCCTTCACTTTATTATCCTCTATTGGTAGTATAATGTGTGTCCTACCATTTTTCTCCAAGGTATAAGTATTTTTCCTCCCATCATGAATAAAATTTCTATAAAAATTCCATGGTCTCCCCAACAAGACATGACATACATCCATGAGAATCACATCACACAAAATCTCATCTCTATATCCTCTTATCTTAAATTCAACTAGGTATTGTTTAGTTACCATTACCTAGTGACCTTTCTGCAACCATGAGACTCTATATGGACTTGGATGTGCAGTTGTCTCCAACTCCAATTTCTCCACCATTTTTGTGGATTCTAAGTTATCAGTTCTCCTGCTGTCAATTATCACCTTGCATAGTCTGTATTTACTCTTGCAAGAAGTTCTGAAAAAATTGTTCCTTTGCACCAGTTTTTCCACCTCTCGCTCTGGATTCAAGAGAACCTTCTTCATCATAAAATATATCCCATCTTCTACACCTTATGCCTCAACATTCCACTTTTGCGCTTCTGAAATGTGAGCTTCACCTCTTCCTTCTTTCTTTCTCTTGGGGAATTCCCAAGACACATGTCATGTTTTTCCACAGGCATAACACTTCACCTCTCCTCCTCTGCCTCTTCCTCTTCCTCAAGGAAAAGTATTTCTTCCACCATATTGTCTCCCTCATGAACTTCCTCCTCTTTCTGAGTGGCTGTGTGATTTTCCAGTCTCAACCTTGGGCTTTTGTTCCTTTTCATGGACAATTTCCTTACCTTTGTATAGACTTCTTCCTCTGCTTCATTGACTATGTTTCGTTGCCAACTTCTCTTCTTCCTTCAGTGAAATCTGATAAGCATCTTCCACTCTTGTTACTGCTATCATGCTGACTTCATCCTGGATTTCATATCTCAGGCCATTAATATATCTGGAAACCTTTTCATCATCCTTTTCTCTATGTCTAGACCAGATATTCAGGTTATAAAATTCCTTGGTGTATTATTTTACTATCTGTCCTTTCTGTCTTAGGTTTTATAACTTCCTGAACAGATTTATCTGATAGTATTTGGGTATGAATTTAACCTTCAACTTGGCTACCATTTTATCCCAGTTCTTGATATTTTTCTTTCATTTTCTTCTTCTGTTAGCCTATAGTTCATCCCACCACATTGTTGTGTGTCCTTTCAATTTGGTGACAACATGTTTTAGCTTCTTCTCCTCATCGATTTCTTCATAGCCAAAATACTTATCCATTTCTCATATCCAATCAAGCAATTCTTCCACATATAATTTTCCTTCGTACATTGGGATGTCTATCTTTTCTCTTGCTCCCATTTTGACAACAACTTTCAGCAAGCATTCTTCTGCAACATATTATCCTATAGGTCCTTCAAATTCCACATATTTTCTCTTCGCATCACGAACGTCTCCAGCATCAGGTTCTCTTCTTTGCATTGTCTCCATATAATCTAATATTTCGTGAAGTTATCTCATCTCCCTTTCCACAACTCGATTTTCTATAGATTGCTCAACAAGTCTTCTAGGCAGCATTGTGTTGAATGATTATTTTACGTAGATACCACTTGATGTTATCAAACTACTTCCTTCTTTTACACAAAGCACAAATTGAGGTTTTGATACCACTTGATGCAGGATCCCTCCCTCTTGGGGTTTGCGTGTGCTCCTGGTTAAGTATCCTCAAATACTTTATCTAAATTAGCTCTTTATGCCTCTACTAGACTCCATAATTAATTCACATAGGTCCCTTGTTGTTACCCATGCAGGTTTGATCCACTCACACAACCTCTTCTAGACTTTTGGTAAGTTTTAAAATGATGAGAGTTAGCTCCTATGCTAGGCTCCTCTCTCCTTGTGACCATGGCTAGAACCTCAGGCTATCTCCCTTCTCAACTTAGGGCTTCGGTGAGTTCCCATGCCTTCACACTCCAATTCCTCCGAAGTGACTTTTCTCCAAAGTGAATCTTCATTCTCCATGTATCCCTCCATTCATCAACGACTCCTATTGGCTCTGTCCTTCATGAATTTTGACTTTACTACTCTCTCTTTCCTCTGGAGTACCCTTTTCCCAGAGCACACAGATCTCTATCATGTTTCCTTCCTGGATCCAATGGTCCAGATCTCTTCGACCTTTGTTACTTTGAGAAAATTGCTTCGAATCCACGCAAATATTCTGGATATTTATCTCCCACAATTTATGATCTAATGCCATGTATCCTCCTAGATACCGATGACTTAGGTTTACTTTGTAGCTTCGGGACTTCAATGATCCTTCTCCCTGAACACCTTCAAAACTTTGAACACAGGAAGTACTGAATGACTCAAAGACTATCCTCCGTGCAACTTCCCCAGATATCATGGTCTGAAAAGATCCCAATTCCTCTGAATGGATCTTTCTCATTGACTAGGAAATTTTCAGTGGACTCCTCCCTACTGAAGAATTTCCACCTGCTATCTATTCTGAGCTTGTTCCTCCTCAAAATTTTTATCTCCTTAGAATTATTCTTTAACACTTAACCGAATATCGACCCTGTGCATGCCTTGCAATAGGTTTATTTTAATTAACCCTTTAGTGGGAAATTGTGCACTCATTGCAATAGTTCATTCACTATTCAATTGTTCTTCCCGAACAATGTGACTTTGAGCATGTTTCTGCCTATGCACACTTTGCGTGATTATTGTGCACTCTTTGTAAATAACTTCACATTATCCCTCCTAATCTTTTGAGTCATAACAAACTCTTTCAATGCACTCCTTGCGGACACTATGCACTCCTTGCATATAAATATCCACGTTATCTCTTTTGAGCTTCTCAGTCGAACTAGACTTTGTCAATGCACACCTTGCGGACACTATTCACTCCTTGCATAATCTCATATAAGAGAAACAATTGAAACTTATCTAATCCTCATATATTCATACATTCAACCATGTAAATCATTCACAACATACGAACAAGTAACAACAGATAATTGCAATTAAACAAAAATCCTACCATTCATTAAGATAGACAAAGTAACAACAACCCCAAACATTTGGAACAACGCTTCTCTATTATATTCATTCAAATTATATGTACATGGGTTCATACAACTCGATAAGATCCAACAGTTTTCAACTACAATAATCTTCAACAACTACTTCCAAATAACTCTCAGCAATAACCTTTAACATCCTCATTTGGGCAACAAATACACATATTTATACAAGACGGCTCATAGAGATTTTTCCCTCCAACTACCTCAGTGATATACTATGAAATTAAAATCTTTCAACTACTAAGGATTATTACAATATATTATTGGTACAGACAGATAAGAGTGAATTCTTTAGATCTATACTGCAATTAATCACATTAAAGAAAATATAATCCCCATCGATCTCACATGATGGTTCAACCTCTTAACATTTAAGATCTTCCTTAATCACTATATTTTCAAGATATTTCATGACATACCATCTTTAAATTCAAAAACAATTCAAAATGCACGCTAGGGTGATGATTTGTCCTCCACTTGCACTATGATGACGATGATCATGCATCACATTTAACATGAGAATCCTATATCGAGGAAACTAACAACTCCAAGGAATTTTATATTAGAAATACTAGTTCACATTCCTAGAGGAGAAGAAAGAAGAGGAAACATTCCAAGAGCCATGACCCTAAGGAGTTTAAGAAATCCAAACCACCCACTTTCGATGGAGAAATTAAAAAAGGGGTAAGAAGCATAAGTTTGGTTACTTGGATTGAAGAAGTACTTGAGAGTACATGACTACTCTGAAAACTTAAAGGCCCAAATAATCATTTTCAACTTGAATGGAAAGGCCTCCATTTGGTGGGAGGACCTTAGGAATGTGAAAGGAATCCATGAGAAGGACTTGTCATGGAAACAATTTGAGAAATACTTCAATAAGAAGTATTTTTCGGAAAAATACTTTGATGGGAAGAACAAGGATTTATATGAACTCAAGCTAGGACAACTCACAATAGATGAATATATCAACAAATTTCTTGAGTTGATGAGGTATTTTCCCTATATAAAGGATGAAAAGGTAAAAATTAAATGATTTATTAGCGGGTTTCCTCAGTCCTTCCAGGACAAATTGAATTTGATGAACTAATGACCTTAGAAGATACTATCCATAAGGCAAGGTACTTCTATGAGAAATTCAAGAATAAGGCAGAACCTCATAAGGAATGGAAGAAGAAAATTAATTTGGAATTCAAGAAGAAGGGGTTTAAATCCTCAAGATTTAAGAATCGTGAGAAAATTGCTAAGATGATCATTGCTACTAAAAGTTTATATAAGAATAATTTTTCATATTGGAGTGGTAATAAACCTTTTGGAGCAGCCCCGGGTAAGACTGATAATACCAAGAGAGAACCCTTGAAATGTTGGTGTTGTGGAGATGAACATTTGTTGAGGGACTTCCCACATAGGAAAAAGGACAATAGGAGGGTCTACAACATCCAGGAGGCTACCACAGTCAATGATGTGGCTAGGAGCATGCCACAAATATATGCTACCTTGGATAATAGAGAAGTTGACCACCAAGATTCAGTGGTGTAGATGGAAGGTATGCTTTACAACCATCTAGTTTCCATTTTAATTGACCTTGGTTATAATATGATTTATGTTTCTCAAACTGTTGAGAAATGTAAGTTGTAGCAGGTAAAACATTCCAAATCATGGCTAGTACAACTAGGCACAAAAACTAAAAGAAAGATAATGGAGGTCATACCAGCATGCCAATTCATTCTGAATAGATTACCCACCCAAGAAACCCTAAACATGCTCCCTTTAGGATATTATTACCTGGTGATTGATATGGATAGGTTGGCTTCCCATAAAACCAAGTTGGACTGTTATAATACAAATTTGGACTGTGAAGATGAAGAAGGGAGAAAAACAACCCTACAAGGAATTCAAAAGCTTGTCTCAGGGAGACAAATATCAACCCTTCAATTGAACAAGTATTGTAGAAAATGATTTTCTTTGTATGCAATACAAGTGTTCATCTCTTTTGATAACAATCAACCGGGACTAGAGGAACATCCCATATTAAGAGAGTATAAATATTTGTTTCTAGAAGAGGTACCAGGTCTACCTCCAAGAAGAGATATTGACTTTTCGATAGAACTTATACCAGGAGTGGTTCCAGTGTCGAGAGCACCCTACAAAATGAGTATGCCAGAGCTAGTTGAGCTCAAACTACAACTAAATGATATGTTGGACAAAAGCTACATTCAACCTAGTGTGTCTCCATGGGGATCACCAACCTTGTTTGTGAAAAATAACTATGGTACACTCAGGTTGTGCATAGACTATAGACAACTCAATAAGATGACCATTAAGAATAAGTATCCCTTTCCAAGGATCGATGACTTATTTGAAAAATTAATGGGTGCTACAATTTTCTCCAAGATTGACTTGAGGTCTGGATACCATCAAGTACGAATTAAGAATGAATACATCCACAAAACATCCTTTAGGACAAGATTTGGGCACTATGAATTTGTGGTGGTGCCATTTGGGCTTACCAATGCACCAACCACTTTTATGTTCTTAATGAATAATGTACTCAATAATTTATTGGATAGATTTGTGTTGGTTTTCATTGATGATATCCTACTCTATTCTAAGAGTAGAGAAGAGAATGAAGAACATCTCAAGTTAGTGCTTCAAGTGTGAATATAACATTAGCTCTATGCTAAGTATAGTAAGTGTGACTTTTTCCAAAAACAAGTCCACTACTTAGGCCATGTTATTTCTAAAGAAGGAGTGCTAGTTGATCCTGACAAGATCAAATTCATTATAGATTAGCCTACCCCAAAATATTTATCTGATATCATATCCTTTATGGGCCTAGAATGATACTATAGAAGGTTCATAAAGGGATTTTCCAAGATCAGTTTTCCAATCACCTCCATTCAGAAAAAGGGAGTTAAATTCATTTGGACATGAGAATGTGAAGAGAGATTCCAACAGATGAAATACTTTCTAACCAATGCACCTATGTTGAATATTGCATACCAAAACAAGGAATTCCTTTTGTTTACAGATGTCTTCAAGGGCTCGGAGGAATCCTTATGCAAGAAGGACATGTGGTTTTCTACAAATCAATAAAATTTAATGAGCATGAAATCAATTATGTGACCCACAATTTGTAATTGGCTACCATAATACATGCTTTAAAAATGTGGAGGCATTACCTACTAGGTATAATATTTGTGCTTATGACAAACCATAGTGGATTGAGATATTTTTTTCATCAACCAAAATGCAATGCTAGACAAGCTAGGTGGATGGCTCTCCTTAGTGATTTTGATTTTGAAATCAAACATATCAAAGAAAAGGAAAATAGGTTGGTCAATTCCCTTAGTATAAGTATGAAATTTATTCACTTGGCAGCCGTAAGCACCCATGAATAAGAAGTCAAGGAGAGAGTGAAAAGTGGACAAGAAACAGATTCATTTTCCAAGACTGTGAAATCATACTTAGCGCAAGAGCCCACATGGATGAAGTATGAGGGATATCAATTGTTGAATGATGACTTAATAACTTACAAAGGTAGGTTGTATATTCCAAATTCCGATGAATTGAATAGGTTCATAATGGATGAACTACACAAAAGACCATATACCAGTCATCCTGGTTATCAGAAAATTATCACAGGCACTAGTAAACTATAATATTGGCCCGGACTGAAAAATGACATCGTTGATTACTTAGCTAAATATATAGAATGTCAACAGGTTAAAGAATAGCATCAGAATCTAGCAAGGATTTTTCAACCCCTACCAATTCTAGAATGGAAATGGGAAACCATCTCCATGGATTTCATCATAGGGTCACAAAAATCAACCAAACAAAATGATGTCATTATGGTAGTTGTGGAAAAATTGAGAAAGGTTTATCACTTTATTCCCATCAAGTTAACCTGCAAGGAAACATATATTTAAAGTATTTTCATGAAAGAGATATTTAGGCTGCATGGCATGCCGAAAAAAATCATATCAGACATAGACACAAAATTTACTTCAAATTTTTGAAAATCTCTGTTTGTTGGTTTTGAAACTAAATTTCTATTTAGTACAACCTATCACCCTCAAATCGATGAGAAGATAGAGAGGGTAAACCAAGTGTTAGAGGACATGTTAAGGATGCATGTGATGCATCATCCCAATATATGGGAATACTACCTACCATTGGTATATTTTTCTTATAACAATGGGTATCAAGAGTCATTGAAGACGAGCCCTTTTGAGGCCCTCTATAAATTATTACTAAATAAAATGGAAAGTGTTGCATAATTGTTGAAGGGGTTTGCCAAGGTATATCATGATGCATGAGAGATATGGTGAAGGGAACTGAAAATGGTTGAGATGAACCCAACTAGACCAATTCTTTACTGGATTTAAATTATTTAGACCTAGAACAGTCCTCTGACCCAGAAAAATAAATTATCAATCATGATGGTAGTTTGGAATTTGATGCATGAGAATTTCCATCAAAATTCAATGATTCCAAGTGGAGGACAACTCGACATCTAACATGCACATTCAAATTGGTTTGGATTCCAAGGAGTGTGTGTCACTTTAATATTTTGAAAGTATTGTAATTAAAGATCTCATAAGATCTCAAATCTTGAGCCATTGTATGAGCTCCACGAGATTACAATTTATTTAATTACCTATAGGATTGTACATATTTTGAGCATTGACTCATATATGTATTGTAATATCTCATTTATTTTAATAATCCTTAGTGGTAGGATGCTTAATTATGATATGAAAGCACTAAGATAGTCTAGAGGAAGAGAGGTGTAGAGAGATATTGTTATTTTACTGAGAGCTTCTTGAACTCTTGTAAATGTTTTGTTGAAGGAACATAATAGAGGAGAATTTCTTTCAATGTCTGAGTTTTCTTATCTATGAGTTATTTGGGTAATGTTATGTTATCTATTTTTCCTTGTTTATATGCATGTGTGTGTATTTCATGGTTGAATGAATGAACCTTTGATGTTCTATAAGTTTCAATTGTTTCTCTTCTGAAATCTTGGTGCAAGGAGTGCACAGTGCCCACGGAAGGAGTGCGAAGGAAAATTCATTTTCAGACTCAATAGCTCAGGAGAGATAGTGTGAATTTCGTAGAGTGAGTGCAAGGAGGACACATATACTCTCTTTAGTATAAAATATAGAAGTACAGTCCCATGCAAGGTGTGCATAGGTCCAACACTTAGTGAAGTGTTGAAATATTCTCAAGTAGAATGAGCATAAGGAGTGCACACAATATTTTCACAAGTCTCGAGTTTCAAGGAGAGAAGCACCAGAAGTGCACCAAGGTTCGAGTCACTTAGAGTGACAAAGCTCGGGAATAATAGAGAGTAAAAGTCCTTGGAGAAAGAATCCTTTTTCATTGCAAGGTTGAGTGGATGAGATCCACTAAAAGAGGAGTGACATATTTCACAGTTGTCATATCTGAGAAAGGAGCACGATCGTTAACCTACTAAGTCCTTTAGAATTCATTGCTCTGGTAGGTTTTAGGTGTGTATTGTTGGGGAGGAAAAAGTCTCGAAGCCCATAGTGCATCTTGGTCATTGGTTATAAGTACACGTGTCGGAAAATTGAGCATGGCTCAAAAATTCTCCTCTCCAGAGAATTTGAAGTGTTGTTGTAAGAGCATGCAAAAACCTCGAAGCTTGGAGTAGATCCTAATCATTCATGTCAGGTGTACATGTCAAGAGATCATAGGACTTTAGAGTTCCACACTCCAAAAGATATGGGGTGTAATTTTTCATGGGTCAAAAATGCCCGAAGGCCCAAAGGTCAGAGTCCATCTCGACAGTCCATTGGTGAGGACACGTGGATCGTTGATCAAAACCCTTCACATGTTCGGAGTTCAGTACTCCGAAAGGTTGTTGATGAAAGATGTGAAAATCTATGAAGCCCATAGCATGGAGTAAACACAGGTTGTTGATCAAAGGTTGAAGTCAATCATCCAATCCATAACTTTGGATTTCGCGTACTCAGAGGCATTATACATTTAAATAGGGAAGATTCCCAAAGCCTAGAGTCCCAATTTTTTTGTGAATCGTAGATCACGGTGCATAGTGTGAGTCATTGATCCCCTCCTTTGTTCGGTTATTCATGAATTTGAAATTTCAGGGGAATCATAGTGTGTTGTTGTTAGAACTCCTGAAGCCTAGAGCTCCGAAGTGTCGGAGTTCTTGCTGGTTAGAGATTTTATCTTACGGTTTTGGCCCGAGGTCACATGGAATTTTTTGTTGAAGTGAAAAGACCCTCGCAAACAAAAATTTGCACTCAGGGAAAAGGGGAAAAGCCTGTGGAAGATAATTATGAGGGTTCAATGAGGACTTAAGAGCTAATTCATCTCCCTTGTGAGAAGGATCCTTATACCAGGAGGTCGCACAAGCCCCTAGGAGTGGTGGGGGTTTGCATCAAGTGGTATCAAATCTCAAATAAGATTTTTTTTTATACAATCAAGTGGTACCAGAGAACATAAAATATTTTTTCTAATACCTTCAAGTGGTATCAAAGCGAGAAATAAGCTCTATGAGAAAAATAAAATTTAGAATTATGCCACCAAGAAGACACAGGGAGATACCTTTAGTCAATGTAGCCATGGAAGAGGAATTGAGACAACTTCGCGCAAGTTTTGAAACCATGGAGATAGAGGAAACGAATAGCACCTGAATTTGGTTATGTCAGTGAAGCTGAAAGTGAATATGTAGAAGAAGAAGAAATTGTAGGAGAACAAGCAGTAGAGGAGCGATTGATGAGAGTTGTTGTCAAGCTAGGAACCAAAGAAAAGATGGAAGTCCTGATGTATGAAGGTAATTTCAATGTAGAAGAATTACTTGACTGAATAATTTATTTAGACAAGTACTTTGACTATGATGAAATTGATGATGAGAATAAGGTAAAGCATGCAATGACCAGATTGAAGGGACATGTAGCTTTATCGTGGGATGAGTTGCAAGCTGACAAAATGAGGAAAGGTAAGTCCAAGATTAAGAGTTGGGATAGAATGGTATATAAGATCAAGGATAAATTCATACTCAAGGATTATCAGTTAAATATGTTCAAGAAGTTGCAGAATCTGAGATAAAAATGTTTTTCGATGAAAGAGTATACCGAAGAATTTTATAAGATGACCATAAGAGAATGACATAAGGAGAATGATGAAGAAAAAGTTGCTAGGTACATTAATGGATTTAAGTATGAAATCCAAGATGAGATTAGAATGATGACAATGAGAACTTTAGAATATGATTATCAGGTAGCCCTGAAGGAAGAAGAAAAATTGGCAAGGAAGCAGAATCAATGAAACAGGGGAAAGAGTCCTAACAGAGGAAGAGGAACCATCAGAGAAAATTTCTATAAGTCCAAAGGAGAAGCTGGAAGATATACCAGTTAGATAAAGAGAGGAGGAAGTTCTAGAGTAGGAAACTATGGAGGAAGAAATTATTTTCCAAGAGGTAGAGGAAGAGGCAGAGGAGGAGAAGTGAAGTGTTATGCCTATGGAAAAATAGGGCACATGTCTTGGGAATGTCTTGAAAAGAAAAATGTAGGAGTTGGAGAAGCTCACATTTCTTAGGAACAACAAAAGAATGTGGATATATAGATGAAATTGGAAGCAACGGAAAAAGGAAGATCACTCACGATGAGGAAATCTATCATAAATCCAAAGAAAGAGGTATGAGAACCAGACCAGAGGAACAATTTGTTCATAATTGCTTGCAAGACCAGAGATAGGGCATGCAATGTTATCATAGATAGTGGGGTCATTGATAACTTGGTATCCATGGAGATGGTGGAAAAGTTGAAGTTGGAGACGATTTTTCATATGAATCCGTACAAGGTGTCGTGGTTGCAGAAAGGACATGAAGTCATGGTAAGTCGACAATGTAAAATTGAGTTTAAAATAGGTGGTTATAGGGATGAATTTTTATGTGTTGTTATACCCATGGATGTTTGTCATGTTATGTTGGGGATACCTTGGAAACATGATAGGAATGACACACATGATGGGAGGAATAACACTTATACCCTTGATAAGAATGGGTGTAAGCATATGTTTTTTCCAATAAAATATAAGGGAGTCAAAGAGGAAGCTAGTCCTATTATACTTCTGATGGGTAGAAAGGAACTCTTAAAAGAAGTTAAGAAAGACCAGAAAATGCAATTTGTTGTTGTAGGTAAGCTGAGAGTCATTCTCACAAGCACTTCTATGAATGATTTTCCTATAAAAGTTCAGGAGTTATTGGATGATTTTGTTGATATTGTGGTGGATGAGTTACCTCACACTTTACTGCCCATCAGGAGTATCAGTCACCATATTGACCTTATTTTAGGAGCTAGTTTTTTCGAACAAAGTAGCATACAGATTAACCCCTCAAGAGATTGAACAAGTCAAGGACAAAGTCCAAGAGTTGTTGGATAAAGGTTTTATTAGGGAAAGCTTGAGCCCATGTGCAGTACCAATTGCGTTGAGTCCAAAGAAGGATAGAGGTTGGAGAATGTGCACATATTCTAGAGCCATCAACAAGATAACCATCAGGCATAGATTTCTTTTACCCAGAATGGATGATTTAATGGATTTCTTGAGTGGAGCTAGTTATTTTTCTAAAATAGACTTAAAGAGTGGTTATCATCAGATAAGGATGAGAGAGGGAGATGAATGGAAAAGAGCATTCAAAAAAAAATAAGGATTGTATGAGTGGCTTGTTATGTCGTTTGGATTAACAAATGCACCAAGTACGTTTATGAGGTTGATGAATGAAGTGCTCAAATATTTTATTGGTAAGTTTGTGAATGTTTATTTAGATGATATCCTAGTTTTCAGTAAGGATGAACAGTAGCATTTAAGACACTTGAACATGGTGTTGAGGAGGTTACAACAAAAGAAGTTGTTGATGAATTTTAAGAAATATTCTTTTATGAAAACAAAAATTGTGTATTTGGGGCTCGTAATCTCTTCAAATGAATTGAAGATGGATCCAGAGAAGTTGAGGGAAATAAGAGAATGACCTTCTCCAAGAAGCGTGTTTGACATAGGGAGTTTTCATGGGTTGTTGAGTTTTTACAGGAAATTCATCAAGAATTTCAATAGTATTTGTGCACCCATATTGGATACCATAAAGAAGGAACATGGATATTTTAATTGGAAAGAAGAAGTTGAGAAGAGATTTAGAGTGTTGAAAGAAAATATAACAGAACAACCTGTTTTAGTTCTGCCATATTTTAAGAATATGTTTCACGTCAAATGTGATGCAAGTGGAGTGGCCATTGGCACAGTTTTAAGTCAAGATAATAAGCTTGTTTCTTATTTCAGTGAGAATTGAATGATGCTAAGATGAAGTATTCAACATATGACAAGGAATTTTATGTTGTAATTCAAGATTTGAAAAAGTGGAGGCATTATCTTATCCTGAAGGAATTTGTTTCATATACTGACAATCAAGTTTTGAAGTTTATAACCAGAAAAGAGAAATTGAACAAAAGACATGCCAAATGGGTAGAATTCATGTATAATTTTACTTTTGTTATTAATAATATTAGTGGAAGCGCTAACAAATTTATAGATGATTTGAGAAGGGGATGTTTGATCTTGTATGAATTCCAAGTGGAGACTTTCGGATTTGAACACCTCAAGGAGATGTATCAAGAAGACCTGGATTTCAAGGAAGCTTATGAAGCATGTGAGAAGCCTTTGATTAGAGACAAAAATCAATGGATGGATTATCTAATCCATGATAGACTGTTGTTCAAGGGAAGTCGGTTGTGTATCTTGAAATGCTCAATGAGGAACAATTTTCTAAAGGAGAAACATACCGGAGGATTGGTTAGACACTTTGGCCATGTTAAAACATATGCGTAGTTGAGTTATTCATACTATTGGCCAGGCATGAGGTCTAATGTGAATAATTTCATGAAAAGATGCAAAATCTGCCAGTATGCTAAAGGAAAGCAGCAGAACACTAGATTGTATCAACCATTGCATATTTCAAAAAGGTCGTGGGATGCTATAAGTATGGATTTTTTTCTAGGATTTACAAGAATGCAAAGAGGAAGTGATTTAATATTTGTGGTGGTTGAAATATTTTCAAAGATGTAATATTCCATACCATGTTATAAAACCAATGATGCTACCCACATAGAATTTTTTTTTTTCAATGAGATTGTGAGATTGCATGGGTTTCCCAGGAGTATGGTCTCAAACAGAGATACTAAATTTGTGGGACACTTTTGGAGGACCTTGTGGAAGAAGTTGGGGAGAATTTTGTATTTCAGTTCAACATATCATCCTCATAAAGATGAACAGATTGAGGTAGTGAATCAAATCTTAGGGAATATGTTAAGGAGTTTGGTCACTGAACATAACAGTCAGTGGCATCAAATTTTTCCCCAAGCAAAGTTTACATATACTGACTCACCGAATAGGAGTATTGGTAAGAGTCTATTCCAGATATTATATGGGATACATCCAAGAGGAAATTCAGAATTGAGATATTTGGGATGAGATCAATTCTGAAGTGCAGGAGTAGAGGATTTTGCTGCAAAATGCAAAAGTTGCATGGTCTAATTAAAGGAAAACTACAGGATAGTAGCCAAAGATATAAGAGTTGAATAGACCAAAAGAGAAGAGAGGTTAATTTTGAAATTGGATATCAAGTCTTGGTACACCTAAGGAAGGAAATATTTCCAAAAGGGAAATATAACAAGTTGAAGTGAAAAAGATAGGACATTGTAAGATCCTCAGAAAATTTGTTGCAAATTCTTATGATATTGAATTTCCAGAGGACATTGAAATATCACCAATATTCAATGTAGAAGACTTATACCCTTATAGGATGGATGATACATAAGGGATAGGTGATCGAGAGGATATTTAGTGGAAGAGACAGATGCCCATAGTAGAGAAGCCACATATAGAGAATATTTTGGATCAGAGTATTGCTAAGAAGACTGGGATAAAATTTTATTATGACTATCTGGTTAAGTGGAAAGATCATCCATCAGAAGATGTCATTTGGATAACTGATACCGATATCCAGAAGCATAGAAAGAGAGTGGAGGAGCTCATGGATAGGATTCAATGAATCTTTTTGTCCAGAGGAGTATGATGTAGGAGCATCACCATCAACATTCAATGAGGCCAAGTGGAGGACAAATGAACATCCAAAGCACATTCAAACTGGTTTTGATTCCAAGGAGATCGCATCACTTTAATATTTTGAAAGTATTGTAATTAAATATCTCATAAGATCTTGAATCTTGAGCCATTGTGTGAGCTCCAAGAGATTGAAATTTCTTTAATTACCTGTAGGATTGTAAAGATTTTTAGCATCAATTCATATATATATATATATATATATATGTATGTATGTATGTATGTATGTATCTATTTTGTAATATCTCATTTATTGTAATAAGCCTTAGTGGTAGGATGCTTAATTGTGATATGAAAGCACTAAGATGTTCTGGAAGGAAGGCTCGAGAAGTCCCCTCATGTATAAATACATGTACTCTATGCACAAAAGAGGTTGTTGGGGCTATTGTGATTGTTTTTTAAGAGAGTTGTATAGAGTTTTTTTTATTTTGTTGAGAGATGTTGGAACTCTTGTAAATGTTTTTCTAAAGGAATGTAATATAGGAGAATTGTTTCCAATGTCTGAGTTTTCTTATCTCTGAGATATTTGGGTAATGTTATGTTATCTATTTCTCTTTGTTTATATTCATGTGTGTGTATTTCATGGTTGAATGAATGAAACTTTTATGGTCTATAAGTTTCAATTGTTTCTCTTATGAAATCCTAGTGCAAGGAGTGCACAGTGCCCACACAAGGAGTGTGAAGGAAAATTCATTTTTAGACTCAATAAATCAGGAGATATAGTGTGCATTTCATAGAGTGAGTGAAAGGAGTGCACATATACTCATTTGTGTATAAAATCTCAAAGGACAGTCTCATGCAAGGTGTGCACAGGGCCAACACTTAGTGAATTGTTGAAAACGTCTCAAGGAGAATGAGTGCAAGGAGTGCACACTATATTTTCACAAGTCTCAAGTTTCAAAGAGAGAAGAAACAGACATGCACCAAGGTTTGAGCCACTTAGAGTGACAAAGTTCAAGAAGAATAGAGATTAAAAGTCCTTGGAGGAAGAATCCTTTTCATTTCAATGTTGAGTGGATGAGATTCACTCAAGGAGGAGTCATATCCTTCACAGTCGTCATATCTGAAGGAGCATGACCGTTAACCTACTAATTCCTTTAGACTTCACTGATCCAATAGTTTTTAGGTGTTTATTTTGGGGGAGGAAAAATTCTCGAAGTTGGGAGTGCATCTTGTCCATCAGTTATAAGTTCACGTGTTCACAGATCGAGCATGGTTTGAAAATTCACTGCTCCAGAGAATTTGAAGTGTTACTGCAAGAGCATGAAAAACCCCCAAAGCTATGAAGCTTGGAGTATATCATGACCATTAGGATCAGGTTCACATGTCAATAGATCGCAGGATTTTGGAGTTCGACACTCCACAAGATCTAGGGTGTAATTTATTCTGGGTGAAAAATCCCTGAAGGCCCGAAGGTCGTATTCCATATCGATCGTCCATTAAGGAGGACACATGGACTGTTGATAAAAAATATTCATGTGTTCAAAGTTTAGTACTTAGGAAGGTTTTTGGTGAAAGATGTGAAAAGCTCTGAAGGCCGAAGCCCAAAGTAAATGTAGGTCATTGATCGGAGGTGGACATTAGTCGTTTGATCCATAACTTTAAAGTTCACGTATTCAGAGGCATTGTACATTTAAATGGGGAAGACTTCTGAAGCCCGGAGTCCAAAACTTTATGTGAACCATAGATCACGGTGCATAGAGTGAGAGGTTGATACCCTCATTTTTTCATCTATGCGTGAATTCAACGTTTGGAGGAATCATAGTGTGTTGTTTTTAGAACTCCCAAAGTCTGGAGCTCTAAAGTGTCGGAGTTCCTATTGGTTAAATATTTTAGCCTACGGTTTTGGCCCGGGGTCACATGGAATTTGCCATTGAAGTGATAAGAACCTAGAGAATAGAAATTTGTGCACAAGGAAAAGGGGAAAGGGTTGTGGAAGAGAATTGTGAGATTTCAGCGAGGACCTAAGAGCTAATTCAGCTCCCTTGTGAGAATGATCCTTAAATCGGGAGGTCGCGCAAGCCCCTGGGAGTGGTTGGGGTTTGCTTTATAAGTCCTCATCAAGATTCAATGAGGATATGGGCAGAGTACCCATATGAAAACTCCCTAACCTGACCCACGAAATCTTGTTGAGGAAGGGAAGAAAATAAGAAAGTTTGTGGGCAGAAAAGGAGGGAAAAAAAAGGGGAATGGGTTAGATGAACAATTGGAAAAGAAGAGGGCCTATGGAGCTCTCTAGTCTGGAAGAGAATTGAGAAACAAGTTTGTTCTATTGGGTATGTGTTATATTCTTTGCACGAGTAAAAAAATTTCTCCCTCGGGAAATGTGACACCTACCTTGGGAAACATGTCATGTATTTAGGTGGTTTTTCGGCACATGGTTTTTGCCGATGGTTTTCTATTTATGGTTAAGGAATTAGGGTTTTGGACTAATCCAGGTCATTGGGTTAGGTTTTTGGATGCCACTGGCTCCTATATGTATATTGTATTGTAAACAATGTAACACAATGAATGAATATAGAATATGTTGGTTTTCTCTGTTTGGGTTTCCAGGGGAAAAATTTCTGTGTAATGTTTGTATTTGCCATTGTATTTTTTCTCTTATTTTCTGAATATCTGTTTGTAGTGGATATTTTAAAAGGTTAGGATTTACATTTGGTATCATAGATTTATTGGCTTTAGGGGGACGCCTTTGTGTTCAAGGGTTTGGTTGCTCAGGACTGTGATAAGCCTTGTTACAGTGGGAGATCCCACGGTATTGTTTTTCAGGTGAAAAGAAATGGCAAGCAATTCGAAGATGGAGATCAAGAAGTTTAATGGGAAAATATTTGAGTTGTGGAATCTCAATATGGAAGATATTTTGGTGGATAGGGATCAGTGGATCACGGTAGACCCAGGTACTGCACCTATAGGAACTTCTGCAGATGACTGGAAAAATATGGATCGGAAGGCAAAGAGCACAATCCGACTATGTCTCTCCGATTCAGTATTACTGAATGTGTCAAAGGAAGGTACAACCAAGGATTTATGGGAAAAGTTGAGGAAGTTGTATCAGTCTAAGTCCCTGGTAAATAAACTATTCCTGAGAAAGAAGTTGTATAACTTGAGGATGAGAGATGGAGACTCAGTGGTAGAGCATTTGAATGCCTTCAATACTGTGGCAAGTCAGTTAGTATCTGTTGAGATTAAAATTTCAAATGAAGATAAATGTATCAGTTTGTTGTGTTCTTTACCAGACTCATGGGATAGTCTGGTTTTGTCCATAGGTAGTAATACAACTTCTTTGAATTTT
Organism: Picea engelmannii; assembly: GCA_009831015.1. Classification (NCBI taxonomy): domain Eukaryota; kingdom Viridiplantae; phylum Streptophyta; class Pinopsida; order Pinales; family Pinaceae; genus Picea; species Picea engelmannii. Next base: position 572,084 of record ML779831.1, on the reverse strand, counting down.
GAAGAAGTGGTCTCATCCTTGTTGTCAGAGGAGATGAGACTGAAGAATATGGAAGGACATAACACAAACGCATTATTTGCAAGAGGATGTTCCCAAGAAAGAAATAGATCTAATTTCTCAAGTGGGACATATAAGTCTAAGGGTAGATCTAAATCTCCCAAAAATTTTGTAAGGGTATGCTGGAGGTGTGGAAAAGAAGGGCACTACAAGAAGCAGTGTAGATCCAAAGTTGAGAAAAAGAAGGGATCTGAAGAATCTTCTTCTATAGAAGAAAAGACCTCCAAGGAAGAAGGAGGGGATGTGTACCTGGCCTCTTCAAGCACACATGAATATCATGAGGCATGGTTGATTGACTCTGGTGCATCCCTTCATATGACTCCCCACAGGGAGTGGTTCTGCGAATATGAAAAGTATGATGGAGGTAATGTTTTCTTAGGTAATGATTTGACAACCAGAATCATAGGAAGAGGAAGAGTAAAGTTGAGGCTCATAGATTGAAGGATTATAACACTGCCTGGTGTTCTTCACATCCCATGTATGGGAAAAAAATTGATTTTTGTAAGAAAAATGGAAGATGCAGGGGTAAAAACAATTTTTGAAAAGGGAACTTGTAGGATGGTTTGAGGAGCAATGGTGTTGATGAAGGGAGTTCATTTTGGAACTATGTATACGCTTCTAGGAAGAACTATTAGTGATGGGTGTAATAGCTCCATTATTCCTGATATTGGAGTTGCAGAAGAAAGAACTCCTATAGTCTCTGGAGAAAAGGTTATGTTGTGGCATCAAAGACTGGGGCATATCAGAGAGAAGGGTCTTCGACTACTACACAGTAAAGGTATGGTTGAAGGTATGTCTAACTTCTCTCTGGATTTTGATTTCTGTGAACATTGTCTATATGGGAAGCAGAATTGGGTAAGATTCCCCTCTGGTGCAATGAGGGCAGAAGGAATTTTACAACTAGTTCACAGTGATGTTTTTGGACCTATGTCAGTACCATCATTGGGAAAATCTATTTACTATGTCTCATTTATAGATGACTTCTCGAGGAAAACTTGGATATATTTCCTCAGGAAGAAATATGAAGTATTTGACAGGTTTAAAGAGTTTAAGGCTCTTGTTGAGAATCAAATAGAGAAAAGAATTAAGGTGTTGAGGACAGATAATGGTGGAGAGTTCTGCGGGAATGAATTTGAAGAATTCTATAAGAAGTGTGGTATAGTAAGGAAGAACACTACTCCATATACACCTCAACATAATGGAGTTGTAGAGAGGATGAATAGGATGTTGATGGAAAAATCAAGGTGAATGCTCAGTGGTGTCAGTTTAGGGCAAGAATTCTAGGCAGAGGCAGTGGGTACTGCATGTTATCTGGTCAACAGATCACCCTCATCAGCATTGGGTGACAAGACTCCACAAGAGGTATGGACTGGTAAGGAACCTTCTCTCACACATCTTAAGCTATTTGGCTGCGATGCATATGTTCATGTTCCAAAGGAAAATAGGAGTAAGCTGGATAAGAAGGCTGAAAAATGTATCTTTATTGGATATAAATATGGTCTCAAAGGTTATAAGCTTTGGAACCCAGAAACTAAGAAGTAATGTATAGGCAAGTTGTGGTATTTAGAGAAATGAAGGATGTTGTTAAACAGGAAGTACTACCAAGTAAGGAAGAACCAAAGAATATAGAGTTTGATTTAAAGGATGATGAATCAGACTTTACAGAAGAACATGAATCAGAAGAAGAAGATCCTCATACTCCAGTATTGAGGAGATCAGATCGAGAAAGAAGGCTACCATAAAGGTATAGTCCATATGATTTTCGTTCAAATTTTTCTTTGTCTATTACTGATGATGATCCTAGAACAGTCAGGGAGGCAGTGGATTCAAAGGATGGAAATCTTTGGAAAAGGGCCATGGAAAAAGAAACGACATATTTGGATAATAATGAGGCTTGGGATCTATTGGAGTTTCCAACTAGAAGAAATCCCATTGGCAGAAAATGGGTATTTAAAAAGAATTTGAATACAAAAGGAAAAGTGGAGAAATACAAAGCTCAGTTGGTAGCAAAGGGTTATTCCCAGGTTGAGGGAATTGATTTTGGTGAGATTTTTCTCATGTTGCCAAGTTAACCTCTATAATATTTATGTTATCTGTTCTTGTTGCATTTGATTTTGAAGTGGATCAGATGGATGTGAAGACAACATTCTTGCATGGAGATCTGGAAGAAGAAATATTTATGAAGCAACCATAAGGTTATGTTGTGAAAGGAAAGAAGGAGCTAGTATGGAAGCTGAAAAAGTCCCTGTATGGTTTAAAAAAATCACCAAGGATATGGTATCAAAAATTTGATAATTATATGCTAGGACTTGGCTTCACAAGAAGCAAAGAGGGTCACTTTGTGTATTCTAAATTAAATGGTGATCATTTGATTTATTTGGTCTTGTATGTGGATGACATGTTGCTGATAGGAAACACCAAGGAGATTATCCAGGATGTGAAAACTCAATTGTCCTCTAAATTCGACATGAAGGATCTTGGTGCTTCAAATTTCATTTTGGGCATGGAGATTAAAAGAGATCGAAAAAAGAGGAAGATCTGGTTAAATCATAGAAAATATGTCGAGACAATATTGCAGAGGTTTAATATGCAAGATTGTAAACCAGTCAAGGTTCCTATTCCTGTTGGTGTAAAGTTATTTGCGGATCATTGTCCCAAGACACATGAAGAAGAGGAGTACATGTCTCATGTTCCATATGCGAGTGCATTTGGCAGTTTGATGTATGCAATGGTCTGTACTAGACTAAAAATTGCACATGTAGTGGGAGTTTTGGGTAGGTATATGTCAAAACCAAGGATGGAGCATTGGACAACAGTAAAAAGGGTTTTCAGGTATTTGTGTGGCATTGCTAGCTATGGATTGTGCTACGAAGGAAGATCGGGATTGGAAAGAGTGGTCTATATACATGGCTTTGTGGATGCAGAGTGGGCTGGAGATTTGGATCGTAGGAGATATACAAGCGGGTATGTGTTTAACCTGTTTGGATGAGAATTAAGTTGGATGAACAAAAGACAGGCTGTAGTGGCACTTTCAACTACAAAATCTGAATACATGGCAGCCACTCATGCAAGTAAGGAAGAGGTATGGTTAAAAATATTGTGTTCAGGTATTGGGTTGGTACAACAAGCTGTAAGGATAGAGTGTGACAATCAGAGTGCAATTTTTCTAGCGAAGAACCCTGCTTATCATTCAAAGACAAAGCACATTGATGTTCAATATCACTTTGTGAGAGACATGATTGAAGAAAAGAAAGTGATGAAGGTGGACACTTTGAAGAATGTTGCAGACTCATTAACAAAATCTATGAGCACTAAGAATTTCTCTTCGTGTAGAGGATCCATGGGAATTGTTGCCCTGGATGTTTGACTATGTAACCCTGTAACCCCCTGTATGAAAAGAAAACAACAAGTGGGAGAATGTTGGGTATGTGTTATATTCTTTGCACGAGTAGTAGTGACACCTACCTTGGGAAACATGTCATGTATTTAGGTGGTTTTTTGTCACATGGTTTTTGCCAATGGTTTTCTATTTTTGGTTAAGGAATTAGGGTTTTGGACTAATCCAGGTCATTGGGTTAGGGTTTTGGATGTCATTGGATCTTATATGTATATTGTATTGTAAACAATGTAACACAATGAATGAATATAGAATATGTTGGTTTTCCTAGTTTGGGTTTCCAGGGGAAAAATCTTTGTGTAATGTTTGTATTTGCCATTGTATCTTTTTTGTTCTTTTTTGAATATATGTTTGTAGTAGATATTGTACAATGTTAGGATTTACATGTTATAGGTGCAAGAATTTGTTGGAAGTGGTTTCATAAAAAGTTGATAAATGGGGTTATAGAGAAGATGAGTGACTAAGGAAGCACTCACTGTCGACCCCCTTGGTTGGTGGAGAGAAAACCAATCTTCCAAGTTACTGTGCTAGGAGGAGAGTGGCTTCCATCCCTGACTATTTTTGAACAATAAGGATGAGTCTCTCTCACATAATCATGATCTAGCTAGGAGTTGTGCAATGGTTAATTCTTCCAAGAGTTGTTGTGCCTATGGTTTGGTGGAAAAGGGCACCCCTCTCAGCAGTTGCTTCACTATCTGGTTTCTTGATAAGTATTCTTATACCCTGTGTACTAGAATTGAAATGAGTTCTTGGATGTTTGTGTCTATGACTAAAATTTGCATTATATGATTAATATGAGAAATTATTATTGTTCTTCTATGAACCCATGCATTTGAATGGCTTCTATTTGCCTCTACTTAGTAGCAGGAGAACTATTAGACACGGGTCTTCAAATGAATTTAGGAATAAGTTTACAGTTTCTGTGCTGGTTGGAAAATCCTTAAGGGAATTTTCCCAAGGATTGATTTTGTAATGTAAGAGTCGAGGCAGGCTTCATTGGAATGCTTCTGTCATGTCAAGCCCTAGAATTTACCTTCTCAAGTTACTAAATTTGATCTATGTGGAGGGAGGGTGCCTCCTTCAAACCATTTTTTTGTGTGAGTGAGGGCTCATGCCCATGGCCAAAAGCAAATCACGGCTAAGAGTTGAGCATTTAGCCTCGATAATTGTCAAGGAATCCATATGACCAACACCTTGTAACCCTTTGCTAGGTCCCAAAGGAGATAAGCCATCTTGGCTTCGAAACTCTGGGAGTCCGAAGCTTTGGGATTTTATAACTTTATTACATGAAAAACCAACCGAAGGAAAGCTGCTCGTACGATTACCAGAGAGGTTGATCGACATCTAGAAGTTTCCTTAACTGTGACCATGGGATATATCCCATCATTATAAATGGATCCACTTCTCATTTTTGAAGTAACACAAGCCGTAGATCTGAGGATATTCAAGATCTCCGTTGACCATTGGATCTAATTTGTGGTCAATCCAATGTTGACCACTTCGAGAGAACAAGAGTGTTAAATGGGAGAAACCCTAGAATGTCGAAGTTGCAAAGAGATGAGGAACATCGATCTGAGGATGATTTTGGATCTCCCCGAACTTTTGGATCTAAGTCCTAGTCAATCCATCGTTGACCACTTCGGGAGAAAAAGAGTGTTAAATGGGAGGAACCCCTGAATGCCGAAGTCATGAAGTGATGAGGAATGTTGATATGAAGAAGATTTGGGACCTCTCTTGACTGTTCGATATAGATTGTTGTTAGTCTGGCACTGACCACTCTAGGATAAAAAGGAAATTCCATAGCCAAACCCCCGAACGTTGAATTCATGAAGCAACGGAGGCCATAGATCTCAGGATCTATGTGGACTTGTCTCGACTGTGGGATGAAATGTATTAGGAGGATACTGGAAGGAGTTTGGACTTTGTAGCTCCAGGTGATTTTTCATGTAGGAGAGTCTAGTGACTCTTGGAGGCTGTCAGTCTGGAGTGACGTAGCACGTTGATGTCACCTAGGGTGACGTGGACACATGTTTGGCATGCCATGTGGCACCTTCATTCGTTCTTTTTATAGACCTTATATGCCAATTGGATTGTGACACATGTCACCCACTGATAGGGCCACATGTCATCTCTACCATTTTTCATGTGTCAACCCCCTGGCACATGCTCTCTTCGCCTAGTAACTGGTGGAATACCTGGGGCATTGGGAGTTAAAAACTTTGGGGAACTTGGGATGCTAGAACGTTGGGGTAATTGACCAAAGTCTCCAACCTACCCGTCCTTGTCCCCGCATTTAGCGCATGCAATGTGTAAGTGTGGACCCTTCAGGATTCTGAGGATTCTGAGTTCTGGATGTTTGGAGTGGTATATTGGATAAGTTGAAATGGGCCGAAGGCCCGAATTTAATTTCCAACTCCTGCAGGCTGTCAAAACAATTTAAATTTAATTAATTAAATGAGAGGGACCCTCTCTGGGACTCCGACATTCAATAGATTTGGATTCATAAACACATGATGAGGAACTTCTCTGAAGTCCAGAGACTTAGGCATTAACTAATATTAATGAATATAAGTTCCCTTGGAGATTTAGTAAGGAGTGGGATTTCTCTATATTAATGATTAATTAACTTAGTAGGTATATAGGAGCTAGAAAAATGTTAATTTCTGGTTAGGAGAGTCTCCATAAACTATGATGATGTGGAGTGTCGAGTGACAAGGAGCCACATGGTCGTGAGATACTCTAGTTAATGAAGGCTTAAATAACTTTTAAGGGTCATAACTTGCAATCCAGAAAACATATCTGGACAACTTTATCATCGTTGGAAAGCCCTTGCTGAACTGAAGACAATGGGATCTTCATTATAGGGATTCAAGGTGATTAATAAAAGTCAAATTTTGATGCCCCATCTCTTAAAATGTTACTTAGGGGTTAGGTGTGTGAAAAAAAGTTTCTTATAATAAATTGTAATGTCTTATAGATAAACAAGAACAGATTTATTGATTAAACCATGAAAAGCAATATCCATAGCTCACTGGAATGTCGCACCTGCATTAATTAAACCAAAAGACATTTTTTGATAGGAGTAAGTTCCCCATTTATTTCTGAAAGTATTTTTGAGTCTATCATTATGGTGAACTAATACTTGATTATAGCCAGAAAATCTGTCTAAAAATGATATAATTTCATAACTTGAAACCAATTAAAGTATTTGCTCCATAAGATGTAATGGAAAATTTATGTTTTTTGGAAGCTCCATTATTTTTCCTTACAGGATCAAGATTCTATACTCACTTGGAATGTCTTACTGGAAAAATGATCTTTGATTTAAGCAATTTGTTAAGTTCATTTCTAATCAAGGTTTCAAGGTTAGGATGAATTTTACTTAACTTTTGTTCAACTGGTTTTTATTCTAAAAGACTAGGAATGGTGTGTTGAATTATGGATGTATTAAAAATTTTCAAGTCATCATATGACCATGCAAAAACATCCTTATATTACTTAAGAATATTTATGAAAGTGGTTCTTTAAAAAGTAGAACAACTTAATCCAAGATTGACATTTTGAGGAATTTGATATGTTCCTATATTAATAAGTTCTATAATCATATAGTAGAACCCTGTGTTTTGAAATTTATGGGTTTTTTAAATCTATCCTTTAAATCATAAAGATCTTCTAACTTTGCAACAGATTTAGGAACAACATTTTGAGATTTAATTTTATCTTCTAAAGAATATTTGTTCAACTCAATATCACATGATTCCTCATCAAAGATATCACCTTCATATGTTCCTTCCGAATAAAGAAAATTAATTATATCAGCATCATCATTAAAGACTCTCCAATTTGTTATATTATCAGGAACCAAAGATCGAAAAATTAACTCAACAACAAATCTATCTAGAGAAAAATCTCCAGGGGGAATAAGTCTAGAAGCTATGTTTGCCAATAGTTTTTCACTATAATTTTGCATTCTAGATGAAGAAACAATATTAAATGCATAAATGTTTTACTCATACCTTGAGTTAATTTCTAATAATGTTTCAAATGACTAGAAATACAATGAATTTATTTTTTTACCCGTTTAACAACAATTTTTGAATCATTGAAAACCAAGATGTCTTGCACATTCATGTTGATTGCTTTCTTTAGACCCTGAATTAATGCCTCATACTCAGTGGTATTATTAGTACACTGGAATTCCAATATGCATGTTAACATAGTTTTTATGCCATTGGGACTAATTAAAATGCAACCTGCACTAGCACCATCATTAGATATAGATCCATCAAAATAAAGTTTCCAAAATGGAAAATTTTTAGAATTATATACAAAATTAATACAACAAGAAAATTTTGTTTGAGAGAAATTGTCAATTTCTGAACTTTGATCCATAGGTTTGAGAGGTGAAACCTATGCATTAAAATTTCCAAAATAAGAATCAATAGAATATTTACCAACAATGCTATTAGCAAACGCTATAGGTTTATTTTCTCCATCTAAATCTATCACATTATGTTTCATATGTTTTTTCTCTGTTGACACAGATCTCATTAGGTTTCCCATTATATGGAAGACAAATATGAGACCAATCAATTGAGAAATATCCATGAATTTTTTTAGACCAATATTGACTTAAAACTAATCCATAAGCATCTAGAATATCGACAACAATGATATCTATTATTTGAACAAATCCTCAAAAGTATCCCAATTAGTAATGGAATTGGCTTATAGAGAAAAATACCAAGTAGAAGATTCTCCTTTGAAAGTGTATGGGAAAAGTCTACATACAACATATTCATGCTCAATATTTCTCAGGTTAACAATTAACATAAATTTGTTGATATGATCATCAGGAGCTTCTCTTGATTTAGGATTAAATTTCGGTAACCATTTATATGGATATTTAGGTAAATCATGTTGATTTCTAGGAACATTAACTTCTCTAAGAGTTCTCCAAGGCGTTCTTAGTACTCTAGCCATAGTATTTGGTTGACGAGGAGGTGATGTAAGAGGATATGGAATAGGAGATGTATGTAAAGGAGGATTTGAGAAATGATTAATACCAATAGTTTTTATTATTATTTTTTTTCTGATCTGAGCACGAACTTGAAAATTAATATGTTCAATACTTAACCTTTGTCTATGTGCTCTCGTAAGAACACCTAATTCTTGAAAGACATAATCTATAGAATCAGAAGATCCTTGAGAATTTTATCCTTGATTTCTAACATCTTCTATTCATTGATTTATTTTTGAAACTCCAGAGAACTAAGAAAACTGGAAGAAACATACTTGCAGTTATACGAATTGGGGATTCAGATACTTTGGGTGAAATTGATCTACTTGAATGTTCTTTGGTTTTGTTGATTTCTTTGGCCATTCATTATCATATTTCCCTCCTAGCACCAAAATGTTGATAGCCAAATATGACCAAGTTCAACATGTGGGAAATCACTTGGTCAAGATCCTAATTAGATCTTTATCCATTGTAAATGGTGATTTAAACTGGCTTAGGTCCAGTTACCTTAAAATTATCTAATCTATTAAATTCAAAATATATACACCTTTTAATCAATTGATGTTAACATATCAGTATATACATGTTACAGAATAATTCCACTACATACAGGTGAATATTCCCTTAGATTCTAGACCCCTAATACCAAGACAGAAAAAAACAAATGGACACTAACATCCCTTTGAATTTGGTTTAACTAATTAGAAAGAGAGAGAGGGAGAAAAAGTGTGATGCACCTTGTTTCTAAGTTTGTCCTTTCTACTTCCAATTTGAGTTTGATCTCCAAACTCCTTAGCACAACTTGAAAGCTACAATGCAATGGACAACAAATAGAAAAAAAGAACTCCTACTCTACAATATTATATTAAACAAATCCATCTACAAAGATCGAAAGAACAGTAGACAAGCACATGCAATAATACACAATCTTCAAGGGAATATGCCAATTATATTGAAATGAGAACACAAAGATAATACTTAAAAACATGGATTATGATGAATCATTCCTCCAATATCTCCTCATATAGACCCTTGCATGAATCCAAAGATCATAAATTTGATATAATTGTCTGTCTTTTCTTCACCTTGGAACGACCTCCTTTTATAGGATTGGGAGGCTCAACCACCATGAGTATATTTGGGTATCAGTTGAGGATTTGTATCTTTTAGGTTAGGGTATGATCCTAGGATAGTTCCATAGGATAGAATTTGATCCAAACCAAGCTCATATCCAAGTTTTGGCCTTTAGAAAGTGGTGGGATTCTCCAAATTTTCCTCTAACCAAAATCAATGCTCCCTTATATTTAGATACAAATTATTGATCCTAGATTAGACCTCCCTAAATAAGGTAAAGGGGTGTTGATATATGGGCTATAATGAACCTATCATGTTCAAGGGGGAGCTACCTTTTAAAAATGGTTGATTTTTCAAGTAAAAAGAGTGTTTCTGGCCTTGAAATGATGGGTTTCTTCCTCCTATATGACTTACGGATCATGGAAAATGTTATTTGATGGTTTCAAGGGGTTAAAACACATATAAACACATAGAAAAGTGCATGAAACACTGAGTAAGGTGCATATTATAATTGAAGACGCTTGCGACACTTACCAAGGTGCATACGACACTTTTACGACACTTGCGACACTTAGGGTGAGATACTTAAGTGTGACAATTTGATGTGTAATAGATTTCCCCCTAAAGTGAGAGGTCATAAGAGAAACTAATGGTTGAAACACTTTACAATTATTCAATGCAAGGGTGTGGAGTTGGAGAAGCTGGTATAAGTTGCAAACAAGCATAAAACAATATTAATATATGTTCCATTTCTAAGGTAGACATACCTATGCTCAGAATACAAGATGACTCAAAGAATGTGTTGGTGTACAAATATGTTCAATATATATCTTACACTCATTTAAATGTCAATTTGGGATTCGTAAACAAAAGATTTGTTACACTATATGTGCCAAGAACAGGTAACCTACCTAAGTGTGTTGTATATAGAAAATAATTAATAACATAAAAACTATGTTTTTAAGATTTCTAAATACTTCAAATATCTTTGAACTTAGAAGAGAAAACTGATAATGAAACTTAAACAAAAAACCAATCAAAGAGATGTTATCCTAAAGAAACAAGTCTATTCATTTTAGGCTCATGAATTAAAGGGATGAAATTAAGAAGCTTGTCTCCAATAGCAATCAAAATAGTAAATAGAAATCAACTCCAATCACTCTTGAAATCAAAACCAACTCCAGCTTCATGTGATTCAAACAAACCAACACAAGGAATATTCAGTATAACTAAGAGAATTCATTACAGAGCATGAAGATGAGGTATAAAGTCTTTTGGTTCCTTGATATACTAAATCTACTACAATCATAAACTCAATATATCAGTCCCATGCTTCAAATAATTAAATGGCCATCTTCAACATTTGAGAATGAAATATCTATTCAATCTAGCACCTGATTATTCACACCAATCCAAAACGATTAACTCAATGTTGAACTCTGAAAATAAATTAAAGATCAATCACACACACACTGCTGTAAAATATCCACACAAACACACAGAACGTATACAATGAGGTTTACCTTAGTTGGGGTGGTGGGCCTTGCCGAACCAACAAGGAACCTCTTAAGAGACTGACAGACTAAATCTTTTCACTCACATTCAGGAATTGACATAAAATATCTTTTGCATTAATTCAACTGGTAAATTGGATCAACAGTCTTTTACTTCATGCATAAAAACGATAGGTATCGTCTGGTTCGGATAAAATACTTTGTTTCATTCCTTATTATCCACACCCTATCATCTATACAACATTCCTTATATAAGGTAAGTTGATACTATCAATATCTATAGATAAGCATTAAATAATTTGAGAAATTTTACAATTGATATTTACATCGAATTTCTAGGAATCGACTCCATCCTCATGACATGAGGTGCATGAGCGATGGAGTCTCTCGTATTCTAGAAAACTGATTTGGGAGCTTCTGTTCAACTGCCTTCTCGAAATCTTCACCACCCTACTGATCCAATTGGTGCATTCTGGAAACAGAGGTTTTGGTACCAAAATACACACAGTCGCGAGTATGGTACCAGAATGGACGTAGAGAAGATAGTATCGGAATGGATACGGAATAGATAATACCGAATCAAAACTACCTTGGGTACCTGAATAGCTTTGGTTCCGGATTGAACGATGTTTGGTAGTACCGAAATAGCACAAGTACCAGATAGGCTGCTCATGAGTCAAACTATTAGGACTATATATAATAGAACACTTTAATTGAAATAATTTAAGAAAGTTAAACAAAACATGCTTTAAATCATCAATTACCTCTTGTGAACATGAAGACAGTCATTAGGTATGTGTGTGGGAGAAAAATAGTCAAGTATAGGATCATAGAATAAGAAAAAAGGCTTAGATACAAGGTAATATAGGGAATTATATATGTCAAAAGAGGGATTCAACATTTCCCCCATGCTGAAGGTGTTGCATGTCCTCATGCAACATTATCAAAACTGATACCCAAAAATTCTGCAGAATTGGATCGTTCTCTGTTATTTCTCAGGTTGTAGGATGTTAAAACCAGAAAATTCACTCCTCAATTCCTTCTTGATCACCCTAGTGTACTAGATCAATCGTAGGACCTTGTTGATTTTAGCAGAGACCTCTGGATGTTGTTCCTTCAATTGTGCATTCTCTACCTTGATATGCCTATCCAATACCTTGTACTCTTCAACTTATTTCTTCAACCTCACAACCTCTGCTGTCAATTTTCGTTTGCTTAGGGACTTGTCTGGGCTAGGTGTGATTACTTCCTTAGTCACCTCCTCTCGGGCTTCTTTTTATTTTCTCAAATCCCTCAATGTCTCCGTTACCAATCCTTTTGTCTCACTTATTGTTGTCTCCCCACAACCACTTCCTCTTTCTAGAGAACTTGGAATATCCATGGGTTCCCCATAAAGAGAAGGTATATTTGTAACTATCTCTTGTTTGGCCATGCTTTTGGTGGTCCTTCGTGTGGGAAACAATAATTTCTTATATTTGCTGACAGGGGTAGGATTTTCCTCAAACAACTTTATTTTCTTAATCTTAACACCAATCGTAGGCCTGGCCACCTGTTTCTTCTATGCTGATTTGATCCCAATCTTGAGGCCTTGAGTTGTGAATTATGGGGTTTTCTTCTGTTGACCGGCCCATATTTCTACCCTAGAATATTGAGGCATAGGTTCTTGAATTTTTTCCTTCTCTCTTCCGAGCTTCTTTTTACTTCCACTTGTCACCTTAGCAGTTTCTTTCAATTCACCAACCAGTTTTTGGGAAGACTGAATAATTTCCTCCAAACTATTTTTCAATTCTTTAGGGGATTCCAAAGGGGGTTTGATAGTTGCCTTATGTGAAATCTCTTGTTGATATGTTTCCTCTTTCTTTCATTTCTTACTTCATGATAGTTGGTCTTTAGGATGCAGGACTGAGCTAGACAATGTAGACCTTTTCTTGCATTGTAAATTGAGGTCAGGGTTCTTCTCTAATAGGATGGATGGTTCTAATGACACCTCCATGGTTTCTTTAGGAACGATGTCTGATCAAACTCCTAGATCAGAGTCTTCCTTTTGTATTTTATCCTTTTGAATCGAGGTAGGGCTCATTTTCTTGGATTGAGTGGCTTTCCTCTTCCTCGATGTAGTAGATTCCCCTAAGAAAGACTTTTTTGTCACTGATTTCTCAATGGGTTGAGATGAGCTGGGCGTAACAATGCCTACTTTACTTCCCGATGTCGTTCTTCTGTCTTTCTTTTCCTTTCTTCTTGAAACCTCACTGTGTATCCATGCCTCCTGTATCTCAACAGATTTGGTTATTCCTTGAGAAAACTTTTGTTGGAGTAATTGTTTCCAACTATCACCTTGTGTCCTTAAAGCATGAACAACCAAAAGTTTGATTAAGCCATGGTGATGAAGGATAGTTTCTGGTTTCTTGGAAACTTACCTCACCCCTCTCGCTAACCTATTTAAACTCATCCATAGGAAGTGGGGAAAATTAATTTTTGGTCCTCCCTCAAAATGTGATAAAAGATTCAAATGATAAATGAAGGTCACATCATACCTTCCTTCATAGGTGAGGAATTTTTGCAAACTTATGAGCATAGTCCAATATTCCTCTTTGATGTAGCTTCATGGGACACCCTTAGTCCAATTGGGGTATTGATGCTCTGATTTGAGGAATTTCTGACAGAGTTTCCTGTCAATGATCAACCTCTTGATGTATTCTTCTCCAGCCATGGGGAGACCTGTAGCTTTTGATATAGTGGCTTCTGTAATTTTTATGTTTATGTCTCCAAACTGCACACTTCATCCATCATATGTTTGTGCAAAGGAAAGAGAAATTCCCTCGTGATGGCCTTTAAACTTATCCAAAAATGGCACCCACCCTGCTTGTTCATATTTCTACTTGCAAGCCTGATATTCTGTTGTTTCCCTGTATAATTGAAATATGGTCTCATGCTTGTCGACCCCCATGCTAGCTTAAACAATTCTCTATAGTGGATGAGTCACAGACAGAGGGTCGAGGGTTGAGTACCGGACAAACGTAGGATTTGATAGAGCACCAGACGGGGAAAAATATGCAAGGGATATGAAGGCACATGATGTTTGTAGATGGTGTGACAACAATGGTAAATAACGCTCATCTGAATGGAAAAGCCATCAAGAGGAGAGTTTATAGATGGAAGTATATATTACAACAGTCACATCGATAATCATAATAATATGGTGAGGCAGGTCGGATCCACTAACAACTTATGGAATCATGGGAAACTTCGTGTCAGACAATATTCACAGAAAGTTGTGGTCATTATGATCGGGACTCGTGAGAGTAGAATCGGCTGGGATTATTATTCGATATGCTTAGAGATGTGGTTCATGAAATTTCATATAGTACGTTAGCGCACCATAAGTTTATGTGATTTTTTTTACCAGATAGACAGAGGGAGTATGAGTTTGATCTGGTAAGAGACATCATGACCTTGCACTCTTAATATTTCTGGGGATAGGGACATCTTCCCTTATGGAAATGTGGTCGAGGATTTTTAAAAGGTTCATGGAAGAAAGGGTATGTCATGATCTGAGAGAAGCCAAATGTTTTAAATGCATATTTAGTCTAATTTCTTTAAATAAAATGAAAAAAAATGTTGAATCTGCATGTCCTTGCACTAATAGTTGAACAACAACTTGGAAATATGATGAGAGTTAGCAGTCATATCCTTACGAGTATCAGATCATCTAAGTACCAGATCACCTATGTGCAGCGTTGGAACTAGTACGAGATCACCTGTGTGTAGAGTTTGTAATTAGTACCGAAATAATACAGGGTCCCTTCTTTAATACCGGATAGGATTTGGTACCGGATAAGAATAACGAAATGATTTGGTGCAGGGGTGTCCCTTAGTAACGGATGAACATAGAGGTGATCATTGGTGCCAGATAAGCACAAAGATGAACATTGTTTTCCGGTGCTTGAAAGATCTTTGACACAAATTCTAGTGGCAGTGACTTGTAGAAATAGTTGGTGTTCTGTGATCAGATTTGATTGAAAAACCATGTAGTTACCAAATGTTTGTAGAGGAATAATGCAAGAGAGATCTGTAATAGGAGGGTATCCTAAAATGACCAGTTACTGAGATGACATAACTCCTTTTATTTCGGAACCAAGGAGATCACAGCTTCTGCTGACATTTCCTCTTTTATTACAAAAAGAAAATAACAATAATAATCATTACTACTACTTTTTTTTGGATTTTTATCGAGCCCATATTAGTTAATGCTCGCCAATATTTTCAATTTTACGGAGTCTAAAAAACTTAAAGGAAACTCTCTATACTGTCCCATGGATTTTTATCAAGCCCGGGCTAGTTCCTGCTCGCCAGTGTTTTCAATTTTAAAGAGTCTAAAAAACTTAAAGGAAATTCTCTATACCGTCCCATGGATTTTTATCGAGCCCAGGTCAGTTCCTGCTCACCGGTGTTTTCAACTTTAAAGAGTCTGAAAAACTTAAAGAAGACTCCATCTGGTAGATACCCTCCTTATTTTTTTGTCTACATGGGAACACAACCAACTTTTGTTTTGTTTTTGTTAGTTATATTAGAAAAATAAAAGAGAGACTTTATCTAATGACACACCTATGTACAAAAGATGAATTTATGAAATTGAACTTACTGTGGTAGGTCAGCAGGAGGGGAAACCTTCTTTCTTTCCAGTTGCATTTCGAAACTCTGAAGAACTTTTTTGACGAAATCCTCTTTTGACAGAGGCTTATGATAAACCTTTAGTCAATGCCCATTTACAACAAAGGAAGTCTAATTTTCATTAATGATATTTATCCTTACTGAACCATTGTCATAAACTGTATCAACCTCATAGGGCCCCATCCATCTAGTAGACAATTTACCTTCAAAAAATTTTAATCTGCTATCATATAGGAGGGCCCAATCACCTAACTGGAAGGACTTCTTCTTAATGTAATTTTCGTGCCATTTGGTCCTTTTCTCTTGTATCAGGGTGGTTCTTTGTAGAGAATCCTATCTTATCTCATCAAGCTCATTTAGTTGTAATAGCCTCTATTTTTTAGCTTCGTTCAGGTCAATCCCTAATTGCATGGAAGTTATGAAGGTTTTTACCTGAAACTCTATGGGCAGTAGTACCTGTTTCCCATACACCAACTCATAAGGTGTATGGCCTATTGTATTTCTCCAAGCTGTCCTGTAGGCCCACAAGGTCTCAGGTAACCTATCAGCCCAGTCTTTGTGGTGCAGCTAATCATTCTTGGTGAGGATGGATTCTATCACTTTGTTGGTTGATTCCACTTGGCCATTGGCTTGGGGGTGATAGGGCGAAGACTTTATGTGTTTGATATTGTACTGTTCAGTAAGAGCCTTGACCAAATTTGAGGTGAATTTTGTCCCTTGGTTAGTGAATATTTCCCGAGGTAGCCCGAAACGAGTGAAAATTTCCTCAAAGAGAAAGTCTACAACATATTGTTCACTGGCTTAATACAGAGCCTTGGATTCTACCCATTTTGTTACATAGTTTGTGAAAAATAATATGTACTTTTTCCTATGGGACATGGGATTGATAGGTCCTACAAAATATAAGGCCCATTTTTCAAAGGGTTTGATCACTACTTGGGCTTGGAATGGCATTTTGTCGACTGTTGTAGGTTTTCCCATTCTTTGGAAATCATCGTAGTTGGTCACGTATTTCTTTTCATCCTTGAAGATGGTTGGCCAATAATAGCCAGACTGTAGAATATTGTAAGTTGTCCTCTTGTTAGCAAAATGGCCTCCACATGGGCCATCATGGCAAGATCTTAAGATATTTGATGCAGGAGCATCGTCAACATCAAGCGAGCGTGGGGGCAAGCGCCACACATTTTGAGCATATGTTAAATTGTTTAAAAACTTTTGAAGAGTGGATGCGCCAAACTTAAATGTGATAGTTAAGGAGAGGCGTACTTATGTATTGTAAAGGACCTTGAGTGATCCACGCTCATCCATAGTAGGTAGAAGGCATTTATGTAAGTAGGTAGAATTGAATATTAGATTAGACAATTTTAGAAGGAGTGGAGGGAAAATGGATATAGACACCCTCATTGTGTATTGTAACATTATTGAAGAGCATAGGAGAGAAACAAAGAGTGGGGTAGAAGACTCCATGTACAGAAGTTCTGAATTAATATAAAGAAGTTGTGATTCAGATTCATGGTGTTCATATATTCTCTGTGTATGCATCTTCAAATGTTATGCTCTTGAATGTTTTTCTCTTTCTATCATGAAATTGCTTTTATGCTATGTATGAATGATTTCCTATTGAATATTTGGAATCTGAGGGAGGAAGAGTAAGGAGAATGAGTTTCAATTGCTTCTCTGTCTGAGCAAGATTCCTGCAAGGAGTGCAATTGAATTGTCTACAAGGAGTGCGTCGACAAGGAGTTCAGAGGGTTGTCTCTAAAAGATCAGGAGAGGTAGTGGTTGTTCTCATTCCCTCAGAGTGCGGTTGGGTACAGGTGTCATGAAAGGAGTGGGCAGGCCAAGGAGAGTCTCAAGGTTGCGGACCTGAGCCAAGTATCGAAGTACTACTGCTGCAGGCGTGCGTAGAGTCAAAATAGTTGACATTTGAAGGTGTCTGAAGGTTGCGTAAGGAGTGCGCGCCAGAGTCTTTTCTAAGGCTCGAAGTTGTGAGAAGCTCAGGAGGAGTAAAGCCTTTGAACTAATTGAGGGGCATCGAAAGTTTGTAGCGCAAGAGGATAAGTCCAAGGAAGAGTCCTTGGTTTCCTTCGTAGAAATCATCAAAGGGAAGAGACCGATGGTCAGGAATCTGTGGGGAGGATTTGCGAAACCCCGCCAGCTGTCAGATCTGCTAGACAAGTGAGGGGGTTTACTGTTGCATCCAAATTTCAAGCTCAGGAGATCATGGACCGTCAGATCTCATTCAAACACCTGTCAGCCGTTTGACTGACCAGGAGTTGCACAGAGTTTAAGCTTCGTGAATGGGAGGAGGAAAGTTTCGACGAGAGGTGTGGCCATCAAAATTTCGGCATTCGTGAAATCAAGTGTCACGAGGATGAGTGATCAGGAATATTCATATTGAAAATACCGGAATCAATCTGAGCCGTCCATCTTGAGGAGACAGGTGGCAATCATCGAGAGCCCATCGAAATTTCGGCGACCGAGGTTTTAAGTTGACAAAGAACTTGTGTCATCGGGGCATCGAAAGTCTCAAAATCTTGAGGTTGAATCAGGGCCATCCATCAGTTGGCACACATGGACAAGATCAGAAGCCCATCGGCATTTCGAACATCAGGACTCACATAGGTAAGTGTTTTGTCTTTGTAGTTGGCGAAACCCCGAGGGTAAATCTGAACCATCCATCCACTTGGGACACGTGTTAGAAATCCAGAGAAAGTCGGGGATCGACATTTTGCGAGTCCTAGAGGACTTGCAATTCGAAATCGCGAAGTCTGATTCTCCAAAAAGAGGAGAAATCTGTGTGGGATCCAGCTGACGTCATCTCGTCATAACGAGGCATCGGGAATTTTCACGGAGAAAACCCCGAAGACGCAAGGACCGTCCATCCTAGAGGACGCGTGGTGACAATTGCAATCATTGGGAAATTTCCCGAAAGGAAAAGTCATCCATCAGAAAATTGGGAATCGGAAAATCGGGGATTCCTTGGACAAGAGGTTTAGTGCATTTCGACATTCGAAACCCCGAATCCTAATAAGGAGTGTGACTGCGGTCATACAAAGGTAGGTCACATGACTAGGGGCATAGCTAGGAGGGGATAAAGCACAAAGGGAGCATATCGGGAAAGTGGAGATCGTGAAATCGGGGACCAAAGGGTTATGATAGTGGGACTTTGAAAACCCTGAAACCCGATCGTGAATTTCTGTGGTGAACGGAGAAGGGACCAGACCACAAGGCTGTAAGGTGCCGAAAAAGACCTGTGGGCCAAATTTAAATAAAGATTCCAGGGGAGAATCAAAGGAGCCACTCCAGCTTGAGGGTGAACTTGAACGATCCTTAAAGATCGGGAGGTCAGCGCAGAGGCCTTTCGCTGAGGCAAGAGGAGTGGCTACGTCAGTTTGGTATCAGAGCCTGATTCTTGTCTGTATATTTCAGGCAAGGGAGGCATAAGAGATAAAGAGTACTCTGATACACTGCACTAGTTTGGTATTAGAGTCTTGAAAAGAAGATTCAACATGCTGTCGAGGAGAAGAGATAGACAATCACCCGATCTAGAGGAGGAAAGGGAGACATCCAAAGGAAGGGGTAGACAAGTGCAGAATCTAGAAGTAGAAAGATATCTGCATAACATACGTGCCAGACTTGTGGACATGGAGATAAGAAAAAAATGCACAGTTGATATAGGAGATATCAGTGAGTCCAAAAATGAAGATGATGCTAGACATGGAGAAGAAGAAGTCACAGTAGAAGATGTAGCAAATGAATATGATGCTAGATGTTGCAAGAATGGGTGCAAAGGCAAAGATGCTAGATGCTAGATGTAGTCCGAAAATGAAGATGATGCTAGACATGGAGAAGTTGCTGCAAGAATGGGTGCAAAGGCGAAGATGGACATTCTAGTTTATGAGGGAAATCTAGATGCAGAAGAGCTTCTAGACTGGATTAGAGCTCTGGACACCTACTTTGACTATGAAGATGTCGAAGAGGACAGGAAGGTCAAGCATGCCATCACGAGATTAAAAGGACATGCAGCATTGTGGTGGGATGAACTACAAGAGGATAGGCGTTGCCAAGGCAAGCATAAAATTAAGAGCTGGGACAAGATGATTGCAAAGATGAAGGAAAAATTCATCCCCATGGATTACCAGATTACTCTGTTCAGGAGAATGCAGAACCTGAGACAGAAGTTGATGTCAGTGAAGGAATATACAAAAGAATTTTATAGGTTGAATATCAGGGCAGGTCATCGTGAAAGCAATGATGAAAAAGTAGCCAGGTATATGAATGGCCTGAGATATGAGATTCAGGATGAGATGATTATGTTGACCATTCGAACGGTGGAAGATGCTTATCAGATGGATCTAAAAGAAGAAGAGAAGTTGAGCCGAAAGCAGGGTCAAAGAGGCCGAGGCAGAATTCATCCCAGAGGCAAATCAGTTGCCCGGGATAAATATCAGAAGTTCAAGGTGTACTGGAAGAAAACTTAGACTCGAACTAAGAGAGGTGGAATCTCACAACAAGGGAAATATGCTAAACAGAGAGGACAACATACTGAGCAGAGAGGAGAATATGCCGATAATAATACTTTTCCTCATACTAGAGGTAGAGGAAGAGGCAGAGGTGGAGTAATTACATGCTTCACATGTGGAAAGAATGGGCACAAGTCTTATGAGTGTCCTGATAAAAAGAAAGAGGGTGGAGAGTCTCACATCGTTGAAGCTCAGGGGCGAAATGTTGAGGCGGAGGATGCTGAAGGTGGGAGATCATTGATGATGCGGAAGGTTCTTTTGACACCAGAAAAGGAGGTGGAGAATTTAGTGCAAAGAAACAATATTTTTTGGACTGCTTGAAAAACCAGAGATAGGGTATGCAAAGTCATTGTGGACAGTGGTAGCACGAATAATCTCGTTTCAACGGAGATGGTAGAAAATATGGAGCTGGAGACAATTAAACATCCAAGTCCATATAAAGTTTCATGGCTACCGAAAGGACATTAGGTAAATGTCACTAAACAATGTTTAGTTGAATTCAAGATAGGAGGATATAATGATAAGATATTATGTGATGTTATTACCATGGATGTTTGTCATCTATTGCTGGGTAGACCATGGAAATATGACAGGAATGTGATTCATGATGGGAGAATGAACACATACACCCTAGAGAAGAATGGGAGGACACACATGTTGCTTCCAATCAAGGATAAAGAGGTGAAGCTGGAAGTAAACAACACAGTACTTCTCATGAGTGGGAAGGAACTTCTTATAGAGGTTAAGAAGGAGGATCCACAGTTCATTGTGGTCAGAAAGACAAAGATTGTTCTGAATAGCACAAGAGTGGATGATTTACCAGAAGAAATTCAGGAACTGCTGGAAGAGTTCGCTGATATAGTAGTGGACGAATTACCTCATTCATTACCATCGATCAGAAGTGTGATTCATCATATTGACCTCATACCATGATCTAGTTTACCAAATAAATCCGCATATAGATTGACGCCGCAAGAGAACGAAGAGGTCAAGAGGCAAGTCCAGGAGTTGTTGGACAAAGGTTTGGTTAGGGAAAGCTTGAGTCCATGTGTTGTTCCAACAGTACTCAGTCCGAAGAAAGATGGAGGCTAGAGGATGTGCACTGATTCAAGAGCCATTAACAAGATAACCATCAGATACAGATTTCCATTGCCCAGGATGGATGATTTGATGGATTGCTTAAGTGGAGAAAAATATTTTTCAAA
Source organism: Picea engelmannii (assembly GCA_009831015.1). Classification (NCBI taxonomy): domain Eukaryota; kingdom Viridiplantae; phylum Streptophyta; class Pinopsida; order Pinales; family Pinaceae; genus Picea; species Picea engelmannii. The sequence goes on along the minus strand of ML779831.1, from coordinate 550,620 downwards.
GATTGATTTGAAAAGTGGTTATCACCAGATTCGCATGAGGGAAGGTGATGAATGGAAAAAAACCTTATAAACAAATGAAGGGTTGTATGAATGGTTTGTTATGTCGTTTGGCTTAACAAATGCACCAAGTACCTTCATGAGGTTGATGAACGAAGTCCTGAAGGAGTTCATCGGAAAATTTGTCATTGTGTATTTAGATGACATATTGGTTTTCAGTAAAACAATAGTGGAGCATTTAAAGCATTTGGCTATTGTGATGAAGAGATTACAGCAAGAGAAGATGCTCATAAACATGAAGAAATCCTCATTCATTAAGACAGAGCTCATTTACTTGGGATTTGTTATTTCTGCAGACAAATTGAGGATGGATCCAGATAAGGTGGAAGTGATCAAGAATTGGCCATCACCGAAGAACATATTTGAGGTGAGAAGTTTTCACGGATTGGCTAGTTTCTACCAAAAGTTCATTAGGAATTTCAGTGGAATTAGTGCACCGATGATGGACACAGTGAAGAAAAGACATAAATATTTTCACTGGACAGAAGAGGCTGAAAAGAGTTTCAATCTATTGAAGAGGAAGATTACAGAACAACTAGTTTTGGTGTTGTCGGATTTCCAGAAGACATTTTAGGTGAAATGTGATGCAAGCGGATTTGCAATCGGGGCAGTCTTGAGTCAGGAAGACAGGCCAATCGCATATTTCAGCGAGAATATGAATGAAGAAAAAGTAAAATACTCCACTTATGATAAAGAGTTTTATGCTATCATCTTGGCATTAAAGAAGTGGAGGCATTACTTGATACTGAAGGAATTTGTCTTATACAGTGACAATCATGCACTGCAGTTTGTGACTCAACAGGAAAAGTTGAAACAGAGACATGTCAAATGGGTTGAGTATATGTAGAATTTAACTTTTGTAATTAAACATATTTCTGGAACTGCTAACAAAGTTGTTGATGCTTTGAGCAGGAAGTGTTTTCTGTTGCAGGAATTCCGAGTCAAAACGTTGGGTTTTGATGATCTCAGGGACATGTATGCAGCTGACCCAGATTTTCAAGAGGCGTATGAAGCAACTGAGAATCCAGTTCTCAGAGACAGAAGACAATGTATACAATACATGATCCAGGAAGGATTGTTGTTCAAAGACAATCAATTGTGTATTCTGAAATGCTCCATGAGGGAGAACTTGTTAAAGGAGAAACATAGTGGAGGATTGGCAGGACATTTAGGTCATCACAAAACATTCGTGAAGCTAACTGAGTCATATTTTTGGCCGGGAATGCGAGTATATGTTAAGAGATTCATGGACTGATGCAGAATTTTCCAGCATTTGAAGGGAAGAAAGCAGAATGCAGGGTTTTATCAACCATTTCCCATACCAGAAAGGCCGTGGGATGAAATTAGCATGGATTTCATATTGGGGTTGCCAAGAACACAAAGAGGTGTTGATTCAATCTTTTTGGTGGTGGATAGATTTTCCAAAATGGCACACTTCATTCCATGTCAGAAAACCAGTGACGCAACTCACATTGCGAACCTGTTTTTCAAAGAAGTCATTCGACTTCACAGCTTACCAAGGAGTATAGTTTCAGATGGAGATACAAAGTTCATAGGGAACTTCAGGAGGACCTTATGGAAGAAGCTGGGAACTAACTTGTTGTTTAGTTCAGCTTATCATCCTAAGATGGATGGACAGACATAAGTGGTGAACATAAGTCTGGGAGACTTGCTGAGAAGCCTAGTAACAGAACACCACAACCAGTGGGATAATATATTACCACAGACAGAGTTTGCGTATAGCGACTCAATCAATAGGAGCACAGGGTAGAGTCCATTTCATATTGCCTATGGCATGCAGCCGAGAGGAATTTCTGAATTGAGGGATTCAGAACAGACTGCAACTAGGAGTGGTAGTGCAGAAGATTTCACAGGAGAGATGAAGGAACTTCATAGCTAGGTGAAGGAGCAATTGCAGAATTCAAATCAGTAGTACAAGCGTAGAGTAGATCAACACAGAAGACAACTTCAGTTTGAAGTTGGTGATTTTATTTTGGCACATTTGAGGAAGGAAAGGTTCCCGAGATGAACATATAATAAATTGAAGATGAAGAAAATTGGACCATGTAGGGTCTTGAAGAAATTTGGGGCAAATGCTTATGAGATTGAATTACCCGATGGGATCGGAATTTCTCCGATATTAAACATCTCATATTTGTACCCATACATAGTCGAGGAAGAAGGAACAAATGATGAACAATCATAGGTCCAGTGGCAAAAGAATATGCCAGTTGCAGAGATGCCACAGATGGAAAGCATACTAGACAAAAGAATTGGAAAGAAGACTAGAAGGAAAGAATGCTTTGAATATTTGGTCAAGTGGAAGGGCCATCCAGTTGAATATGTCAACTGGGAGAATGAAGTAGAGATTCAGAAGCATAGACAGACCGTGCAAGAGCTCATGGATAGGAGCCCATGAAAATTTTCAAGCGAGGGAGTATGATGCAAGAGCATCGTCAACATCAAGTGAGCGTGGGGGCAAGCACCACACATTTTGAGCATAAGTTAAATTGTTTAAAAAATTTTGAAGAGTGGATGCACCAAACTTAAATGTGATAGTTAAGGAGAGGCATACTTATGTATTGTAAAGGACCTTGAGCGATCCACTCTCATCCATAGTAGGTAGAAGGCATTTATGTAAGTAGGTAAAATTGAATATTAGATTAGATAGTTTTAGAAGGAGTGGAGGGAAAAAGGATATAGACATCCTCATTGTGTATTGTAACATTATTGAAGAGCATAGGAGAGAAGCAGAGAGCGAGGTAGCAGACTCCATGTACAAAAGTTCTGAATTAATATAAAGAAGTTGTGATTCAGATTCATGGTGTTCGTATATTCTCTGTGTATGCATCTTCAAATGTTATGCTCTTGAATGTTTTCTCTTTTTGTCATGAAATTTCTTTTATGCTATGTATGAATGATTTCCTGTTGAATATTTGGAATCTAAGGGAGGAAGAGTAAGGAGAATGAGTTTCAATTGCTTCTCTGTCTGAGCAAGATTCCTGCAAAGAGTGCAGTTCAATTGTCTGCAAGGAGTGCGTCGACAAGGAGTTCAGAGGGTTGTCTCTGAAATCTTAGGAGAGGTAGCGGTTGTTCTCATTCCCTCAGAGTGTGGTTGGGAACAGGTTTCATGCATGGAGTGCGCAGGCCAAGGAGAGTCTCAGGGTTGCGGACCTGAGCCAAGTATTGAAGGACTACTGCTGCAGGCGTGCGCAGAGTCAAAATAGTTGACATTTGAAGGTGTCTAAAGGTTGCGTAAGGAGTGTGCTCCAGAGTCTTTTCTAAGGCTCGAAGTTGTGAGAAGCTCAGGAGGAGTAAAGCCTTTGAAAGCATTGAGGGGCATAAGAAGTTTGTAGCACAAGAGGATAAGTCCAGGGAAGAGTTCTTGGTTTCCTTCGTAGAAATCGTCAAAGGGAAGAGACCGACGGTCAGGAATCTGTGGGGAGGATTGGAGAAACGTCGCCAGTCGTCAGATCTGATAGACAAGCGAGGGGGTTTATGGCTATGTCCAGACTTCAAGCTCAAGAGATCATGGACCATCAGATCTCATTCAAACACCCATCAGCTGTTGGACTGAACATGAGTTACACGGAGTTTAAGCTTTGCGAATGGGAGGAGGAAAGTTTCAACGAGAGGCATGGGCATCGGAATTTCGACATTCGTGAAATCGAGAGTCACGAGGACGAGTGATCGGGAATCTTCATAGTGAAAATATCGAAATCAATCTGAGCCATCCATATTGAGGAGACAGGTGGAAATCATCGAGAGCCCATTGGCATTTCGGCAACCGGGGTTTTAAGTTGACAAAGAACTTGTGTCATCGGGGCATCGAAAGTCTCAAAATCCTGAGGTTGAATCAGGGCCATCCATCAGTTGGGAAACGTGGATGAGATCGAAAGCCCATTGGCATTTTGAACATCGGGACTCACATAGGTAAGTGTTTTGTCTTTGTAGTTGGTGAAACCCGGAGGGTAAATCTGAACTGTCCAACCACTTGGGACGCATGTCAAAAATCCGGAGAAAATTGGGGATCGACATTTCGTGAGTCCTGGAGGACTTGCAATTCGGAATCGCGAAGTCCGATTCTCTGAAAATAGGAGAGCTCCATGTGGGATCCAGCTGATGTCATCTCGTCATAACGAGGCAGCGGGAATTTCCACAGAGAAAACCCCAAAGTGGTGAGGACCATCCATCCTAGAGGACACGTGGCAACAATCGCGATCCTTGGGAAATTTCCCGAAAGGAAAAGTCATGCATTGGAAAATTAGGAATCGGAAAATCGGGGATTCCATGGACAAGAGGTTTAGTGCATTTCGACAGTCGAAACCCCGAATCCCAATAAGGGGTGTGACTGTGGTCATACAAAGGTAGGTCACATGACTAGGGGCATAGACAGGAGGGGCTAAAGCACAAAGGGAGCATATCGGGAAAGTGGAGATCGTGAAATCGGGGACCAAAGGGTCATGATAGTGGGACTTTGAAAACCCTGAAACCCAATCGTGAATTTCTGTGGAAAATGGAGAAGGGACCGGACCACAAGGCTGTAAGGTGTCAAAAAAGACCTGTGGGCCAAATTTAAATAAAGATTCCAGGGGAGAATCAAAGGAGCCACTCCGGCTCGAGGGTGAACTTAAACGATCCTTAAAGACTGAGAGGTCAGCGTAAAGGCCTTTCGTCGAGGCAAGAGGAGCGGTTGCGTCAATATTCTGCATTTTGTCTTCCCGAACAAATCTTCTGATTACCAAATCAGGTCTAGTTCGGTATAGGGTATCCTCATGCCACATATAATTGGCACTTAGCTGAATAATTCTTTGTTTTTCTCTGGATTTCATACTTTGAGCTAGCTTTCTGGTTACCGGATATTTGGCTACATCTGCATACCAAGGAGTGTAAGTAGAAATGGAAAATAAATTATCATCCAGGAAATCATCATCTACTGGAGTATTGTCACCTGTATGAATAAGTCTAGACAAGAAATCAACAACCAAATTATCTCTTCCAGGCCTATCTATGATAGTGATATTGAATTCGTGTAGTAACAACAACCATCTAGTCACTCTAGCATTAGTAACAGGTTTGTTCATTAGAAATCTGATAGTTGAGTGGTCAGTGTGCACAAAAACTTTGTATCCAGCTATATAGTGTCTAAACTTATTGATGGCATGTACTACTGATTAAAATTCTTTTTCTATGACAGTATAGTTTACTTCAACAGGTGAGAGGTTCTTGCTAACAAAGTATATAGCATAAGGAATTTTCCCTTCCCTTTGTCCTAAGACAACTCCCAAAGAGGTTTATGAGGCATCTGTGCAAATATGGAAAGGAAGAGATTAGTTTGGACCTCTCAAAGCAGGGGCACTTGAAAGTTTTGTTTTTAAGATTTCAAAGGAGATTTGGCATTTCTCATTCCAACAGAATTCAACATATTTTGTTAGCAGTTTTAAAAGGGGGGAAACTAGGTTTGTAAAATTTTGGATAAACCTCTTATAGTAGCCAGCATCTCCTAAGAAATTTCTGATTTCCTTTCATGATCTAGGGATCTTGATTTGGGAAATAATGTCAATCTTGTTAGGGTCCTCTCTTATTCTTGTACCGGAGATGTGGTGACCTAGAACAATTCCTTTAGTGAGCAACATTCTAGATTTTTTGTGACTGACTGAGAGGTTGGTCTCTTTACACCTAACCAATACCTTCACCAAATTATCCAATGCCTATTGGAAATCATCCCCATATACCGTGAAATCATCCATGTAGACTTCCACATAATCATTGGTTAAATCAAAGAAAATATCCAAGACAACCCCTTGAAAGGTAGCAGGGGCATTACATAACCCAAAGGGGAGAACCCTATAGGCATAGGTTCCCCAAGGACAGGTGAATGTGGTCTTATCCTGATCTTCTAGTGAAATTTGTATTTGGTTGTAACCACTAAAACCATCCAAGAAAGAAAAATACCTCTTCCCAAACAAAGTGTCTAAGACCTAATCTATGAAAGGCAAAGGGAATTAGTCTCTATATGTAGACTTGTTTAATTCTTGAAATTCCACACAAATCCTCCATTTCCCATTTTTATTTGGTACAATAACTAATGGGGAGACCCACTTGCTATCTGATATAGGGTAAATGAAATTGGCTTGTAGGAGTTTTTGGAGTTCTTCTTTTACTATATCTTTCAAGGTTGGATTCATTATTCTTTGGGTCTGCCTGACAGGTTTGATCTGATCATTAGTGTAAATATGATGCATACAGGTGTCTGGATGGATCTCTTTCATGTCAGAGTAATCCCATGCAAAAGCATCAGATTTACCTTGAATCATTTGTATCAACTTTTGTTGTTGATATGTTTCTAGGCCAACATTGATATATAAGGACTTTCCGGGACTGATTTCAACAACTTGAACAGTTGATTCTTTCCCTTTCTCTATTTGTAAAACATTCGTTGTTGTAGCAGTGGGAAGATGCAAAATTTCTTGAAATTCGGGGCTAAATATGTATGTGTAGTTAGGGAAAGATTGAGGATAATAGATGCATGCTGAGTCAACCAAGAATAGACTTAAGATTTGTTCTTCAGTTTTCTCTTGTACTCCTTTCACTTGTTCAAGTGTCAACAAGGGTTGAGTGTAGTCCTCCTCCCCATAGGGATTCTCCAACCAGAGAGGAACTTCATTGGTTGGTTGGGAGGGGGGAAGAAGGATAAGTTTTTGAATTTGAGTTCCATTGGAGATTGTCATTTCTGCAGATTGACAGCTAATGAATGCATCAACAGTGGCCAACCAAGGTCAGGCAAGTACTACTATATGTCTTGGTTTGGGGGATTTGGGATGAATTACTAAGAAATCCACAGGGTATTCCAAAGAGGCCAATGTAACTGTTATGTCATCTAAACTCCCTGCTGGGGTGATGATGGATTTGTCTGCAAGATCCGACAGAGTTTGTGTTGGTCTCAGGTGATCTAGTTGTAGTGTTTTCATAGTGTTTACTGACATCACATTTATTTCTTCCCCTAGATCAATCAATGTGTTAGGTAAGGCAACACCATTGATTTCTATGGTTACCACTGGGTTCCCTGGATCACTATAATTAGATGGCATTTATGTTATAAACTCTGATAACTTCCCTACCACCCGTATGATAGGAGGTTCCTTCCTCTTTATCCATGGATTTTTAATGCAAAGGTCCCTTACAATTTTATCATAGATAGGTATGTCTTTAATGGCCTGTAGTAGTGGGATCTTTACACATATGTTCCAGAGTTCAGTCTCTAGATTATGTTCTAGAGGTTCCTCAGTTTTATTTGCGAGCAACCTTTCTGGGTAAGGAGGATTCATTTTATGAGGTGTTTCTGCTACAAGGGAGTTGGGAGAAGGAATTTCTTATTGTACTGGAGTGTTTCTTTCTTTGTTCAATGGATTAGTCATATGTTCTTCTCTTTGAATTGTTTGGACATCTATTTGTTCTTCTTGATTCATGTGATTATGTACTTGTTCTTCTTGGATGACCATAGTGGGATTTGTTTTGTTTACAACCCTTCTTGATCTTAATTCAATTCCATTAAATGGAGATGGTGTTATTACATATGTAGGGAAGGTTTGTACTTCAACATTTTGTATAGGTTGTATCGACCTGTTATTTGGGTTAGGGATAGGTTGTGCAGGAATAGGGGTAGGCCAAGGAGGGTTTTGGATGGGTGCATATTGCATTGGTTGTTGCATATTTGGATTCATGGGTAGTGTGAGTTGTTGTTGTAATTGTGGGGGAGAAAGAAGAGAAAGGGAGTTAAATCCTAGGAGTAGTTGTGAAATATTCGAAGGGTATTGTGGATAGGTGGGAAAATTTGTTGGTTGGAAGAGAACATTCCCATATACAGGTCCCCTCCACACTTGTTTCCAAGTTTGGGTTTGTGTCGACCACTGAGGGTAAGAAAGGGGGGGTACCCATTCTTGTTGGGGGTATTGTGAAGTTGGGTCTACAAACATGTTGGGGTTTTGTTGTCTCCATGGTATCCTAGGGGGGTAGGATGTTTCCGGTTATCCTCCCCCCTTGAACATGGCCTTGAGTTCGGGTAGAGAAGGGAATTCGTTAGTAGGATGGTCCTCTGTACAGAGACCACATATTTCAATAACATTAAGGGGCCATTCCTTTTTAGGGTGTTTCCTCCTACACTGATGAAAGAAAATTGCTAACACACCATTTTCTTCCTCTTGTTTTCTTTTAATTTTCATGGTATCTAGTTGGAAACTGATGGTGTTTAGGATATCTTATTTAAATTTTTCTAATAGATTTCCCAATTCAATCATAGTGACACCTCCAGATGTGGGTTTAACAATTCTGTTGGTAGGGTCTTTTATGCTTTTCCCCATTTTAGCTTGACTACGAGAGTATCTTTTACAATACTCTGCTATGTCTGCAAATGGATTTTGGTACATGTCCCTAGAGCTCATGAGGTTTAAAACTTCAATGAAATCATCCCTCACACCCTTTAAAAAGATAGTCCTAATTGTAGTTGTGTCTAAGGAAAACTGCTTAGTCTTTTGGTAATTGTATAAGAACCTTTCTAGGTAGTCTTCTAAGCATTCTTCTTCCGATTGTTGGATTTTGAATATATCATTCCTAGCATCCCTGGGTCTTTAGTATATTGGTATTTCTGGAGGAAGGTCACCTTCATACCATCCCAAGACAAAATGGTGTGTTCCCCTAAGCTCATGAACCACCTTAGTGCCAAATCTTTTAGTGTAGCTGGGAAAAGTTTTAATTTTTTAGCATTATCTGTGTAGTTATAGCTCCTACACAATATGTCAAATTCAAATAGGAATGAGTCAGGGTATTTTGTCAACATACCTCGGAAATGAGGAAGTGAAGATAATGGAATATTATTCATATAAACGTCTTTAGCGATATCCAATATGGGGAATCCAAATGTCTCTATTTCATTAGCTATGTTTCCCTCTTCTTCTGCGATGTCTCCAAACAACCTGTAGGGAGGTGGTGAAGTTTCTCCATTGAATGATGGTTCCACTACTGGGTTACTTGGTATCTCTAGCTATTCCAAGGTTTTGTGTGGCCTTCCAACAACAGATGTAGCCTCTTCTATTACTACCTCTACTTCTTTTCTAGTTTCTCCTTTGGATGGGGTCGCCAGTGCTTCCTCCCTTTCTTGTTGTCTTATGTCTTAAATTTGAATAGTGGCTTCAGATTTAGTGTTCTTTTTTTTTGTTGCAATTTATTCCTTTGAGCTCTCTCCTCTGAGAATTTTTCCTGCACGAATTTTCGATGAATTAGTAGGGGGGGGGGGGTTGTTGTTTTCTTTTCTAGATTTTCTGAGATTTTAGGAGAAATAAATCTACCTTTATTATCCCTATACCTACTCATAAAAGAAATTTAAATGAAATGAATGAAAAACACAGATTCCTAATTAAATGTAGGAGGACAACCTGACTTTGGAGCAACCCCACCAAAGTGGATGCGCAGGTTCTGACCTCTCATCTCACCATCTTCTCTCTGCCCTCAGATTGTCCTCAAATACAATCCAATACTTCATCAAACCAATCAAAAACTCAAAATGCTACCTATTACCTTTTACAACTCCTCGGCAACGGCGCCAAAATGTTGGTGTACAAATATGTTCAATATATATATATATATATATATATATATATATATTACTTTTCTTTTAAATGTCAATCCGAGATTTGTAATCAAAATATTTTTTACACTATATGTGCTGAGAACAGGTAACCTACCTAAGTCTGTTGTATATAGGAGATAATTAATAACATAAAAACTTTGTTTCTAAGATTTCTAAATACTTCAAATATCTTTGAAATTGGAAGAGAAAACTGATAATGAAATTTAAACAAACAGCCAATCAAAGAGATGATATCCTAAAGAAACAAGTCTGTTCATTTCAGGCTCATGAATTCAAGGGATGAACTTAAGAAACTTGTCTCCTATAGCAATCAAAATAGTAAATAGCAATCAACTCCAATCACTCTTGAAATCAAAACCAACTCCAGCTTCATGTGATTCAAACAAACCAACACAAGGAATATTTAGTATAATTGAGAAACTTCATTACAGAGCATGAAGATGAGGTATAAAGTCTTTTGGTTCCTTGATATACTAAATCTATTGCAATCATAAACTCAAGATATCAGTCCCATGCTTAAAATAATTAAATGGCCATCTTCAGCATTTGAGAATGAAATATCTATTCAATCTAGCACCTGATTATTCACACCAATCCAAAATTATTAACTCAATGTTGAACTCTGAAAATAAATTAAAGATCAATCACACACACACTGTTGTAAAATTTCCACACAAACACATTAAATGTATACAAGAAGGTTGAGCCTATTAAGGTCTGATAGACCAATTAGGTCTTAGTGGATGTTAATCATCATCATCATCATCACCTTAGTTGGGGTGGTGGGCCCTTTCCGAACCAACAAAGAACCTATTAATAAAGTGACAGACTAAAGCTTTTCACTCACATTCAGGAATTGTCATAAAATATCTTTTGCATTAATTTAACTAGTAAATTGGATCAACAGTGTTTTACTTCATGCATAAAAATGATAGGTATCATCTGGTTCGGATAAAATACTTCATTACATTCCTTATTATCCACACCCTATCGTATATACAACATTCCTTATATAAGGTAAGATGATACTATCAATATCTATAGATAAGCGTTAAATAATTCGAGAAATTTTACAATTGATATTTACATCGAATTTCTAGGAATTGACTCCATCCTCATGACACGAAGTGCATGAGCGATGGAGTCTCTCATATTCTGGAAAACTAATTTGGGAGCTTCTATTCAACTGCCTTCTCGAAATATTCACCACCCTACTGGTCCAACTGGTGCATTATGGAAACAGAGGTTTTGGTACAGGAATACACACAGTTGCGAGTCTGGTACCAGAATGGAAGTAGAGAAGACAGTACCGAAATGGATACGGAACAGATAGTACCAGATCAAAATTGCCTTGGGTACCCAAATAGATTTAGTGCCAGATTACACGATGTCTGGTAGTACCAGAATAGCACAAGTACCGGATATGCTGCTCATGAGTCAAACTATTAGGACTACAGAAAATAGAACACTTTAATCGAATTAATTCAAGAAAGTTAAACAAAACATGCTTTAAATCATCAATTACCTCTTGTGAACATGAACACGGTCATTAGGTATGTGTGTGGGAGGAAAATAGTCAAGTATAAGCTCATAGCATAGGCAAAAAGGCTTGGATACAAGGTAAGATAGGGCATTATATATGTCAAAAGAGGGACTCAACAGCATGGTCGATGATCAATACATTGGGGATCCATGAAAAATACGGATTAAGGATATGGAAACTAGAGATACAATATGTATCCATACCTCGATGACATGAACTGATCATAGCCATGAAAAATATACAGTGGAGCTATGAGATGATAAAAAATATCCATGGACCAACACAATGTGTATCCATGTGAAAATATATATCAGTATGCTAAAATGATCCCCTTTTCATCTTGGGAAAATAAGATAATAGAGTGAGTACTCAACCCAGGGACTTTATCCCAATCCCGATTTGGTATGAATCTAGCCATGTTAATAGATTATTTGATGTCGAACATGGTAGAAACCACTTGATTATTGATCATTGAAGTAAACTGTTAACAAGTGTGAGGGAAATCACCAATGATGTCAATGACTCCCAAGGTACCCTAGTACATTCCAGTGAATGTGAATAAATGAGCCGAGGTTGAAAATTCATGGAATCATCTGATCAAAGGTCAATGATGTAAACCTATTTTTAGAAGCAAGGAAGCATGCAGTTCCCAAGGTACTAACTAGTTTCTAAGCCTAATTCTTGGATATTGTGTTGAAGTTGACAGGAAAAGACTCGTTAAAGGAGGGCCTTGACATGAAGCTAACATGGGAAAGTAATGTAAGATGGTGAATTGAATGAGTATGGACTGACAGAGTAAATGGAAACTGGAAATAATGCAGATGGATGGTTTGAAGTGAAAATTACCTTGAACATGATGAGGGATGACAACTGACTTGGCAGCATTGACTCGACGAGTACCAAGAATGTAATGTGACGGAAATAAGATCACTCTTTGACTAGATGAAAAAGTATGGCATACATGGAATTGGTATGACTAAGAGACTTGTGGATTACCCAATTGTAAAACAAGATGCAAACATGTTCCATGTTCAAGGGTGACAATAGCTGCCATGAAGGATTCTCAAAAACTTGACCTACTTCTTTCAATTTTTCCCCCACCCAGATAGATGAATAGCTCCTTTTCATTTAACGATATCAACGAGGGTAACACATGCTCAATATAACTCACCTTCGATAAGTTACTCTTCCTTTATTTAATGAACTAGAAGAATTAAGGGTTTGTTCCCATATGGGTCTTTAAATGTATAGTTTAGCGAGTCCAGAGAAGGAAAAATTGGTGATTTTTCATGTTTAGAGAGTCTGAAAAGAACTTAAAGGTGACTCCATGGATGACCTTTTTGTAAATTTAGTCTCCCAAGCCCGAAAAAAGTGTAAAACAATATAGGGGAGAAAACTTCTAATCATGCTTGATTAGAGTGTTATTTTTTTGTAATTAGTCTCGCGAGGCTGAAAAAGAGATAAACTATCACTTCAAATATGCCCTTTAAAACCTTTTAATGAGTGTGAAAGGAAGCAAGATCACTCGACAATCTTTTCATGTTTAGAGAGTCTAAAAAGAGCTTAAATGAGACTCCAAGGGGTTCTATTTCGTATAAACTTTATGAGTCCGAAAAAGTGATAAAAGTATACTAAGTTATATTCTCATGTATTTACGAGCACAAGAGAGAACAAATACTAAGCTCGGTATTGGTTCATTTTTACACAAGTTTGAAACAAAATTAAACTATGCTTGTAATTTCCCAACATAATTTCCAAAGGTTTTGAGGGATACCCATGGATGGTTGGCACTCTTCCCCTAGCATTAAAATCTAACGGCCTAACTCCATAATGATAATCAAAGGTTGGATACATGCCCCCCCAAGCTTTGTTTCACTCATCGACTCTTATATTGTCATAGATTTCTGTACCTAATGAGGAAAAAAGGTCAAATGACTAAGGAGGATGAAAGGAAGGTTCAAATGTGAGACCTAACAAAAGAATCGTCTTGGCATCTACGAGATATAGCTAAAAACTTGACTCTATATCTACGATATCTAGTGAGAAGACTCGACTTGATAGGAGAGGTGACTTTTTCATTTTTTAACAAGCTTGACACATGAAAAGAACTATGCTCATATATTTTGTTTCATTTTTCAATGAGCTTGCCACAGAGAAGAAAAACTGTACTCAAGACCATTGTTTCATTTTTTAATGAGCTTGCCACAGACAAGAAAAACTACACTCAACACCTGTGTTTCACTTTTTAATGATATTTCCACAAAGAAGCGAAACTATTCTCAAGACCTTTGTTTCATTTTTTAATGAGCTTTCCATAGAGAAGAAAAACTATGCTCAAGACCTATGTTTCATTGTTTAACGAGATTTCCACAAAGAAGAAAAACTATGGTCAAGACCTCTACTTGATCATGGTTGTAACACCCTGTTTCCCCCAGTTTGTAAAAATAACTGGACTGGCCCAGAACTGTGGCAAACTCAGAAATGTGAATATGTGATGTGAATGGACCTTGTGGAAAAGGTCAATGAATTTGAATAACATTATGAATTTATATTGCAGGACTGCTGAGAGGGGATGTGCTGAAAAAGAGACCACGATGGCTGCAGAAAGGTGGTGGAAGGCACCTGGAAAGGTAGCATTCACTTCCATCGAGAATCAATACCATATTTGGACTCCACTAGCCCAGAGAACCAAAAGTGGCTCGCTGACCCCGAATTAAATGTCTCGCAGGATGGTAGGTAGATGGCTCCTCAGGAGTTAATGAGGGATGGGGAGGTGAACCACCCATCCATAGAGCCGTCAGGCCTGACCGGTGTGAAGGAAATCGCGCCACACGCAACCTCACAACAGGATAAGGCATGGGGGAGAAGCGATTGGGGAGATGACGCGAGGGGAAAAAGAGAACTCTGGCGATATGCAGAGTGGGTGATAGCAGAGAGGAAGGAGAGTAACCTTCGCTCCTGGTCATTGGAAAACAGAGACGCAGTCTCACAGCATCCTAGTCTCAGCTCAAGGGTGGCTAGTGGTAAATCCGCTAGGAGTCATTGAGCCTACGGTTGGGTGGAAACGAGCACCCCTCTCAGCAGTTGCATAACCCCTGGTGTTATTTCTGATAAGTGTTTTGCCTCTGGCATCTTGAAATATATATTTATTCTTACATTTATGTTTATAAGCTGTGAAATGGTGAATGATTTCAGAGTAAGAATGTTTGTATGGTGTTTTGATCAGTACTGGTAGATGCATGTTTATAATGGAAAGACTACGTATGGATTATGTCTTCATAAATAACTATTTATATGCATACTGATCTAATTCAGACTGCGTCTCTGATTTGTGGGAGAAAGGTACCCTTATTTGCCTCAGTTAGTACCCTGGGTAAAAACCTCCCCATAGAGATACCCTCCTTGAAAAGCCCATCAAGAACCGGAAAAGAGAATGTGAAAGCGCAAGGCCTTAGTAACCCTGCATGAGGAGGAATGATCCTCTTGAAAACCTGAGATGGCAGCATAAGGATGAAGTATCGAATCGACGGACGAGATCCCATCGAGAGATCTTTGGTCACTCACGGCCGTTAGATCGGAAGAAGAAGATGGAGTATTAAGTTCCTTAACCCTGATAGGTATTGATCGATGGACAAGATTCCATCGGGAAACCTATGGTCACACATGACCGTTAGATTGGTAGGAGTAATTAGGGTGTTAAATGCCTTACCCCTTTTTTTTTCTATGTCTTCATGGGTAGCGAAGAAAATCGGGACCGTAGATCCCCAAGGTCCATGAGAACATTTGGACCGATGAGGCTACATGTGAAATGGAGGATGCCATGAGACAGGAATATATGATTTTGTTTACTTCTGTACATGCAATTCATGTTAAAAGATAAGAACATCGAGGACGATGTTCCTTTAAGTGGGAGGGAATTGTAACACCCTGTTTCCCCCAGTTTGATCCCCAAGGTCCATGAGAACATTTAGACCGATGATTTTTCCACGTCCAGGAAATCATGGGAGAATGCACAAGTTAGGAACCTGTCTGAGCTGTCATATCTCAGCTGAAAAACCTGAAAGTCTTTGGATCTATCAAGAGATACCCGAGGGTTAAACCCTCAGTGAATAAGGGCAAAAGCCCCGAAACATATCTTAACCCTCCGATTTAAGGGGGCCACGTGTCGTGAGATTTCCCATTTTGAGAAATCAGGAATCGCGAAATTGGGAGTCTTGGTGACGAGAGATCGAGACTTTCCATTGTGGAAACCCCAGGACAGATCTGGACCGTCTGATTTAAGGGGGCCACGTGTCGTGAGATTTCCCATTTCGAGAAATCAGGAACTGCGAACTCGGGAGTCCTGGTGACGAGAGATCGGGACTTTCCATTGAGGAAACCCTGGGACAGATTTGGATCGTCCACTTTAAGGAGGCTATGTGTCGAGAGATTACCCATTTTGGGAAATCGGGAATCATGGATTCGGAAGTTCCGTTGACAAGAGGTCAGGCTCTTGCCTTGATAAATCTCGACCTATAATATTGAGATGATAGCATGTGGCTAAGTCCTGATGAACGGATGAGATTCCTTCAGGGATCTCAGGGTCTATAATGACTATCATATGTGGAGAAGAGACGTCAACTTT